>OX467708.1:64562671-65110171 GCA_950111635.1 Agelastica alni | reverse complement strand
TAACTGACTCTTTGGCTCGATTTTTCCCTACTTTAAGCGGTCAGATTTAATTTAAAGTTTACATACTTGTCAAAGACCGACGACAATGCAATAATTCAATCAAAATATCCGATTATCCTGATTATTTTTGCCAGGATTTCTAAATTTCATTAGGGATCCTTTGCATAAGAGTAACGCTTTTAGAACAGTGACATTAATTTTCTCTTCAATAATTTTATTCTTATGTTAAGAATTATTTTTTACTTTTAAGTATGATTAACTTTAAAAGCGTGTTTTTTATTTTTTTTATACTATAATTTATTTAATAAGTATATAAGTATAGTTTTGTAAATTTATTTAAATTTTTTTGTAAAAGGTTAATGCACAAATCTATATGTATTGTTTAGTAGCTATTGACGAGCTTTAGTGTTGTCAATTAAATTTTTTTGGAAATAGCTAGTTTTTCCCACCTTCAACAAAACACACACTAATGACATATTTAAACACGCTCGCAGTTAACGTATGGGAACAAAATTCAACAATAATATATGCAGTAATTACAGAGGTATACTCTTTAACAAAAGAACCTCAATAACATTTAAACGTAAAAATGTAATGAATTTGACATTGGGTGACAACTAGTTCTAATTAATAAGTAACGTTTAACTCAATAACCACTTTAAATATACAGTTCACTGAGAGACTAATGAGTTTAAAGATTCTTGAAGTGAAAAATATGAGCAAAATAAATTCGATTATATAGTAACAATATCTGTAAATAATGATTTGAGATAATTACTTAGTTAACTAATTTAAGACACACCAAGCATAAAAGCATATTTTAAAAACAAATACCTATTTTAAAATTAATTATTGCTTATGTTTTGTAAGATATTAGTAGTAATTTAATAACTATAAATTACACTTTTAAATAGTTAAAAGAAAATTATTTGTTTTAAAAAAAACTATATATTTAGTTATGCAGCGCCCCATTCATTTGTTTTTCTGTCAACATCCTTGGCTCAATATTACAGTCATACTTTCCGTCTTTCGTAAACTTTAAACTTAAGCATACAACTCATTCCCTTGTTCCACTCTTTTTCCTTCAATCCTTCAATCAGTACTTCACAGTTATTTATGCTTTCTTCTCTTTAAAAAACCATACCTTTCATCTTGCCTGCGTCTACTTTTATTCCTTTTTATTTTAAGGCATCATACAGAATATTATCCATCGCCTGCAACTCCTCCTCAGATGATGCTAATATGACCTGTTCATCGGCGTAAAGGAGACATTTTACAATCAAATCATTTATTCTCAACCTATATGCACTTGCTTTCAAATTTTTTAAACAACTGTCTATAAATAAGTTAAACATTCATAGCGAATCCACACATCCCTGTCTAACACCTTTTGTATGTTAAACCAGTATGTGCAAGCTCCGTTTATCTTGCAACAAGCACTGGAATCCTTCAGTGCTCACTCACCCCATACATAGACAATGTCGACCAGAATTCATTCTTTACCACTCTGTCAAAGGCCTTTTCCAAGTCTACGAAACCACAGAAGACCTTTTTTACTATCATTTAAAAATTCGTTCTAGAGAAATGAATTAAATCTACTTACGAGAAATTCCAGCAAATATTTTGACAAAACACTTACTCTACGGGACAATCCAGTAAATCTTTTGACCAAAATACACTTACTCTTCTATAACACAAAGCATTTCACTAATTTTACTTAAATCAAACTCTAAAAAATGCTTCTCTATAAACGTATCACCATAAATAAAAATATCAGTATAATGTTCAATATTTCTTAGGAAATCAAGATTTTTCTTCTAAGCGAGCAAACTGTCGACGTTGTGTTTGACGTTTTACTTAATTCATCTAATTAATTTTTAAACTTAATAACATGTAGTAAATTTTATATAACGACATTTTTTGTTAATTATAATGAGTGCCTATAATAGAATTTAAAAAAAAAATTTATAATTAAATATTATAAAAAAATATTTAACATTGAATTTGACTACCGCGTTTGTAGTAGGAAGAAAATCTGGCAACACTGCAGGCCACGTGGCGTCCGGACGCTCCGAAAGTTGTGTATTTGAATTTATAACCCTGAAATTTTGACAGTCATGGATACTACTAATGATGCACATAAAATTTTTAATATAATAATATTAATATTTATCCCAGTAATATTAATGTCTTGGTAATATGTCTGAACTTATTAACAAGTTTTTCAACCGTACAAGTTTTATAAAAGAACAAAAAATTTTCTATTTTTTTAAAAATAATTCCACTTCCGGTAAAAGTAACATTCAATAAATGGTGACTTTAAACTTAATTATTTCGCTTAAATTATTGGAAAGGTACCTATTTCTTTACACTAATCGATGCAGAATTATTTACTTTATAAAATATTTCAAATTCAGGCAGCCATTAAAATATTCATAAATGTTATACACATCCTTAAATAACAAATTGAATTAACCGCATATTTCTGTAAAATTTTAACAATAATTTAAAATTCATTTTGAAAAGCCGAAGTGATACACAATAAAATGGTTGTTGGTATTTAATTTATCCATCATATCATAATCGAATAAAATATTGATCAACAATATCTTGATAAATGCGTATTTGCATAATTAATTATAATTGAGCAAGTGAATTTAGATAAATTATTGTGTCACGTGGGATGTTTCCTTGTATAACAAAGTGGATTGAGGCAAACTTATCGTCCTACTAATCCTACTAATCGAGTGTACTTATGTGTAAATTATTGGCCGATTAATCTTGATTGAAAATATGTGGGGATTCCAATTGGACTACAATCAGAAAAAAGATAGAAATGAATAATTTTTATACACCTTTAATGCGAAAATGATTCACCTAGAACGTTTGTATTGGGTGATTATTATTAGTAGCAAAGGAGAATATGATAATACATATGATAATTTAATTTTTAATTAAAAAAATTTATTATTATTATTTTTTTGTCACAGATATTTTTATTGATTTCTTTGATTTACAAGTTTGCGGGAAAGATACACTCATCTCCTATTTTACAAAGTCAAAAAAACAATGATTATATGTATACCTAGTGAACAATTATTTTCATTTAAAATACAAACATTTTAAAAAGACTAATATTTTTTACAACTAGTTCATATTAAAATATTTTTTAAAACTTATTTAAACGTATTATGCAACAAGTTTTTTAACGAATGCTACATGCCAACCAAATTTAAGTGAGCTGCAAGATAAACTACCAAAAAACTAGGAAAATGGAAAATTTCATTGTTTTAGAATCTTGAGACATTAAGTTTGGAATACAACAAAACATTTCAAATTATCCTTTTGGCTTAACTTTATTGTTTTTTAGATTTCCAACTGACGGAAACATAGACGTGTCTGAAATCAAAAACAACTACTTTTCCTGGTCATGTATCGACGACGAATATTGAATAACAAATCATTCAGAAACGTGTTAAAATGAGTTCTAACTTTAACCAGACATTTTAATACATATAGGGTGTTTAAAAAAATATTCAATAAGTTAGAGTAAGTGGTGGTATCTTAAGTAAAAAGTTGATGCCAAGAGTTGCAAGACAAAATTGAACATTACTTCAATAACCTTATTGCTGATCCTCAACCGTTTAGATTACTAATGCATTCTTAATAAAAAAGGATAGAATTTTGTATTCGTGAAAACAGAGGACATTTTAAACACTTACGCTTACTTACTGAATATTTTATCTATTTAGTCGAATTTATTTTAATTTTCTTCTTGTGATTCTTTGTTCTTTTAATAACTTAAGCATTGTATAATAATGTTATTTTTATTATTTTCAATAAATAGGTCAGCGGTTCTCAAACTTTTGTTATTCACGCCCCCCTGTTTTAATTTAATAAATGTTACGCCCCCCAATCCGTAGACCTAGGAATTTGGACTAAAATAGGCAACATTGTCTCGTCGAGAGCGCCAAAGATGCTGTCGGAAAGTTCGCGGCGTTCGTACCACGTATTCAAGCTTCCTGATCTTTCTCGAACGGTCTGAACGCGACTATAAATACAGAAGCGCACATACGGTATTCTCAGTCTCTCAGTGAAGGTGTTTTAATACTAAGCAAGCATTATTGTGAAGTGTGAGTGTATAAGTAGATGTAGTATGGATAAATTTTTAAAACGAAAACTTGAGGATGACGGGGCTTGTACATCGACAGGTTCAGGTGGAAATCGTCCGAAATCTAAAACAAGAAAATATGACCCATCATACCTAAATTTGGGCTTTACTAGCCTTGAAGCAGGTGGCGAAGAAAAACCACAATGCGTTATCTGTTTAAAAGTATTGGCTGCAGATAGCATGAAACAAATAAATTACAGAGGCATCTAGAAACGCTGCACAGAGAATATGTCAATAAACCGCGAGATTTTTTTGTGGAGAAACTCAGATTGTTTAAAAAACAAAAATCCAGCTTCCATAGAGTACTGGCAGTAAATGAGAAGGCTCTCTTGGCATCATATAAAGTGGCATACAAAGTAGCTAAATGCAAAAAACCGCACACTATTGCAGAGCAACTTATTTTACCCGCTTGCAAAGACATTGTAGAAATAATGTTTGGTGAAAATTTTACCTCACAACTTAACAATATTCCTCTGTCAAATGATACAATCTGTCGACGAATTAACGATATATCAGTTGATATGCAGCAGCAGCTTGAATCTGAGCTTACTGGAAACTTGTTTGCTATACAACTTGACGAAGCAACTGACTCTAGTAATGATTCCCATTTGATTTGCTACATTAGATTCTGTCAATGTTCTAAAATATGTGAAGATTTATTGTTTTGTAAACAGATTGAAGAAAGAACTACAGCCACCGAGTTTTTCAAGATTACAAATGATTCTATTACTAAAATGAATTTGCAATGGAAAAATTGTGTTGCGATTTGCACCGATGAAGCTCAAGCCATGTCTGGTAAATACAACAGTTTACAAGCGCTAGTAAAAAAGGAATCCTCAGAAATTATCTGGACGCACTGCATGATACATCGGGAAGCGTTAGCATCAAAATCGCTAAGCCCTGGACTAAACATGATTTTGACAGTAGTTATTGAAGTTGTTAACTTTATAAAAACCAGACCACTAAAAACAAGGATGTTCTCTGTTCTGTGTGAAGATATGGGAGCTGAGCATCAATCTTTGTTGTTTTATTTCTCATCCAGATGGTTGTCACGCGGTAAGACGGTTAAGCGTGTCTTTGAATTAAGAAGGGAAATAGCGATATTTTTAAGCGAGGAAGGTCACAAGCATTCAACAGATTTTTTCGACAAATTATTTTTACTGAAGCTTTCTTATTTAGTAGATATTTTTGAAAAACTTAATATACTTAAACTTCAGCTGCAAGGAAAAGACGTAAATATATTTGATTTAAGTCAAAAGATTGATGCTTTTTGTAAGAAATTGCAGTTATGGCATAACAAATTGAAAGAAAACAGTTTGGAAATGTTTCCCACATTTTGCGATTTTGTGCAAGATTCCCCATTGGAAGATATTCATAAAGCTGTGATGCTAAAAATCATAGGAAGCCATTTAGAAAACTTAACTGAGAATTTCAAGCGATACTTCTTTGCAGAGAAAGATATCAAGTTGTCAGACTGGAGCTGGGTTTAAAATCCATTCGAAAATATACCTGTCGGACTATCACTGCAAGAAGAAGAACAACTGATAGATATTTCAACAAATCCCTTACAAAAATCAAACTTTGTTAACAAATCTTTAACAAACTTCTGGACTGAACTTCCGAACGACTACTCCAATATAAAAGCCAAAGCGCTTAGAATTCTGTTGCCTTTTCCAACGTCCTACCTTTGTGAAACTGGATTTTCTGCACTTGCTGTCGTGAAATCTAAATACAGAAATAAACTTCAAGTAGAAAATGAACTCAGAGTGGCCATCTCTAACATAGAACCAAATTTAGAGAAGTTGTGCGCCTTAAAACAAGCTCATGTTAGCCATTAGTCCTTAGAATGTTTCTTTGTCATCATTAAGTAAGTAAAATTTCAATAAAGATTTTTTAAAAATCTATCTGTAGCATTTTATCATTACCATTTTATTTTTAATCTGTACTGCGCCCCCCCAATCATGTAAACGCACCCCCCTTAGGGGGCGCGCCCCACAGTTTGAGAAACGCTGAAATAGGTCATGGTTTTTTATAATACTTACTTTATGCCAGTCATTACTTTATCATTTTTAAATCAAAATATTCCAAAAACCGTATACAGTATCAAGTTTTACCAATTGCACCTACCTTTTTGATGTATTATTTAATGATGTTCAAGTTCACATAAAATTTGGACAATTTATATATATATATATATATATATATATATATATATATATATATATATATATATATATATATATTCTAAAGATAATTTACTAAAAGAGATTGGTTCGTCGAGGATAACAATGTATGCAGATACCACACAACTGCTTATGTTGACGAGTAATATACTAAAATAACTTTGTTTTTTAATGAGTTGCATTAACCATGATAGGTATTATTAGCAATACAATGTGGTGCTATGTTAAAACAACGTATACTTTAATATAATTGTACAAAATAATTGTAAAAATAAGAAATCAAACAATTATTACTTTTTACAAATTTTTTAAATATCATAGATATAAATGTATAGAAGGTAAATGAAATTATTTAACACACAGATCTAATTCCAGAAAACAGCAAGAGGTTATAAAGCTGGTTAACAAGACGATGAAAGATGGAGTGATTGAAGAATCAGCAAGTCCTTGGTCTGCGCCGGTGGTGTTGGTTTCTAAAAAGGATGGATCTGCAAGGTTCTGTGTGGACTACAGAAAATAAAACGATGTCACGAAGAAGGCAGCTACCCATTACCCAGGATTGACGACAATTTGACAACATTGGCAGGTTTAAGTTGGTTCTCAACACTGAATTTGAAGAGCGGATATTGGCAAGTGGGCACACATGAAGATGACAAAGAGAAGACTGTGTTTTCAACTGAAAATGGACTCTACCAGTTAAATGTGATGCCCTTTGGACTATATAATGCCCCAGAAACATTCGAAACGCTAATGGAACTAAGACTACGTGGGCTTACGTGGAAAACTTGCCTGGTATATCTCGACGACGTTTTGGTCATGGGCAAAACTTTTGAAGAACATCTAGAAATACGAGAAACTGAAAGCTGCTCTATGTTCCAGTCCAATCCTGGGCTTTCCACAACAAAGAGACCTTTTCATACTAGACACTGAGGACAGTAACAAAGGACTTGGAGCCGTACTATCACAAGTGCAGTATGGTCAAGAGAAGGTGATAGAGTACTACAGAAAAATAATGAGCAAACCGGAAAGGAACTACTGCGTCACCAGGAAAGAACTACTAGCGATCATCAAAGCAGTAGACCACTTCAACAAATATCTTTACGGAAGGAAGTTTCTCATAAGGACGGACCATGCAGCCTTGAAGTGGCTACTGAATATGAAGAACCCTGAAGGTCAGGTAGCAAGGTGGATCGAAAAGTTGAACCAGTACCACTTCAAGATCAAACACCGGCCAGGACGATTACATAACAACGCAGATGCCTTGTCCAGAAGACCGTGTGCGGATAATTGCAAGCACTGTGTGCTTGTCGAACGTTGCAAAGGAATTGCCGATATAAGACAAATAAGACTAACAACTGAAGATGAATGGACAGCAGCCCATCTAAGACAAGACCAAGAGAATGATTCCAAAATTTTGGACTTTCTACGTTGAAAGGAAAGTGAAGCCGAGAGACCTACTTAGAAGGACATCTCCGACTGGGCACCAACATTCAAAGCCATGTGGGCACAATGGGATTTCCTTACTGTTGAGAATGGATTGCTGAAATGAGTCTAGGAGTCGGCCGATGGCAAGAAAACAACTTCCCAACTGGTCGTGCCCAAGACAAGGATTAATGAAGTTTTGGAGTAGATCCATGGAGGAAAATCAGGTGGTCATCTGGGAGTTAATAAAACTTTGGATAAAATAAGACAAAGGTTCTATTGGGTACAGAGTCGTGACGACGTAGAGAATTGGTGTAGAAGATGCCCAGTTTGCAAAGCGAGCAAAGGTCCTAAAACAAGATTTAGAGGCAAAATGAAACAGTACAATGTGGGAGCTCCTTTTGAACGAATTGTCATCGACATGGCTGGGCCATTTCCAATGACGAATGACGGCAACAAATACATATTGGTTGCTATGTATTACTTTAGTAAGTGGGTTGAAGCTTATGCCCTGCCAAACCAAAAAGTATCTACAGTGGCAAGAGACCTGGTAGACAACATGTTCTCACGATTCGGGCTACCTATGGAGCTACATTCCGATTAAGGAAGGAATTTCGAATCGAACTTATTTAAGAAAGTTTGCGAATTGATAAGAATCAACAAAACCAGGACTACCCCACTATATCCACAGTCAGACGGCATGGTTGAAAGGTTTAATCGGACTATGCAGCCATTAATATTAAAAAAGAAGAATAGAGAGACAGAATATAGACTAATATTTTTAGATTTGTAACGTATTGTAACGGTTAAGTATAAGAATAAATATGTGGATTATAATGTTAACGTTATGTCTGTAGAGTTACCATGTTGGACTACTGCTCTGTTGGATTTGTCTACAGAAATTCAACGAGAGTAAATCTTACTTAAATGATTTAAATCAGTTCTTTTATTTAAGGAATTGTCAGTTTAAACTATCTGAACCATTTCCACAAGTCTCTTAGCAGTGTTCTTTTCATTAGATAAAATTTTAATTAAATTATAATCCATACCGTATCCCTCATCATAGACATGTTCACTCAGTGCATATCTTTCCGGATGTAATCTTCTGTCATTTATTATGAGACGTGATATGGTTTTTTTTATCAATATTTTAAAAAGAAAAAATTAAAATTAAAAAAACCAAGAATTCATTAAATGTTTTTATTTATTTACAGTCACCAAAAGCATATAATTATTTTTTTTTATTTACAAATAACCGCTTCAACCCTTTGGGTCATTAGCGGTGAAGTTGGTGAGTTAAAGAGTTACAGTTTGTTGCCCAAATTCAAATCATTTAAGAACATTATGATATTATTACTATTGCTATAATTTAACATTTCCTTAAAGTCACGGGATATACAAAACCTGTCTCTTTGTATCTGAAACATAGGACATTGCACTATTATATGTTTCACTGTCAACCGAACTTTACAAATATCACATAATGGTTCATTTTGACCAGATAATAGGAATTCATGGGTGAGTATGTCCTAAGCGAAGTCGAGTCATCAGCACCTGCTCTCTTCTGTTCATCAATGTGTTTTGCCATGGTCCAATGTTTAGTTTGATTTCCTGGAGTTTTAAATATGAAACTTGCCACTGAGTATTCCAGACATCCAGTAATTTGTGTTTAAAATATGTTTTCATATCGATCGAAGGTGTGAACTTTGATGCTACCTGATTCGCATTATCAATTGCTTTTCGTTAACTCACGTCAGCTGCTTCATTTCCAGCTATTTCAATATGTGACAGGGCCTAGAGAAGTACCACTTGTTTATCCGATGATTGGATGTTGTGCAATTCACGTTTGATCAATCTACCTATCGGGTGAGTGACATACGTTTGACGTAGTAGTTGCAGTGAGCTTAGGGAATCTGATATGATTAAAATTTTTTGTTATTACATGAGTTGTCGAAACGCAATGCCTGAAGGATCGCAAAGAGTTCCCCTGTAAGGATCGTTGTATATTCCGAAAGTTTATATGTTGATGTTGTAGACGGTGTTACTACTGCGGCTCCTACTCCGTGGTTCATTTTGGAGGAATCTGTATATATTTCTATAAAATCATGATATTGGTTAATTATATTTCGGAAGTTTTTTATGATGATTTTCCTGTTTGTTGCTTTCTTATCAAATTCGTAAAGGTTGGTATTTATGATTGGTTGATTTATTATCCAGGGAGGAGGAGTGTTTATATTCATGAAATAGAGGGGAGGAAATTCATGGATTTGAAGTGATCTCAGATATTTTCGAATTCTCTCATAAAATGGTGGATCAGTCCTTGGTCGTTCGTATGCTGAAAGAAATCTTCTCGTGATTGTATTTTTGTATGTTGGTATATTGTTAAGCGAAGCTATTCTGGTGGCATAGGATAAGCTTAGTTGTTTCCTTCGGTGTTCTAGAGGTGGTTCTCCAACTTCACATGTTAAACTTTCAATCGGAGTAGTCCTGTATTCTTCTAGAAAGATACGAAGTGCTGAGTTGTGGATGGTATCTAACGTCTTTAGTATAGCTGGTTTGGCCAAGGCATATGCTACACAACCATAATCAATTTTAGAGCGTACTAGAGTTCTATACAGCAGGAGTAGAGTCGATCCGTCTGCTCCCCATTGTTTATGTGCTAGGTATCTCAGAAGGTTGAGTCTCTTTCGATACGAGAGAGTGAGTTGCTTAACGTGTGATTTCCAGTTAAGCTGTTGATCAAATATCATTCCCAAAAATGTGATTTTGGTGGTGAATGTAAGGTTCTTGTCGTAAAGAGTTAGTCTCGGTGAATTTACTGCAATCTTTTTTGAAAATATTATGTCTTTTGTTTTATTAGGGGAAAAGCTGAAGCCTGAAGATTTAGACCATATTTCCAGCGAATGAATAGATTCTTGTAGGGTGTTTGTTAGGTTTTCTATACTCTTTGCACAGGTTTTTTCATAAATTGAATTACGTCATTTATTGCTATCAGGAAGAGTTTTAGGCTTATGATTGAGCCTTGCGGTGTGCCGTTTTCTTGTTCTTTATATCGTGAAAATATTCCAGTGGCAGCTCGGACTTAAAACTTACTGTGACTCATAAAATTCCTTATGAAGGCTAGGATGTTACCTTGATATCCCCATTCCTGAAGTCTGACTAGGATAAGATGTCGCCATGCAGTTTCGAAAGCTTTATTAATGTCGAAATAGATCGCCATGCACTTCTGATCGTTGGCGAACGCTTCATATATTTGACTTTCTAGATCTATTATATTGTCGTGTGTTGATCTATGTGGCCGGAAACCTGTTTTCGAGTGCCCAAATAAGTCTTCTGTTTATAATTTTTTCTAATAATTTGCACATAGTACACGTCAGTGAAATAGGTCTATAAGATTGTGGTTGAATCGCTGGTTTGTTTGGTTTTAGGATAGAAATAACGATTGTCTGTTCCCAAATTTGTTAGAATTTCTGCTTGGTCCAGATTATGTTAAGGCATATAATTATTATTTGTTAATAAATATCAATTAATTTTATGTTGCTTTCTTCTTGTTTATTCTTGTTTAAATATTTTTTTTCCAACAAATGTGTATACGAGTAGGAATTTGTTATTACCATTTTACGATTTAATAGATTTTTTTACACGAAATGCGTTTAATTTAAAATTAAATTCTATCGGAACATTTCGATGGGATATAATTCGATTAATTGTTATTTGATCAAACGGAATATAGATCAGTTTTATAAATTCGATCAACTTTATTGCCAACAATTTTCAGTTATCCATTAATTACTAAACACATCCTTCCATCCTTTTGTTGAATTTATCTGTTTTGCATTTTTGTAATAAATGTTACATAAACTTTTAGCAGTTTGGTTGGATACCGATAAATAACATTTTTATTTCCCAAAATTATTAAAAATATTAAATAGTGGTCACCGAGATGGTTTTTAGCTTACACCATTTTGAGATGAATAAATCTTCACCTGGGACTAGGAACTTATTACGGCCGTAATTGGCCAACCTAAAGAAAAAGCCATTTGGGAGAAAATTCGTCAAAGCGTAGCCTATAGAAGTATCTGTGGAAATTGGAGAAATTTAAATTTACCCTACGGTGTTATAATCATAGGAGATACTTAACTACTCAGGCGAATAGCCCTCTACAGAATTGGTCTAATTTGAGCTTTGTATAAAATACTTAGATTCGCAAAAATATCTTTTTGTTTTTAATAATTATGTTCATATTTAAGTTTTTGCTGTATAATCCCTTGTCAAAGAAAAGATTAACTTTTAAAACTGTCAAGAAGATTTAAACAGAATATTTAAAAATAACGTTTTATGTTGCAGTTTGAAATAATATAGGTTACATTTTTTAACATATACTGATAAAGTTAAATTAAAAAAATAATTATTATTTTTGGATTTATAAATCGTATACAAGTTAATAAATATTATTGTAACGTTGTAACGTTTTTGGTGAAATTGCGATTTCCTATATTTAATTTTACACAACTACTAAATAAAGTGAGCGATAAAGCTGATTTTTACCTCAAAATTACATAATTATGGTTGCGTTTAAATTAAAAACGCAAAAGCTCTTATTTTAGGTTATAAAAGTATTATAAAATGTAATTAGTTTAATAATGTACCTATTAATTGCACAAACTGTTAATCTTTTACAAATTAGATTATGTCATAACAAGTTACATACCGAATTAAATTAGTAAATATACGATAACAGTATTATTTTTGTACCTAGTATAAAATACAGATAACTAAGTAAATACTGTTATTAAATAATATACAAGGTGGCTCCTTGTTTATACAAAAAAATACAGAAATTAAGAGGGTTATATAAAATTTAATTGATTTTTTAGGACTTTTCAGGACTTAATTACAGTTTAGCTTCTAATTATCTGAAATAATATTGATATTGCCAAAAATTTACGTTTTTAGGCTCAATTCTTTTCTTGGGTTATTTTTTGTAAGGTGGTTGGTCGTAAAAATATTTGGGTACTAAAGAATCCTTTTAAAATTGTGAAACGATTGTGATCAATTATTAAGTATAATGTTAGTTGGTTATTTATTTCAAAATATATTTAACGTTAAAAACTGTCTTTCATTTAAAAAAACCAAGTTAATTGTTTTATTATTTATTAAAATTTCTAAAATTTACTTGTTTATAATGTGGTTAATTGTTTAATTTATTGTTTTACCAAAGATTTTTATAAACATTTTTGTATAACCTGAATATGGTTTAACAAGTTTGAGTTATAGAAGATCCAGTTATTAAAACCTACGAATTTGATCGAAATTTTGTTGAGGTAAACAGTTAAGCTGAAAATTTCTATCAACTCCACGACTAGATTGGTCGAGTCACTTCAGTATTACGTCATGCATGATTGTTAATCAAAAACCGATCTCGTCAATTGTTTTATGGCGAACTGATTTTAAAAAGAAGTTAAAATTGAACGTTCCGAATCATTGCAACCGTGAAAGCCATAGTAATCAAGCTTTTCGCGCTTTTTGCTTTGCTGGTTTGGAAATGTAGGTATATTACTACTTTAGCGTTAAAAGAACTAAACTCAGTTAATTGTTTTTTTAAATTTTAGTTTCGATTTTTATTATAATTTTGTTTTGTTTTTATTAGTTTTATTTTTATTATATAAAATTCTAATTAGTTTGTAATAAAGTTTAGTGAATTATTTTCAGTCGTAGTTTCTTAACAAACAAATTTGACATTTTTCAACTTTTTAACTTCTAGTTGACAATTGACATCAAATCAAATCAAATCAAATCAAATTTTATTGCTTTCGATAAAGTACATTACAGGTGTTATAAATTGTATCTAAAATAAGATCCCAGTTGGAACATAATGAGCCTAGGCAAATTTTGCCTGTCTTGCTCTATGCTCGATCTGAGGACTTTATAAGTTCAACGTACTTTTTGTATTTATCATGTTAAGTCTGTGAGTAGATTATAGATTTAAAATATATTTGTTGAAGTTTTCATAATTCGAAAAATACTTTTTGTAGAGGTTTTACAGTGTCAAGCAGATGGTGCAGGAAGGTAGGCAGGTATAATTTTTTTTTTTTTTTTGTCAAGTAGATGTTAATTTCAATATATCGTAAAATATCTTTGGGTTTTTTAAAATATACTGTTTTGTTTCAATATTATATTTTTTCTGGTTTGAAATTTTTCTTAGAGCGGTTGGGATGGCATTGAAAAATTTAGGTCCGAAGAAGAAATAAGATCTTTGTGTTAAGGTTTTTATGAACAATTGTGTGTTGAGATTCATATTTGCATTTGATCTGGTTATTCTATTTTTTATTTGGTGGAAATTTTTATGATTTGTGTACATTTTTTTTGAACATTGGTGGGCGAAAAGTAGTTTGATATTCAATATTTTTGTTTCCTGGTAGATGATATCAGTAGAGTAACGTTTGTTTTTTTTCAAGATAATTTTTAGGATTGTGTTTTGTGTTGTTTGTAAGATATTAAGAGTGGTATTGAAAGCCCCGCCCCATATTGTGATGCAGTAGGATAAGATTGATTCGGCTAAAGAGGTGTATAACATCAGGAGGTTTTTAGTTGTCAAAATGTCTCTCAGGGTATAGAAATTATGAATCAGGGCTCTTAGGCGTTTGTTGACATGCATTATGTGGTCTGTCCATCTTATATGTTGGTCTATGATAACTCCGAGGTATTTTATTGATGTTACTTTCTCTATCATAGGGCATATGCATGGGTTATTGTTTTTGCAGTGCATAGAGTGTAATTTCAAAGAAAAGTTTTCTGGTTGTTTTACAATATTTGGCGTAAACACCACGAATTTTGTCTTCTCAATATTCAATGTAAGCTTATTCAAGTTCAACCATATGTGAATCTTTTGTAGATCTGTTTCAGCACTACGTTTAACGTCTTCCCATTTTTTTCCTGTGAAAATGAGGGCTGTGTCATCAGCATAACTTATATAAGGTGTCCCTCTAAGCCCGCTATTCTTGCAATACTGTTTATGTATACAAGAAACAGTATTGGACCCAATACTGTTCCTTGCGGCACCCCTATTTTTACTTTTGAGTCTGAACTTATTTCGTTTGCAATTTTCACTCTCTGAACCCTATCAGTTAGGTAGTTTGACATAACATCAAGTGGTGAACCACGAATGCCGTAATGGCTTAGTTTATTGAGTAATATTTCATGTGAAACATATTTATAAATGCTGCAGAGATGAGTAGTCTGAGAAGTATAGCCGGAGTGACTCGTTTGGGTAAAGTGAAGAATAGTGAGATAAGGGAACGCCTTGGTGTGAAAGAAAATGTGGTTACAAATAAAGATAAAGGAATGTCTAGATAGTTTGAATACGTAGAGATGATAGATGAAAATATATTGACGATACAGATTTATAAGGCAAGTGTTAATGGACAAGTCGTATATTGATCAGATCAACATTGTTTTGAAGAAAGGCCAGGTCAAGAGTACCAACAACCGACGAGCTTGTATGAGGGCACTGATACATATGTATGTATTGTAACGAAATGGTTTTATATCAATATAAAAATTGATATAAATTGTTATATTATATTAAATTTTGTATTATAGATATTATATCGATCCCATTTTTAATTTTAATGTAAACAATTTTAATTATTTTTATTATATATATTTTTTTCTTTAAACTGGTGCTTAGCACATTTAAATACTTTTATTTAAATATCTTAAATTATAATAAAGTTACATTTTCGGTAGATTTTAATTACCATTTTTTTACTTTTTATTATTAATTGCCAAATGTATACAGGTATCCAAGGTTTTTAGACATTCAAAGGATATAACAATAATGTCATTGTCTTGCTTCATTGTTTGAGTTTCCTTCTTTGTGGTGTCCTCTTGTTATTAATTGAGAAATGTGAATTCGAGGATCTTTTATGACATGTTTGACCCTTTTCTGTCGCTACAATGGAGATTTTTTAACAGGTTAATAATAATACAAAACTGAAATATTTTTTACATTTTGTTCATTTTTCATTTGATTGTCAAAACTTTTTAGAACAGACAAAAAGTGTATTATTTATAAAATATATATTTTGGTAAATAATTTTCTACTATTAATATTGGACAATATATATGCAACAATAATAACTAATTATAGCTGATGAGTTTCTGTTAACTAAATTTACAAATCGTATTGTAATTTGATTTTTAACTGTTCGCCGTAATTTTGCAAAACCGTGGAAACGCATTTCAATTACCGTTTTTGTCAAAAGGGGCTGAAATATTGAATGTTTGATGAATACTGAATTTTTAGTATTATTTTGGTTTGTCTGCTACTCTTAACAAATTAGTTATACGATAAAGTTTATTTTATTTTCACAATTAGTTATATTATTTAACAATAAAACATTTTTTAAAACATGTTTATAAATGATTAAATGTATATATCTATAACCGGTTTAAAAATCTATTAACACCGTTAAATAAATTTTGTGTTATGTTGGCATTTTATTTTTAAATTTGTAAAAAGGATTTATATTTTAAAACCATTTATTTTAAAAACATATTAACGTTAAAGTACGTCTTAGTTAATAGCAGTATTTATTGCAAATTTTTATTATTTATATACCATATTGTCGCAGTGGTAAAATATAATGTACTGAGTTAAAATAATTACATTTTTATATTAGATTATAAATTTTTTTAGCAATTGCAATGATATTATATATTGAAATAATTCACAATATTGCATATTTCTCATATCAGTTTTCTCTGTAAAAAGTTAATATTTTATTCGACTTTATTTGAAAGTGTTAATATTAGAGTGTCTTTTTTTTTAAATAAGTACATCATTATTTTGCCTAAAAAACGTTTGAAATATTAGTTCATAGCTTTACACTTTTAATTATTTTGTATTTTTTCTGCAAGAAATTTTTTTACAAAGTTTTCAAATTTCATTTGTGCTTAATAATTTACTAACTTTTAATTTTTAGTACACTATTTGTAGTCATCCTTGCTTTTATTTATTATTCATTAATTTAAGCTTTATATGTCTGTTTAGTTAATCATCGATCGTAAAGTATTTGGATACCTTACAGAGATTTAAAAGCCATTTTTCTCCTACATATTCCACACACTCTTCTTAAATAATATATTCCAGCTTTGCTCATGAGTTTTAATAAACAATATACCTAATTTCCCTAAACACTTACTGGTTTACTGCTGTTCAATAAAACATTTTTATTACCGTCTCTGCATTTAGACATTATATTTTCGTTTTTATAAATATTTGGGAAAATTTTATAACGATTTAAAAATCAATTTTGCTTTTTACGTGCAGCAAAAACTTTATTAGTTTATAACAACCTAACGGTAGTAGGCTTGGTTATTACTCAAATTAACCTTACAGAATGCATTTTCGTACATTTCTGGGTAATTTAAGACATAATTTGGTACCTCTAGCTGCATATTTTCAGGCTTATTATAGGTAAATATATTTATTTATTTAAAAAATTACGGTAATTTATAATTTAACGAGATTTATGATTTTGATGCAGTATAACCAGCCATAGTATATAAGGATTGCGATGTTCCGTACTACAAAGATAATCGGAAAGAAAATTAATTCCTCCAATTCCAAAAATTGTACACCAGGGAAGGGATGTATCTGCTCTCCAGAGACACCATTGACTTATTTCGAAACGAAATGAAAGCGAATCTGTTGGGAAATAACTCTGTAAAATTAAACTAATTGATTTGTACATTTTTCTGCGTTTGAAAGGTGTTAATTAGTAAATGGGAGAACTGCAATTAATTTTTAGTGAATTCGGCCGTGGACACCCTTCGTGTTAAACGGTTTGTGAGTTTGGCCCCTAATGTTTTTTAAACTTTTCATTTTATCGAAAATTAAATGCGTTTGTTAAATATTTTCCAAGTCGCCTTGTACATATATTGTTTGTTTTCGGTAGATGGCGTTACCAATTATTCGATTCGAGCCCATTGAGCTCTTGTTAAGTTTCGTTAATATAGTTTTTTGGTATTGATTTGCATTTTTTGAAACCCAAAAAGCATTCCTGAGAGATATTGGTACCAAATATTTCCAACATAAATCAGAAGTGGTCAAAAAAAGCAGTCAGAAAAGTGAATTAAAACAAAAAAATTATGGAAGAAAAAATACTTGAAAAATCAGCAAGATTTAATGCAGAAAAATTGGAGTTTGCAGCAAATAATTCGTATCTGAGAATTTTGACGTTTAATAAAAAAAAAGTGACAAAGTACGGTAAAGCGGATAATGTCACAGGTTTAATTCAAACGGATTTTATGTAAAAATTTATGAATATGATGGCAGATGATAAAACAATCAAGATTAGCCAGTAAACAGAAATTACTTAAGCTATTGGAGGAGCAAACTCAGGTACAAACACAGTTTCAAGTAATGCCCGATTTTAGTCACAGCATCGAATACTTTGAAGGTAAAAGTATAGGAAAGAAAGCAATAGACTGGTTAAAGACAGTGGAAAGCGCAGCTTTGCATTGCTACCAAAATCGATAATTTTGATGATCTTTTGCATGAAATTGTTTGATTTGAAAAAATTTATGGTAAATCTAATATAAGTAAAAGTAAGTTTTATTAAAGGCTCGGCACATTAAATTTTCATTCATATACCTCTGATGGGAAGAGAGCTAATACAGTCAAACAGTCTGTTGAGCAGCCTAGTTCTAAAAATACTTAATCGTTGGTTCATGGATCAAATGATAAGGATGATTTATTTTCAAAATTTATTAAAAATATGTATTTAAACGATATTTTATATATTACAGTTTTCCTTTATCCAGACAGTGCTGTATGCACTGTAAAGGAGAAAGTCATTGAAAATAGTAATCTGAATACTTATTCGGTAGGCCAGAAGTTATAAGTATTCGGAGATAAATCTTCACAATATACAGGCCGTTAAAATAAAAATAGGTTTAGATGAAGTAGAAGAAGAAGTGGAACATTGGTTGTACCGAATAATGCGCAACCATTAGATTTAGTCGTCGGGAGAACATTCACGGAGTTGCTGGGATTAGCAAATGTTCGTGTTGGAGGCAGTCTACATTTTGGATACAAGAATAAAGACCCATTCAGAAATATGCAGTTAGGATCAAACATCATAAAAAACAGGTTTTTGTAGAGTAGACCGTAAAATTGGAGAAGAATAGAATCTATTTTGGTTACATTCGTATTGGGGAGGAAAAAGGACAAGTACCATTAGTAACACAAGCTAAAATTGAGCTGAAGAAAGATGATTGCATAGGAGAAGTCAGAGGTTACACAGAGAACATGGAAAATGGGAGACCTTTAGGTGAGAAAAATCCAATTACCATGAATCTTTTTAAATTTGATCACTCTGTTGATATTTGGGATCGAATGAAACTTCTAAATTTTTTCTTTGAATATCAATGAAATTGGTCGTACAGATCTCATGACAGTTAATATTAAAGATAATAATTAACCATTCAGATCAAAACCATACAGATGTGATTTCGAAGACCGTAAAGTCATAAAAGATTTTGTGAAAGAGTGACGTGAAAACGAAAGAGAGAGAGACACAAATTCCTCTTATTTATCTTCTGTATTGTTAGTGCCAAAGAGACTTGTGATTGATTTTCGGAAGTGGAATAGTCAAACTAAAGTTAAAAATTTGCCAATGCTACAAGTTAATGACTGTTTCGAAATTTTAACTAGTTCACAAATATTTTGCACTCTTGATTTGATGTCAGTATTTATTCAAATTACCCTAGAAGAAGAATAAAAAAGAAAACAGTTTTTGTTTATCCAGATGGCACGAAAGAATACCAAAGGCTTTGTTATGGTTTGGTTAATGCGCCATTCGAATTTTCAAAATTAATTTCACTAGTATTAGAACCATTGAAAAATACAGTTGCAGTGTCATATCTAGATGCAATTCTCATTGGTGCTACAGACTGAATAGATATGCTGGAAAAGAAATTTGAAAAGAAAAGCGTGATGTTTTTAGGATTTCATTTAACTTCGGATAAATTATTCCCAAATCCTGCAAAGCTGAGGGTAATTAAAGAGTTCCCTGTTCTCAAAAGCAAACACGAGGTCCGAAGATTCCTTGGACTGACTGGTTTTTTCTGAATGTTTGCGAAAAATTATGCAGCAACTTCTAGAGCAAGATCAAACTTGACGAGGAGTAACGTTGATTTTATTTGGGGAGAAAAACAAAAGAAAGAGTTTTGTAGGCCAAAGAATTGTCTACAAAAAGCACTTGTTTTGCAGTTATATAATCCCAAAGCGAGAACAGAACTGCATTGTGATGCATTTTCATCAGTAGTAGCAGGTTTATTGTTACAGAAAGGAATAGATGGTAAAATGCATTTAGTTTACTGTGTTTTAAAGAAAACAAATAATGATGAGAAATTATACTATTCTTCAAAGCTAAAACTTTTAGCTATTGTTTGGTGCTGTGAAATATTGCGACCTATGTTATTGGGTATAAGTTTTACGATTGTCAGTGACAACCCTATCTGAGTATAATTTTGAAAAAAAAACATAGACCAGGAGAGAAAATGGCACACGTAGAAAATCTGAGCAGAGCAGTAATGGAAGCAGCAAATCATGAAGGAATGAATAAAGAGTTTTCTAAAAGAAGATTGAATATGTCCATCACATTAAAAAAAGACAAAATTTTGATGATTCATAAATAGCTTTATGTTAATCCAGATTTAATGAAAAAGGCGACAGTTGTTAAATATCATGATTAAATGAGTCACCGATCATTGGATTAAACAGTTTCTGGAATATTGCGAAAGTTTTCGTTTAAAGGATTAAAAAGATACGTGAGAAAACACGTTTAAGTATGTTTTGAATGTCTTTTAGCCAAAGTTTTAAGAGAAAGAAAACCAGAAAAACTATGCAGCCTAAAAATGCCTAAGAGACCAAAAACTTTATTTGTACCACCTAGGACCATTTCCAAAAAATATTTCAAGAAAATGTATATTTTAGTTGTGGTCGGTGCTTTTTCAAGGTTTGTAAAACTGTTTTTAACAATGAGTACAACTGCCAGAGAGACTGTAACACAAATGGAATCATTTATAAATACTTATGATACCCCAAAAACTATTGTGAATGATGAGGGGACAGCTTTTATTGCGAAACATTTAGAAACTTTTTGTAGAAAGTATAATATTGAGCAATATTGAAAAATTAATTCAGCAGTAAATAAGACAATTGAAAAAACACCACTCGAATGTTTGTATGGATAACAGCCAATTTTTACAGAGGCAGCTATGGTGAATTTAGCAGTAAGAGAAAAGAATATTTAGAAACATAAAACAATTAGAAATGAAGTCAAAAAAAAATTCAGGAATATGCAAGAAAAGTCCAAGGTATACTATGATAAAAGAAGATATAAAGGAGTCGAATATGATATTTGGGATATTGTAGCTATAAAAACGAGCCCAAAGGCTACTGGAGAACTAACGAAAATTAAAATATTTTGGACCATTCACAGTTATAGAAAAATAATCGGAACATACATACATTCATAAAATAAAGAAAATGGAAGGCACTGTGAGGTAACGATTACACATATCTTGCAAATGAAAATTTACAGGAATTAGGATAAAGATGATTATATAAAAGATACAGAAACAGAGGAAACAAATTTTTCAGATATATTTCAGACAATGAAAGCTTAAATGACAAATAAGTAAAGATAAAATTACTGAAGCCATTGAGACGAAAGAAAGATCAAAAAGAAAAATAAAGAAGCCAGCTAGACTTAAAGACTATGTTTAAGGACAAACATAATACAGGATGGTCGAATGTTGAATATTTTCTGAGACGCCTCTTACATATATATTGTTTGTTTTTGGTAGATGGCGTTACCAAGACGAAGTATCAAAAAGAGAGGTTTGTCAAAAATTATTCGATTTGAGCTCATTAAATTTAAAAGTATTTTTCTTGGTAAGTTTCGTTAATATAGTTTTTGGGTATTGATTTGCATTTTCTTGGAACCCAAAAACCTTTCCTGAGAGATATTGGTACTAAATATTTCCAACACGTTTTTATTAGAAAATACATATACATATAATCAGGCCTTTCTTTAAAACAATTTTAATTCGATCAAGATAGGTTTGTCTAAGTCGGACTTTATTGACTTTTAACCCAAGTATACAAATTCTTTCACCTCTTTTACTCTTTCTCCTCCAATCAACACCTCGCAGTTTGTCATTCTTTCTTCTTTTTTAAAAAGCATAAATTTCGTCTTGCTTACATTCACTTCCATCCCCTTGATTTTTAGGGCATCATGCATAATATTAACCATCGCCTGCAACACCTCCTCCTAATATGACTTGATCATCGACGTCAAGAAGGCATTTGACGATAAAGTCACTCATTTTTAATTCATACGCACTCTCTTGCAAATATTTTAAACAATCGTCTATGGAATCGTCTTAAATCCTCGTAAAGTGATTTCAGCGTTAGTATCAAGCTACCGCTCACCCCATACATAGACAATGTCGACCACAATTCATTCCTCACCACTCTGTCATAGGTCTTTTTTAAGTCTACGAAAGCACAGTAGACCGTTTGACTGATTTTTAGCGAAGAATTTTTCGGCTATGCTTCGTAATAAAAAGACCATGCATCTTTATCATTCTTCTTATTTTTTGCCAGAACCTTTTGTGCCACACCTTTTAACCTTTTATACTCATTCCGTGTCTTGTTTACATTCCTAATCGTTGCATTTTGCGTTCTATTATTGGCTTCTGTAGCCAACTAATCCAACCAGGCTTTTTTCTTCTCTGACACTGATTTTTTAACCTCTACACACATATTATTTAACTTACATCCTTTCCTTGTTTTACTTACACCACACACTTCAATGGCAACATCCTTCCTTAAATGGCTTCCATAATTCTTTAATTTTACATGCTTTATTTAAAATGTTAAATTTATCGATAAATTTACTTACAAACTACACCTTCCGTTTGGAAATTCTCAACTTGTATACGATTTAGTTAAAAATGTGCGACAGGATATTAAGTACTATTAAAATGAAAAAGTAATTTAAATCAAGAAAATATTTTTGGGATTACAATTAAATCGTACTGCGTGCAAAAATATAACATAATTTATAATTTAAAATGGGACGAATTTTAAGTACTTTGGAGTATTAAAATAGATGTGCCATGGATTTGTTAATATGGGTTTTCAAACGTAATGTGGTAAAGGAGGTGAAAGAAAATTTAATTTAACAATCTGGAGAATTAAGTTATAAATTATTGTTCCTGATAACATATGTAATACGTAATGTTGCATCCAAAACGTTAAATAATATATGGAAATCGATAAAAAAATTCTAACGTCGGAATTAATGTCGAACAATACATTTTAATATAAATTTTAATTAATTTAAATATCTTTTAACTGTAATTTTTTTTTAACGAGAACTACATTAACTTATAAAAATTAAAAACTTAATTAACTATTTTGTTTTTTTGAAAATACCAAAATGTTTGGTAGTCTTTCAATTTATTTTTTACCATAAAATTTCTATGGTTTTATACCTCACCACTGCAGGGTTGTGTCATAAATTAATAGTTTCGATGAATAATAATCAAAATATAAAAACATAATAGGAGCAAAATAAGTTCTTTTTTATATTGCAGTAAATAATTTTATGTATACGTAACAAAAATAAATTTATAAGGTATAATCAAGAAATATTAAAACCCAACTTTAACTTTGCTATTTTATTCATTTACAATAAAATAAGTGTATCAAATGTAAAGCATTAAGATATTGAATTTTATAAAAATATTCATCCAATACAGAAATTTCTATTTTATTTTTTTGAGATTTTGTTATTATTTTACAAACTAAAAACTAATAATGTATGTTAACTGCCTACTTATAATCTACTTTTAGTAATTGACTTATGAGTGAATGCTGTACTTACAATGAGTATCAGAATTCATCGTCAATCAAAGATCCTCTTACATATAACACTATTTTTGTTCAGTTCCCGTTTATTTTTCTTTCGTCCTGTATGTGGTTGATTTTCGAATGAAATTTCAACTCGCGAACCATCTTTAGTTACAAGAATTGCCAAAAACTGTAAAATGACCATGAATCGGAACGTGGCTGCATATAAATGACAGATAAAATCACGACATGTCAACGTCTATAAATAGATTAATAGTCCAGGCGAAAATGTTAAAATTAGTATATTGTGCCTGTGGACATATAACATAATAACAGCTAAGCCATAGCGCGTATCATGTTTCTGCGACAACAGCTAATACCGCCGGAAGTTAATCAGAACAATAGTTCTATTTTAATACCTTCAGAAAATGAGTTTATCTCTAATCTAAAATTTCAATTGCAACATGCATTGACTGAAATTAATCAGCTGAAAAATCAAGTGTTGACCTTGCAAGAACAAAATAACGGACAAATACAAACACAAAATACAGAAAAAATATCTTATAGTCTGGTCAATACGGACGAAGAGGAAAGACTTATTAAAAGGTAAACCGACTGGCTTCTGCCTAAATATAATAGGAATAAAAAGCGAAAAGCAACAGAATCGCCAGACAAAATTTACACTAGCAACGAAAAGCCATCAGAAAAAACTCCCAAAGTTATTAAGCCACCACCGGTCATTCTAAGTAATATCAATGATTATAGTACAGTCAAAGATAAATTAAATGTAGGTAACTTTGATTATAAGACTAGCATGATGAACAGCAAGCAAAAAGAAATTAATGTCAACTCCGCAGAAGAATACAGAAAGCTCACATCTTTAGTAAACGAGTCTGAACTGAAATGGCACACATATGAAAATAAAATTTGGAGACCCATTAGGGTAATGGTTAGGAACCTACATCCTTTAACCAGTTGTAAAGAAATCTCAAAGGAACTTAAAGATAACAAATTTAAAATTAAAGAGGTAATTCAGAAACTCAAGAAAAACACCATTAATAACAGGGTAGAATATATTCGCTTACCACTATATATATATATATATTTATATATATATATATATATATATATATATATATATATATATATATATATATATATATATTGATACAACTTAAGATATCAACAAAATCTAAGGTATCCAATATATAAACCACATGAAAGTCAAAATAGAAGCAGTAAGGAACAGTAAACTTATTCCTCAATGTAAAAGATGTCAAAGACATGGCCACACGCAGACATTCTGTAAGAGAACACCATCATGTGTTAAATGTGCCGGAAATCACCTAACAGCATCATGCTCTTATCCCAGAAATACTCCTGCGAAATGCGTCAACTGTAGCGAAGCTAATTACAGAGGATGTATAATAGCTAAGGAAATCCAGAAAAGAAGAAATAATGCCTCTAAGCCCAGAAAACCCATCACTCAACAGAGATCGAGAGAACCAAATTTCGTCAAACCTGGAGTCTCCTACACTCAAGTAACCCAAAATAAACCCACAGATATCACCACAACGCCAAATAATTCACCTATGATGGAACTAGTGCTAAGTGTGATGAAAACACTAGAGCGCGTCAACGAACGGCTTGACAGTCTAGAAGCCAGAAGCACTGGTACCATACCAAAAAGAAGTAAATTTATGGATCAACTAGATTTAATAATTTCCACATGGAATGCTAATGGCATTCTAAATAAAAAACATGATCTAAAAGTATTTATTCGCACTCAGCACATGGTTAGGTTAGGTTAGATTTCATGTGAGTGGGGCGTGGTTGCCCCTCCACCGCGACCCTTAGTAGGTCTATTGTGGCTCACCCCTAGAGGCTACAGTTCACCGCATAATCCAGCCCTTCTTACGAAGTTCATGCTTGTATAGGATGAGATTTTTTTAAAATCAGTAGGTTCTAGGTTAGTGTAACCAAATATGTTAAACCTTATTCTTCCCAGGCCGGGGCATGAACATAGTATATGTTCAGCAGTTTCGTTTTCCACGCAGCAGAACCGACAGTCCATTTGATGGTTCAGATCTATCTTTCTGAGGTGGTATCTTAGACGACAGTGTCCCGTAAGAATCCTGTTAGAACACGCAGGTCATTTCTGCTCCACCAAAGGAAGAGAGCTAAAAAAAGCTATCAGTGAAATCGGCTGGAACTATTATTCTTCAGGAAAGCCCACTTATTGGCCCACAGATGCTAACAATTGCAATTTTTTTGTCCCAACTAAACCTTGTATATTAAAAAAAAATTAACCAATTTTAATTCACAGATTACAAAGAGGAGCAAACATTTTTTTTTGCGGTCTGCGTTTATGGAGTCAATTTAGATACATCATCATTATGAAGTACCCGGCGTATAATTAATTTGTTTGAATTGACTCTGGTTCTTATAATAAATCATGCTATCAAAAGTATATCTTTTTCATTAATCCACACTCATTAATTTGTTTTAATTTGAGTATATTGTTACAAATATTTATTGTTGATTGATATTTTAAATTATAACACCTTATTTATCATTTTTTACTGTTAAAATTACCAGTTGGTTAGTTTATTTATTTTATTGACCGTTACTGTTACGAAAAAAGTAAGTTTTGTATGCAAGTCTTATGTTAAAAATCCTGATAATTCCCGCTACATAATTATGTGGTAAGTTTTAAGGAAAGTAAGGAAAAAATACTAATGATTTTGTAAAACAGGCTTACCAAGCATTTTTTGTAAAACAACTTGGACAACAAGAAAAATGTTGGGTTTCACACAGAGTTTGTAAAACTTGCGAGGACTCGAGGAGGATGCGTTTGGAATACTGATGACATGGACTGAGCCAAGAAACCACCTTAATTATTGCTTCTTTTGTGGTGTTAACCTAAAAGATATGAACGGAGCTCTCCTAGGTTTATCTAAAGTAAAAGTAAAAGCAACGGCAACAGTGAAAAATAATTTTACAGGTACAGTCCTATACTTCAGGATTTTTCTCAAGTAGACCTGATTCCAGATTTAAATTTACCGAAAATATCAGCTGAGCTTCTTGTGTCAAAACTAAAAAAAAACTTTGCCTTAAGCCTGACATGTAAAAATAATAAATAAATAATTTATAGCGTTATTTTTATACAGTGTGTCTACTTAAGTTAAAATCATATTGAAAACTTTTTTATTAATACTTTTAGAAAAAAAATTCTGCATAGCCCAAAAACGAAAATAAAATTATCAAATATTAATTTTTTGCTATTGTATACGAAGTTAGTACTAAAATTCGAGAGTAAAGTATATACTTTACTTTTGATAAAATTGGGAAGTGTTTAAAAAAAAGTTGATTAGAATTGAAAGGTAGATGCAGATATGCAACTACATCAATTTAGCATAAAAAATCAAATTTAGTTATTTTTTACAAATTTTTCTACTCATTGATTTAATTGGAAAATTCGTTTTTAACGCAAATAAATAAATACAATTACAAATTTAAATGAAGTTATCAATTTTGATCAATTTTTATTATATTTTTCGATTTTATCAAAAAATAAAGGTACCTACTTTACTCTTGTGAAAAATTTATGTTTTAACTTACCCCGTAAACGTCGCAAAAAAATTTTATGAAGAATAACTTTTTTTCTAAAATTAATAATAAAAAAGTTTTCCATATAATTCTAAATTTGGTAGATCCACTGTATATTTGAAATCATTTGATCATTTGAAAATAAAGGTTTTTAACATATCTTTTTCTATTTTATTTAATTTTATTTTCAGTGGTAATGGTTTGCCTTTAACTCAAAAAATATTGTCATTTTAACAAATATGGTATTTTCTCATTCAGTTTACCAAAATTACCTAGAATTGACTAATAAATACCTATTAGCAGATAAATACTACTCTCGCAAAATCAATATTTTCCTGTATTATCCAAGAAATGTAAATCCGCATTTCATTATCCATTGAATCCATCCAATCTTTTATTTATTTCAAAAGTTATATCTAAATTACATTATCTTGGGTACACACCTGTTTTAGTAAGTAATTTGCATATTGTAATTTATCTTAATTTAACTGGAAGAATATCGCTAGTTGGATGAAATTAAGTACCTGAAATGTCACTCCATCATTTCCTTTTTGTAACGGAGAAGATTGAAACGACTATGATTCTGATCTATGTGCGTTTGGCGTACATTTTACGTCCATCACTGCTACACATTCATCTTGATTTATTAATTTTACGTATGGGTGCATGCTGAGAACTTCGACATATACAATCTAAGCTTAAATGGATATTCCAGTCACGTGGTGCTAATTTAGACTGAAATTTAAATTTATTACATACCTGACTATGGTAATTATGGTAGTTAAGTTAATGAAAGTATTATTTTAAAATATATTGATTTGCCAAAAAATGCTTAACACCACTACAAACTGCTAATGCAATTAACTAATTTAAAATACCACTAGCCTTATTAATGATAAATTTGATTGTTATAACATTTTTATTACCTTGTAAATACTATTATTTACATAATTGTAATTGAAGATTTTTTGCTGTCACATTTTAATGATACGAGTATATATCATTAAATGTGGTGTATCATTAGTCATCACCATTTATCTATGTATTTTTTTATTTGATTAGAGTCAAATCTTTTAAGAAAAAACGTTTCCAATTCACTATTTTTAAAAAAATAAATATTTAAATGATTTTTTAAGACGGTTAAAGTAAAATGCAAGGATTTATGATTTGGCTTGTACATGACTACTGATGTAAAAATGTGTTTAATTTATACATTTACTTATTTTACTGTATACCTAGACCATTTTTCTTCGTCAGTGAAATTTGAGTAAACAATTTAAATGAAGTTATCTTTTTTTCTTATGGCTATTTCATCACTTCCTAAAACGTCTGAAATAAAACTATATAGCGTTTTTCCTTTAACCCATTTCATTTGTGCTTCTCAAAATAAAAAAAAACTAAACTTTTTATGTATGCCGAAGGAAAAAAAAGGAATTTTATTGCCTTTTTCGCTATATTTGATGTATCCGGAAAATTGATATAAAGTCAGTTTGTATTTTTCTTCAAGGAAGTTCAACTTTAAACTGATTCGTAGATATAAAGTAACATGAGCTTCATATGCTCGTTTGTTTGGTGTAATTTTTTACTTATACACTATGTTCATTTGAAAAATATCTAGGCCCTTAATATTTCAGAAATGTAACATATTAAAAAGAAATGCCGAAACACATCAACTTTTAACTTGAGGAGGACACTTTTTAGCGCTAATGTCATTAACATTAGATTCACCCCCTCCCTACTGACGATACCCCTTATATTTTTTCAAATAGCGTTGGGTATCAAGTCATAGCTCATTTAAAAGGTCTGGTAAATCTCTATTCAATTATTTTGTTTTGCCTTTGATACCAGCCTTTCATTGTTATTTAATCGTTGTTTAAAATTGGCTCTCTTTAAACTTTTTATATGCCCCATAAAACTGAATTATGCTATTGTAATTATCACTATGACTTTTTGAATTGTCATTATTGTTTTTGTTTTTGTCACTGTTACTATGACTTTTTGAATTATTAACATAATACGGGGGTTTTAGTGTCCCCCTTAAGTTAAAAGTTGACGTGTTTCGGCATTTTATTCTGATATGTCGCTTTTATAAAATATTAAATGTGGGTCCTTTTTATATATTAAAATTTAAATTTTGAGTAATACAAAAACTAATATTAGTACAATCTTCTTCATTCAATATAAAGTTAACACAGCATAAAGTTTTACAGAATTATCTGAAATTTAAGCTTATAACTTATAAATATTTCCTTCAGTCACATTTATTTTCGTATTTTAATTGAAACGCTTAATTCTGGTATTTCTTATAAACAAAAGAGAATAAATATGTTATAGAATTTTTAGTCAAACTAAATATGCAGTCATTAAAGATAGAATATATTCTATTTTTGGTAACACAGAAAATAATATTAATATAATCTTTATATTAAATATAAATTTATATGCATACATATGAAAACTGTATGGGTAACGTCTCCACGAGTACAGTCTTGCATAAAAATTATAACTCACTTTGCTACAAGCTTACTCTTACCGCACGTATAATCTAAAATTTTCTGACAATATTGTACCATGACAACCTCGTTAACAATGTACAATTAATTACAATGACATGCACTTTTATAAGTTATTTATTTTTTCATGCATACATAAATGTTTACATGTTTATTATGAAATATGTAGCTCTATCTACGATGAGGCTTAAAAGTAGGTATACAGTTACATATATTTATATTAATTTACTATAATAAATCAAATATACATTAAAACAGTAATTAGCTGATCAATTTAAAAGTATTTTGAATAATAATTGTCACATAATTTTTACATTTAACCCTAAAAACAAAAGAAAGGGCACAATCAATTATGTGTATGTAACTGTATACCTACTTTTGGACCACTTTGTATATCCATACAACATATTCAATAATAAACGCTTTATATTCATTGTAAAAAATATACAAACTTACCTATTTAAAATTCCAAAAGATATGATGCAATTTTGCTACGTTACTATGAATACATATTTCATTTAATCCAATTAGTACTAAATATATAAAAAGTAAATAATTTAATATAAATATCATAGTGAATTTAATGCGATTCTTCGGCAACACAATACATGAAAGCAAGTCACAGTAAATACAATACAAGCAAATTCTAGGTACAAAAAAGTACCCTGAAAGCCAAAATTATTATAACTATTAGTTTGTTTATACGGTATCAAGAGCTGCATAGTGTATTGGTGCATACGGTCGGAGGCACTCGAAGATATTATTGACAAAGACAAAAACAGAAGTGTAAAATAACAGTAGTTTTTTTGATTTTAAAATTAATTGTAGTATTTAAAACTGAAATTTCATAATTTGTAAATTAAATTTATTAAATAATAAGTAACCTTATGAAAGTAAACTCTAGGCCACATTTTGACAGACAGATAGAAGAAGAAGAAGAAGCCATGACGTCACTTATCTGTCGATGACGCTGACGTCAGTTAACGCGAAACCATAAGTTTGCGCGATAAGGAGAACAATCTTATAGGGGGCTTTTATTGAAAAAATGTCCACCAAAATGCGGCACATAAAGGAGGCATTGTTAGACGTGAGGTTAGATCTAAACTTGGCTGTTTTAAATGAAGTGAAGTATGTCAAAGGGAAAAAGATAAGCAATAATTTTAAAATAAAACATTTATAAAGTTGCTCAAGTGAACGAAAAAGTAATAAGGAAATAAAAAATGCACATCCTTTGTCTTTTTTCTTAAAACTCTTTTAAAAAACGCTATTCTGCTACAGTAACGCCATCTTAATTTAATACACTTTCAGGGACTTTTATTTAATACAGATATTGTTCTCCTTATCTTAACCACTTCATATTTTGACTACTTCTGATAGTCACAGTTACCTTCTACATCGAAAACACCCATATGTCGCTGACGTCATCAAAGTGACGCAAAATTAAGAGTTTTCCCCTAACCAAAAATTGCTTAACGCGCATAAAGAAGTTTTTACTTTAATTAAAATTTTATTATTTATATATTAAAATCATTGAATAATATCTTAATAACCTAATAAAAGTGGGCTGTCAGTTCAAGTCCACTTTTTATCAAACAAATAGTAGAAGAATTTTGCTCAACACGCCTCAGAAGATATATTATGGAAATATATGTGCAAAATCAAAGGGTATGACATCTCTTTACAATGAGTCTATAAAGGAAGTTTCGTTGTTAAGACTGGTTCGACGTAGCTACGGTCCGTACATAACAACTTTGGTCCGTAAATATGATACCGTACATAATAATGTAAATCTTAATCCCGTGTGAAAACAATAGCTACCAAATAAAACTTTTATTTTTAAAAATAGTGATTAGAAATAATACTCCCCAAATAAACATTGCCGTGTTTTTACCCTCATTTGATCTAAATAATATAACTAGAAGATAAAACACACAAGCAATATTGCAATAAAAATTAAAAAACAAAATCCCACATCCAATTTTCTTCTGTTGCAACTTACTGCAAAGGATAAAATAACATGGTTTAGTCATTTTTATTTAGGTGATTTACTGGCATAATAAATATATTTGGTTCTAATTTTTTTAAATAAATAAAGTTTTACTTAAATTAATAAAATACTTATAATATTGTTTCGAATAAATAAAATCAAAGAATTGATAGCATTTTTATTTCAATAACATTAGAAGCAGGCAAAATATAAGACAATATTCAGTGGTGCCGGTAATTTCTAATTAAATTTAGTTTTTTCTTAAATAAGTACCCCTTACGAAATATTTTTTACATCATAATCTGGTACAGTTAAAACTTAAATAAGCTTGTACTCATTATTCTTATTATTATTCTTTTTTTTTCTCTCGAATGAGGGGAAATCCTACAAATCCTACATAACACATGTTGGGAATTAGTACTTCCAACTGTACAATTCCTCTCTGAGAAATTCCTTGATTTTTAAAACTACTCAGTACAGCCTTGACACCGACAAAAAATCACCTAAAAACACGTGCATTCATTATTATATTTCGAAAGTGTCGCGCGCAATTGTAGAAATCAGCTATACGATCACGTGAAAAAGACGGTTAACACGAAGCCACGTTTGACCGGGCTTCGGGTCTCTCGCCCTCTTTCACATTTCGACCGTCAAACAATGCACAACGCTGGCCGAAGCAACATCTACATTGCGGAAGATGTCGTCAATAGCAAAAGTGAGTCGAAGTATTAGAGTTTCTTGTGGAGCTGTCCACACCCCAGCTCATTTCCACAGCTTTACGCTTCTATGCCACTGCTCGCTCCTCGTCGTCGTTGCCTGGCGTCAACACACCGGGCATTTCTTTAATGTTAAGGCTGGTAGCATATCTGGAGAGGGCTTGAGTTGAATGGTAATCAATCTCCCCGTATGCTCTTTCCCTACAGAGTTGTATGTTTAGAATAAGTTTGCAGGTTCATCGTTCGTAATTTTGCCATACTAAATCTAAATTTAATTTATCGTCTTTTTTTAACTAGTGAATTTGGAGATGGTCTGGTTAACTTTGTCTACGTCTAGGTCCCGATGAACGTCACAATGACGAAAGTACCAAGGTACCAAGTACGAAGTCTTGTGGCTAAGTTCATACCAACTTATTTTGCTGAATCCATGCGTGCGGGATTTGGGCATCGTTGATTCTAATAGAAAGACTTTTATGCTGCTTAGTAAAATCTACATGCACATATTTCTCATTATTTAACCTTATACGCCAAGTTTTAGTCCAATTGTTAATTCTTTCTATGGAGGTTTAAAGTTTTACAGCAGCTTCTTCGTGATTGTTTTCAACAATTGTAGTATTATTTGCAAAAATTGTAATCATGTTCTGTTAAAGATCAGGTATGTCACTGGTATAGAGCAGGTTAAGCACTGGATCTAGTACGATACGTTAAGAGTTAAGAGTTGCGAGTATTTTTGAGGCAGAACTTTTTCATTTTATGAATTAAGCCCTCATACCTAACTTTATCGAAATCCTATGCCACATCTAAAAAGATGGTGCACACTTTCTTATTTCAACTGGTTTTTCAATAATGTCCGTGATTTTACGACCCTGGTGTTTGGCGGCACTCCATATAATTCAAAAAAATTGAAATACAGACAGAAATGAAATTAAATTGACGTCCGATTTTTAGGCTATATTTATTATTTTTTAATTACCTATAAATTGTTAAATTTTTACAATTCTAAAATTATTTTTACTTGTTACCATAAAACTATTTTATAAATAAAATTTCTTCATTGTTGAACACATCATCTTTAACATTTTTAATTATTTAAGGACAGTTTTTTATGATTTTTGATTTTTTATTTATAAAAAATACATTTCATTAAATACTCGATCTGCTACGCAACTGTTAATAAAACTTGTTAACTATTTTTGTATTTTCAATAAACTTCGAATGGCTATATAATATTTTTATACAACCGAGCTTAGATTGATACAATTTTGTGTCGAAAATTTTATGCATATGCTTATTGTTTCCAATCCAAACTTTATTTTTTGTTTATCCAGAAAATCGCAATGCATTTAATAGTTTGAATATTGATTTTTTGTATGTGAGAACAAAGGAATAGAATTTTGAATGAAACCCAATTGATTTCAGTACTTTAGAGTAAAAGTGGTATCTTCATCATTGTGTTTTCTTTATTTAATTGTTATCCTGCTGTAGCGAATTCCAACAATGAAAAATAATTTTAAAAGTATATTACGAATAAAAGTTTTTTTGCTTATTAACTATTTTCAACCTTTTTTAAGTTTAAATATCTAAATTTGGTAATACCACTTTAAGTTTGTTTATGTTTAGTAAACAAAAAACACATGCTGCGGATATTAAGCTGGGAATAATCCACATGTAATGCGTGAATTTCATACACAAACACCTCAAACTTTGAAACGTGTGGTGTCGTATTTCAGGAAATCAGATTGCTGAACCGTTCTTGATTGATTGGACTTTTAATTCGTGTATATCTTAAATTACTGAGAAAAGCATTGAATCCAAATATACCCCTTATATTAATAAATAAAAGTAATCTAAAGATCCAATGGTGTTTCACCAAGAGGTTTTAAATAAGGATTATCCAGTAGGATGAATAGGCAGATTTTTTATAATTGACTAGTCGTCCAAATGGTTATATTTAACCATTGTAGATTATCTTTGAGGGGGTAGTTAAAATCAAAATTGTTTGCAGTGTCTCTTAATGACTTACGCAATCTGAACATATAAAATAATAATTTTGCAGTGCCACACTATTATTAATAATTTATGGATGTGATGCCAAACTGTTGTCATACGCGTGAACACTTTTTTATTTTTTTTTATTTTCTACTGCTATATAGCAATAACTTATAGCAAGGAAAAATCTTTTATTTTAGTACCTAGTGTTGGTTAAGTATTATGGGATACTTAAAAAAAAGATATACAGGATTCCTTTTAAAGAATTTTTTTTACAGTCGATAGTTTTTATTGGAACGTACCTACTTTATAATTATTTGACACAATTGTAAAATTTTATTCAGATAATATCTAACGAACTAGTACATAATTATTGTACTAAATAATTTTAAAAGTATGGTTTTAAAGTATGGTTGTTAAATGTAAATGAATGTAAAAAATGTTTTAGGTGCTTTAAATTACCAACTTAGTAAAATTTTTCATTAAATTCGATTGAGTAAAATTTTGCTTACACATTTAGAATACAACGAAGCGCTCTAACGGCGATTTTAAAACTTATTAATCATTTATATTTATTTTTTTATGTATTTTTCAAAATAATTGTTTTTCTGAACGAAGTTTTGGTCAAATGGTAATTATCTTAAATCAAACACTTATTTTTTTACCAAGTTTATATGTTAAAAAGGTTAATTAAAATCTGAAACACTTATAAATGATTTTTTTTCAATTTTTATATTTGTTTATTCTATTATTTTTAGTTTTAAAAATTTGTGGGTACCTCATTTCATTAACTTATTTTTTTAACCGTTTTAAACTATATTTCCCCATTTTAATTCAAAGATTACCTAAAGTATTTTTAACCATTAATAAAATTCCTAAAATTTTTAAATTTTTAAATTATTTAATAATTTTTTTACTAAACAAAAAAAAAATGGTATGCGGGCAAAAATGGTTCTTAAAAATGCTACTGGGGAGCAAATATAAGTCATGTTTTAAAAATCTGCTTTTAGTGATAAAAGTTTGAGATATTTTCGGTACATTTTTAATCCAGTAGATACTCCTTTGACTTTCGAAAGATACAGAAGTGCCGGATAGCGATGCGATAAATTATCATATTATCAAGTAAAAAGAAGTGAAACAAATTTTACATTTTTATAATTTGATAATTGAAAAACACTGAAACGGTATGTTATCTCAATTTAATTATCAGCGAGCAAAAAAAATCAACTGGTTAAGAATTTAAAATGTATCTTGAACTGCAAATGAATTGAACAGTAGGCCAGCTTCACAATTTTAACGGTCAAAATACAATATTACAATAACCAATATGGCAACAACAACAAATTATGCAACAACCAATGTTATAACAACAATTTATGCATCAACAAATAATGATGCAGCAACCAAATGATAATTTAGTGACACAATTTCCAATTTAATAAGACATACAAGCTGATAAAGACAGCAATATACCAGACGCACCTAAAAATGTAGAGCCAAAGAGTTACAAACCACCACCAATTTTTATTTACTACGCGATAAATTACAAACAAATGATCAACTACCTACTACAAAGAACAAGAACAATACACATGTAAATAACAATCAAACAATACAATTAGAATCAGAATCCAGAATTCTACCGAAAATTAGTCAGAGAACTAAAAAAGATAGAGTTATCCAATATATCTATCAAATTAGGCAAGAGAGAGCTTACAGAGTAGTAATCCGTCATCTACATTATTCAATACCAGTGTAAGGCATAAAAGCTGAAAAAGAAGAAAAGGGGCACAAAGTCCATAATATAATAAATATTGGACATTAAAAATCTAAAGCACCATTATCACTACTTTTCTTAGATTTGTAACCTCGATAAAACAATAAAAGCAATTATGATATCAAATATCTAAATAATGAAAATCGTAGTGAAAGCTCCAAGAAAGAAGAATACAATAGCCCAATGCACCAGATGCCAATTGTATGGACACACGAAAACATAATACCCGAGGCCATAAACATGTGTAAAATGTGGATGCAACCACAATAGATACAGATTGCAAAAAGCCAGCTAATACGCCCGCTATATGCACACTACGTCAGGGTAATCATCCAGATAACTATAAAGGCTGCGATATTTACATAAATCTGCAAAATATTAAATGAAGAACAACTAACCAAACATGCCGCAACATGCCTCATTTAAACATAATTACAAATTACAATAACCAATTTCCGTCATCAAGCCCAAACCACCCACAAGATCAATCTTCATCAAATAGACGGACTACATATTCTCAAGTACTCACCCAAAATGCATATAATCCAAATATAGCAGGTCAACTAACAGCCTTCTTAAATGAATTTAAAGCAATATTCAGCCAACTAATTAACCAACCAACAGCATGGTATTAAATATGCCTAGTACAGTAATAAAAAAATTAGCGCAGTAATGGAGCATCCACTACGAATAGTCCAATGGAACGGTTTAAACCATAAGCTAAAATTAGAAAATTTTCTCCACACAAAATAAACAAATATTGCTTTAATTTCTGAAACACATTTCACATCGAAAAAAAATTTTAAAATACCGCAATATTAAGTCTACCACATAACTCATCCAGACGATACAGCGCATGGAGGTGCAGCCGTCATCATTCACAATTCAATACCGCATTATGAGTTAATTCACAAACAAACAAACAAAATACAATCGGCAAGCATTAAGGTAGAAACCAGGAAAACCTGCTTATGAAACAAGCTCGTATCGCCCAATTAGCTTACTTTTACATATATCAAAGGTATTCGAGAAGCTGTTGATGAGCCAAATTAAATGTGATCTAGAATTGTTGACAATTGAACCAAATTACCAATTTAGGTCCAGGGACACCAGCCGAATATACAACAGGCACACAGAATCGTAAATAAAATCATCAAGTCTCGAGGAAAAAAATTCTGTGCAGCCGTATTTCTAGATGTTGCCCAGGCGTTTTAAATGTGTGGCACATTAGACCCCTACACAAAATCAAAAGGACTTTTTTAAGTCTCTATTATCATCTGCTAAAATCTTACCTAACAAAAAGATACTTTTAAACTAAAAAGTCTAGCCTCTCAAATTACTATCAAATAAAATCTGGTGAAGTGTGCGATTCTTCTTAATATACACCTCAGATTTACCAACAACTACTACCACGACTACAGCATCATTTGCGGATGTTACCAGCATAATATTAGTAAACAGCAACCCAATAACCGCTTTTCAGAACCTACAACATCACCTAGACGTTCTACAGAATTGGTTCTAAAATTGCAAAATTAAAATTTACGAGAGTCAGTCCAAGTAACATTTACTACGAAACTCATCGATCTTCCTACACATCACACAAATTACAGTGAAAACTGAAGTAAAATACTTGGAGTTATATCTTGACCAAAAACTCATTTGGCAAAAACATATTAAAACTAAACGCCAGTAAATTAACAGAGAGATGTCATGGTTAATGAGACAAAAATTCTTTGAACAATAAAATAATATTGTACATGTGTATACTTAGGCCCTTATGGACGTATAGAATTCAACTGTGGATGTGTACGAAGCCATCAAACTCAAAAATTATTTGAAGAATACATTCTAAAATTTTACGCTTTATCACCAATGTACCCTGGTACGTATCAAACTACACCATACACAATGAATTAAACATTTCCTTTGTCATCAAAGAAATAAAAAAATTCTCGACAATTTATTTCTACCGAATAGAGGTGCATGAAAACAACCCTCAACCCTCCAGAAGCGGAGAGAAGACTCAGAAGATTGCGGCATACTGACTTAAGACCAGCAATAAATGAAGTTTAGTCCTACATAACATAGTGATGGTGTGCTAAATAATAGTTAATAGACTATAAGTTCATTCATATTAGACTCTTATTATTATCTAATTTACTTTTTACTCTGTACTTACTATGAGCAAATTGTAAATGCGCAGTTAAAATAAAAAAAAATGTTAGTCTGTCTTTAAAACAAAGACTTATGAAATGTTTTGTAATGTTTGGTAAGTTTTTTATTGATTTTTGTGAGGTATTTATATTTTTATTTAAAAAATTAATTTAATTACTTAAAATAAATTTTAATACGTTTGCTTTCTATACCGACAATTTATGGTATAGGTACATTTATTTCTTTAATCAAAAACAGTTCAGAAAGTAATTTTTGGTTTAAGGCAAAGAATTTGGTTAATGTTTTAAAGTATTCTATTTAAAAGTGTACTTATTAGAAAATTATTTAAATATTTTTATCATTAGGTCTCGAGGTATTTGTATTTTACTTAAGAATGTTTTTTTCTTAAGTTTATTCAAAATGGTAATAAAGATATTTATAATAATACGCCGTGTAATAATGAAAAAATAAAACTCTTGTACTTAAAATTGGTTAAAATGAAAAGAAAACTATTGCTAGTTTTTGTAAGATCTAAAAAATTAAGGTTGTACATATATATTTTAAGCATTTAACATTTTTTATTATTTAAAAATTAAAGATATTTTTTGGGTTTATTTTACGCTTACTATTTCTTAATTTTGACTTTAAAATAGCTTGACCATCAATAGCTTTGTGTGTGTCCAAAGCATCAAAAAAAGCTATTGATAAGGTAGTTAATTTCTCAAAAACTATTGATTTTAACATTTAAACTTTTGTGTTATATTATACAACTCAGAAGTAGCACGGTAAAGTGTAACCTATTTTTTTTTTAAATAATATGCAACAAAAAATTACTTTACGTTTTATAATTTGTATAAAATTACTTTGTTGTAATATTCTGTTTGGCATATTTTACGGACGCATTAATAAAAATCAAAACTTTGTAGGCGTTGATCGATAATACATTGAACAAACATATTACAATATTTTCTTGTTATTATATTATGAAAAAATGTTTATTGTGTATACCGAGAAGAGCATTATATTACAAAGTTACTTCAGTAACATTTTTGTAAACTGACAACCATGACTTCAATTTAAATACAGCGAATGGTATGAAAGCGAGATTATAGCTTGGAACAAGAGCTTATAACAAAACACTCATAATTTAGTAAAAACTGTCCTACCTGTTTAAAACATACCATTATTTTTTTCATTATTCACAAATCATAAAGTAAAATGTTCTGTCAGAAGTTTAAAACCTTTATTTGTGGGCTTTTAGGCGAGTAAACTGTTCATCACATAGTAGACTTGCTTTTTAGTATAATATAACAATGCGAAATAGGACATTAGTAAAATAAAACTTTTAATAAATCAGCGCTTGTTAACTTTTTTGATCTTGCCAGTGCTAAATTATAAAATAGAGAAGGTAATGAAATTGAAATAATAAGGTAATTCTTTTAACAAAATAGTCAAATGCGTACAAATTTAATAATTTTACATTTTTAAAGTCATTTAAACAAAAATTTTGGTATTTTTAAGCAATGAGTAAATTTTAAATAATTAAACCTTCTTGTTTTAAAATATGTTTTAAACAATTTTAACTAGAAATATTTTAAATTCGGAATTTAAATTGGTAAAAGCATTTTTAATTAAAAACAATGAAACAAGCAATATGAACTATAAATTTATATTTTTGCTTACAGTACGAACAAGAGAGTATGATTGCGATTAAAATATTATTTTTTGTTTCTTGTTAGTGCTAATCGTTTAAAATTATTATCAAATGAAAAAAAAATTTGAACTGGTTTAGGCGCGTCTGAACAAAATTTGGTACAGGGCAAACTTATGGATTCGCGTCACCACTTGAGGTCAGCGATAGCGACATATGGGTGACGTCATGGCTTCTTCTTCTTCTAATTGTCTGTCAAAAAGTGGCCTCGAGCTGACAGCCTACTTCTATTGGGTTATTTATTTTTTATGATTTTAATATGGAGGGTAGAAGAGTTAAGAAGAACAAAATTATATGGGATTTTGTTTTTGAAAAAGTGTCCACCAAAATGTGGTATATAAAGGTGGTGCTGGTAATCGTTAGGTTAAATCTGAACTTAACTGTTTTAGATAAAGTGAAGTATGTCAAAGGAAAGTAGATATATGTAATAATTTGTAAATAAAACAATTATACATTAAAAAGTTCCTCAAGTGAACGTAAAAGTAAAACATCCTTTATCGTTTTTTTCAAAACTCTGGGCGGTATAGGATTGTTCTTCTTATCTCTACCCTCCACAGTGTTTTCGATGTGGAAGGTGATAGTAGCTTGCGGCAGTGTTCAATATAATATGGCTTTCTCTTCTTTTTTATGTGTGTCAAAGGGTGACGTCGAGCTGATAGCTACTTTTATTAGATTATTAATTTAGATTATAGTTGTCACTTCTGTGGCAATCCCAATAACTGCCAATTTTTTTACAAACGGGATTAAACAACCTATTTTCTATGCATATTTATTTATTCAAATAAAAAAATATTACTTAATGGAAAAGGTATCCTGATACATCTTATGTATTATACAGCTTTTGTTTATATTTGAACTGTATATTTGTACTGTACTCTTTTTAATAAGTTAAACAAATCTTAGTCTGGCCTAGTTTTTTCTTCAATAATATTCTGTATTAATTAATATTTCGTTTTCTGTGATTTTAGATAATAAAGACTTGTCCATTTAGACTTTATCGTATATACATAGTAATAATAAAAATGCACACAAAAATTATTTGTATTAAGCCTACATAACCCACCAATTTACCAACTAGCAGTTTATTGTTTCATGCTTAATAATTTTAAAAATGATATTGTAGTTACAGCAACAAATCCAAAAGGTATTTTTATTCCAGCGTTTGACGAGACATACCCAAAGATGTTACATTATTTATGTACAAAATATCCTGTAAAAGAGTATTGTTGTTTAATAAAACAAGGCTTGTAAGCCAGGCTTTTTTTTTACTCCCACTATAGTATTTTAATCGTTATAAAAATTTTACAGCACTACCGTAACAAAGCATGTCTACAATTGAAGGATGCTCAATGGTTACAAAATTATATACAGATATTTATGAAATACTATACACTATGGTGTTATATTATATTGTGTTATATTATCTTTTAAGAAACGATTTGTTTTTTGTTTTAAGTATAAAAATATTTATATTACTTTATAACTGTGTCATTGATTCTGCAAAGGTTATATACACTGCGTCCATAAAGTAACGCATAATAAATTCATTATTAGCAAAATAAACAGTATTATGCATGATTTTAATTTACCATTTTTAAAAAAAATAATATATCGTGCAGAGTAAATAACCTTTGAGTTATGACGTCAGCACCAGTTTTTTCAATTTGCGAATTTCCCTTGCTAGGCTGATTCCAAAATTGATTCAAATTAGTGCAGGAAGGACAAAAAAACAAAAGATGTTTATGATAATTTATTATTTACAAATAAATTGATGAAGACTAAACGTAAACTCTAACAAACACAAACCAAGGAATATTTATAGGTAATGTTTAAATTGTTCTCCAATGACCACTTAACAATGACTTCACCTTTGGATATCAGGAAAAAGCTAAGTAAAATCAGGAATTGATGTTTTTTGCAGAAAATTTAGATATAATTCTCGTGTTAAATTTTTATTAAAAAAATATGGTCCAATAATTGTATTGCCCAGAATATCACCACATGCGACGAATTCTTGGGGTCTTTGCGTATGGCATTTTTGCATCCAATTTGTATTTTCATCAGACCGTTATCAGGTGTTGAAATTTAAATAAAGTTTAATTTATTATTGATTCATCATGTACTCGCAGCCATCACAGTCATCTACAGCCAACTAATGAATGAGACGTACTTTGTAAGGATGGTATTTTGCCTTTTTTAAAATATTTGATTCTGAAGACTTTCCAATATCCAAATCTCTAGATAATTCCCGCACTGTTCAGTGTGGATCGTCTACTGCCGACAAAATAAAATCTTGCTGAATATTTGCATTAAGTGTGGGTCTACCTTGCTTCAGTGTATCGCTAACATGTCCTAATTCTCTGTATTTTCTATTCTACTACCGTAGATAGAGAAATACGTTCACGATCTGGGTGCATTTTATGAAATAATGTGTTGTTGAATTCGCATCTTATCGTCAACACCTGTCACCATTAAAATTTCAATTCTCTCACTTTTAGTTGAAGGTATTTTAACAAAACAGTTGTTAAATACAATCTGATAAATTAGATTAACAATACGGAATTGTACTGGGATATTTATGACAATTTTTAAAGTTAAAATAAAAATACTTTTAAATTTTTTCTGTTTAGTCAAGCGACTAGGATTACTTATAAAAGTAAATAGATACAATGTTTAATGCGTTTTTGTCCACCCTGTACCAACCTGTGTAAAGTTTTATTCATTAGCTATTTCGCTTTTAGAAAAAAAACTTTTAATTTGCGAGCAAAAAATTTTAAACATGAGATCTACTTGCACACTCTTATATACTGTTCAAAATGTTGTCCATTTTGCTCTAAACAGTAATAAATTATGTTTCCTAAATCCTCTCTAACATTTCGGAAAACTTTGCCGGAAATTGACCGGCGTGCTGCCATAATTCGTCTTTTAAGTTCATTAATATCAGCAGGTTGTGTTTTATAAGTAACTGATTTTAGATATCCCCAAAGAAAAAAACCTAATGAAGTTTCCCGGTGATCTCGGAGACCATTTAACTGCTCCTTTTCTGCCAATCCATCTATCCGGTAAGAAAATAATGACGTGGAGCACCATCCTGCTGGAAATGTAACAGATCTTCCTGCAAAAATAAATTACCTTTTGCATCAATTTAAGTTTCTAGCTCGTGAGTTATAAGACGATCGATAGTCTCTAGGTACAGATTGCCAGTCAATGTTTGTTCAAGAAATAAAGGACCAATAATGGCATTTCCAAGAATACCAGCCCAAACATTAATTTTTTGTGGGTGTTGTTTATGTCTTTTTTTAAAAATATGCGGATTTTAATCACTCCAATAGCGACACTTTTGTCTATTAACACTGCCATTCAGAAAAAATAAAGATTTATCGTTGAAACCTAACCTTGAAACATAACATAACATAACATAAGATTAGGGATGGCATTGACTCGATGAGACATGGTTTCACAAAACTCTATTCTTCTATAATAATCATCCCTATGGAGCTCTTGAAGAATCTGAATTTTATATGGATAAAATTTATGCATTTTTAGTGCTTTTCTTACAGTCTCGCGTAACATTCCCGTTTGTTCTGCTACTGATGGTAATGAGCAAATCAAGCACATACCGGCGACTTAAATTACAATTTATAATTCTTTCATTAAAAAGAAATGTCGCCCTTCGTAAGCACCTTCCAACCTCTCTATAAATTAAAATAATTTTAAATTTGTTCTTGAAAAGTCTATATAATTTTCACAGTTTTAGACACTTATTAACGTTATCACTAAACAGCCCAACAAGTAAAACTGAAGTAACAATACTACGAAATCGTTAAAATTTGCTGGATAATTTTTTTTTATAAAACAGAAGTAGCAAAAAAGGTAGGCTCTCTGTGGAATTTCAGCGATAAGAATTGAAAATCCAGCATTTAATATGCAACTTAACTACTATCTTTATTTCACTATTAGTTTACTGGACAATATTTTGCTTCAAAACAGACGCTTTTTAAAGCAGAATCAACAAAAAAGAAAGGCTACGTGTGGAATGTCAGCGATAAGAATTGCCTTTGATAAAGGCAACTTAGGTTCCATCTATATTTATTTTAAATTTTATTTTTTTTTGTAACTTTGCTGATGGTCTATGTTAAAGCATAGAGTACCCCCTTACCCTCTTCCCCCCTAAAAGTACCATTGAACATCCTTAAATTCTGACAGATTACGATCCCCCTTGTGTCTTAACGTGACCACCATAGGTGTCGCAACCTTAAGTTTAGATACCATGGACAATAATCAATAAGGAGTTAATTTTACAATAATATTTATACCTAACGAAAAAACGGACTTTATTTTAAAAAATTTTTTTTACCTTCATTATTTCGCAAATATTCATTATTTTATTTGTAATTAATAAGTGCGGCATAAAAAATTAAAGTAGTTAAGAAAATTTTATAAACTAAATACTAGTAGTTTTTTTGTTGTTCTTCACTACTTTCTTAATTACGGTGATTTTTAGCAATCTATAAATATAAATTTTGTTGAAAAGTACTCAAGACAAATTATTGCTGTTGACAACTTTTCAGACTACTTTTTACGTTTTTTTTTTATAATAAAAAATATAGTTTGGTACCTATGTTAAAAATAATTTAAAAAATTTTTTTATAATTTTTGGTGAACGTTTTATATCACAATTTTATAAATATTACATTTTAAAAAAGTTTAATTTCAAAATGTTTGTAGCAACGAATAGAAAAAAACGGTGAAAAATAGTAATATTTTGTGTACCTATAACTTTTATTAAAAAGAGTATTAATTCGTTAGACAATATTTGTAAATTTTTTTATAAATTCTCGGTTCACATTGTAAAATAAAAGAGTATTAAATATGCAAATCCTGTAAGAAGAAAAATCTGTCCGTTTTTTCATATCATTTGTTATACGCGATATCAGAGATATACAGTTGCAAAGTTTGAAGGAACAGCTACTTTAAATTTTTCAAACTTTAAAACGTATATCTGACACATATATTTCGTTCTTCTTTTGTTGGAACTTTCTAAATCTATTCACATACCGGTAAAAGTGCACCTGTAAAAAATGACAATCTTTTTGGTTATACGATACGATAGCGTTACTTCTAACTTTATAATTTTATTAAAATTTAAAAAAAGAAAATTAAAATCACTGTCACAAAGAATTATAAATTTTTATGGTGTTTAAGTTATTAAAACAAAAGTTACAATCGCCTTTTGCGATTAGTTAAATTTATAATATTGTAATGAAAAAAATATGGTAGATACTCTTTATCAATTTAATTTAATTTTTCGCTGGTATAAAGATAAAAGATTGTATAGCGAAATATTTGGTCAATACTCCATGGTACACAAGAAACAGCGACTTGCACCGCCATCTAAAGATTACAAATGTTGCTAGTGAGATCAAAAAATTTGCTACTAAACACGAACTTTGTCTTCACCACCAGCACGTTAATATAGAGGATATCTAATTCTTGGTCTACCAGAACTAGAGGAGATTTAAAAAAAACTTTGAAATTGGTGTAGTGTTCCTGCTAGGAAAGCGAAGCACAGCCCAGAAGTGATCCCTTTTTATTACACAAATTATTAGGATGCCAATGGGTGAACATTATTAGTATTAGGATTTATATTAAGAGTTTAGAAATATATTAATGGATGGTCTTTATAGACCAGTTTCAATATTGATACGCCATTGGCGTTATAATAAAATAAAAGTTGTTTTAATATATTAGTAAATTTTAGATCTGTTGGATTAAATGCAAAGTATTAAAAAATACTAAAGCAGTTATCTGAAATGACTAGAAATTAAGAATGCATAAATAATCATGTATTATTTAACATATTTTTGATGTTAAAGACCTTAGTATTAAATTTTTGACAGTATTTCACAAAGCTATAATACATTAAATATCTACCGTGTAAAGATACATAAAAAAATTAAAAGGACCATATTATACTGATATTCTCTCGTAGATATAATGTGTAGTTTAAATTAAGAGATAGTTCGGCTTCTGCGATAGATATGCTATTTAAGGCGAAGATTCACTTGCTTCACCCTCATTTATTAATTTCTTGTACATGTTTGGAGTATCTAAACTTCCTGCACCTACCCTTCTTACGAACGAATCAAAACTATACTGCGGTCCAAAACCGCAAACCGCAAGATACTTGTTAATCTTTATACACTCCTGATGACAAAACATATATCTGAATAGTAGTACATCCCTTTAATTTTGGTGCACATTACTTGGATGGTTTCTACAAAAACAATATAATGTGGCTGGCATTATCTTTTGGACGTAATTGTCTTCACGGCTGGCAGCTTATTTTTGAAGGAAAGCAATAATTCATTTATATTAAACTCTCCTAGAATAATATTACATTTAACTTAAAATAAATACCTTCATGATTAACTCTATCGTTAATACTTTTATATTTTTCTCGGACACTGAACCTTAAACTCACTTGTAGGTATTTAAAAAAGCAAAATAATTGTTCTTAGTTGTTCTTAGTTCTTAGTTCTAAAAGAACTTTTAATTACATTTTTGACACACAATTGCATGGTTTCATTTAACTCAAAACATATTTGTTGTGCAAACACAGATTGAATGCTTGAGCTGAGAGCTTACAAAATAAAATTTTTTGTAATATTTCACACTTCATGAGTCGACAACGTTACAAAAATTTTAAATCAAAGATTAATTTGACTTTTTAATTTTACTGGCTTATTAAAATTGTTTTTATTAATTTTAAATTTTTTAAAAGAACTTTTGGATCATCCTTTTTAATAAAATAATAAGTGGCTTGAAAAAAAAGGAATATCCTACAGCAGTTATTTAAGATTCGGAATATTAGAGCTTGTCTTACCGGCTATGAGTCATACAGGCGGAGAGTTAAAATTCATAGAAGCGTATGTAGCACATCGGCTTGGCTCGCGTCTATACGGACTGTTACAGTTTCACTAATCGAATAGTTGAGTCAATGTTTTCGGTTTACAGTTAAATTATTTTGTTAGAAGCAACGTGCACATATTTTAAAGGTCATAGACGGTAAGAAAATCAGATACCTATAATTACTATACTAGATTTAACAAGAAATCATGATGTATCAAAAGCCTTTGTTACGAATGAATGCTTTCAGTATAATTAGTTTAAAAAATATTTTATAAATTAAATTTCACAATAGTAATGCTTAAACCATAACCTAAGGCATAAATTTATTATTAGCTAGATAAAAAGTAATATGAAAAAATCCCGAAACAGGTTCATTTCTAATTTAAATTTACTATTTTTTAAATCCATCATACAGGGTAAATCACCTTTCAGTAATAACGTCCTTTCTGAGCTGATTCTAAAAATGTAATAACTGTAGTTAATAAAAAAATTGGGATTAAAGGAAGTCTACTCTTGATAGGAGTAAAATCTAATCGACTGATTTAAATAATCTGGTATCCTTTTTCGTGATTAGTTTTTGAAACATATGAAACTGTGTATAATAATAATTAGTGGGGTTGAATCGGTATAAATAATATAAAGTATTACTATTTTTAAAGAAAATGTATTAAGTTAATAAATATCTTGAACAAAAACCATCAATATAAATAAAAATGAAAGTGGTCCCCAATGAGTATGTACGAGAATATCTTACGCACAAGGTGACTATAATTCGTTATTTTACTTATATTTTAGTATGATAAAAGATGATAAGACAGCAATATGTATACTTCAGGGTTATACATCGTAATACCCAATTATGTATACCCTTTTAAAATATTCAATATATTCTACAACAGAATTTCATTTTAGTATCAAATTTAAAATAATGACATAATTTTACATAACGACATAGCTTCGTAATACAGCCCTAAGTGTATTGATATATTTTCAATATTTAAAAAATGATTATCTAATTTTTTAATAAAAATTTAAATCATTTATTTTATTCATATTATTTATGGATATACATGAAATATTACTAAAAATCATTGTATAATATTCTTATTATAATGAAAAATTAATCCTCCAATTTAAAAAATAGGATTATTGCATACAAAAGGTATTTGTAGAAAGAACTTGTTTAAACGTTTAATCAAATGTCTTCTTTCGCCGATGATCAGGTCATACGAGTATTAGCATTATCTGAGGAGGAGTTGCAGGCGATGGTTAATATTATACATGATGCCCTAAAAATTAAAGGAATAAAAGTGAATGTAAGCAAGATGAAAGCAATGTTTTTAAAAAAATTATACCATGACAAACTGCGAGGTGCTGATTGAAGGAAAATAAATGAGTTTGCATGCCTGGGTTCAAAGTTTACAAGAAACAGAAAGTATGACTGTAATATTGAGCGATGGGTGTTGGCAGGGAAACAAATGAATGGCACCCTATATAATTTTATGAGCAATCAAAACGTGTCAAAAAAGTCACGACTGGCTGTGCATAGAGGAGTGCTGGTCTCTATACTTATGTATGTTAGTGAATGTTGGTTTTGGCAGAAGCATGCGGAGATGAGTAGTCTGAGAAGTATAGGTGGAGTGAGTCTGATGGATAAAGTAAGGAATAGTGAAATAAGGGAAAGATGTAGTGACAAAGATATATAAAGAAATGCTTTTGTGATTTGGACACGTAGAAAGGATGGATGAAAGAAGGTTGACAAAACAGATTTATAAGGCGAGTGTAACTGGGCAAGTCGGAAGAGGTCGAGCTAGGCGAACATATTTTGATCAGATCGAAATTTTTTATAAAAAAGGCTAGGTTAAAAGTTCCAGCAACCGACAAGCGCTGATAAAAGTAGAAGCTAAAGACGTGTTTAAGAACCATAGCAAGTGGAAAGAAGTGGTCTCTGTCTACCCCTACGGGAAGAAGACGTGACTATATTTATGCATGTGCACTTTCGATAATTTGCAGTCTCAAAAATTCTTTGACAAGTAACCATTACGTTTAATCCTTCATTGTAACTTTTATTCTAAAACTATTATTATTCTCTAATATTTGCTCTTAATTCTGAAGAGTCCTACATATTTTATAAAAGTTTGCTTAATTAATTCGGGGCTTACAAACCAATTCTAAAATGCTAAAAATAAGTTTACCATATAATCCATTTGATAAGACGTTTGATAATTAATTCTGGTTAGTTAAAATAAAATAAATAATTTAAAAAATGCTTATCAAAATTTAACTTATTTACTTCTCAATACTATTTTGACTATCATTTATCTAAGCAAATCGTATTTTAATATATTTATTTTTTTATTAATGTTGATTGTTTTTTATTATCGCAACATATTTTTAAAAAAGTATGTTATTAATATGCATCGTCGTTAACTGTAGGAATGCAGAAGATATAGACAGTGCAAGCAGGATTTAGGAGAGGAAGGAGATGCATGGATCGCTTTAGTAGACTTGGAAAAAGCCTATGACAGAGTAGAAAGGAATGAATTGTGGTCGACATTCTCTATGTATGAGGAGAGCGGTATTTTGATACTAGAGGCCAATTCAAAAGTAGCAGAAACCGAAGAGCGTGTATGAAAGCACTGATAAAAGTAGAAAAAGTGAATACGTGTGTAAGAACCGTAGCAAGAGTAAAGAAGTGGTCTCTGCCAACCTCTATGGGAAAAAGGCGTAACTATATGTACCTATGTAAGTATTTACGGTTAATAATTTGTTTAAGTAAACAGTTAATTCAAATCTTTTTGAAAATAATTGAATATTTTAGTTAATGCAAATAAAAATAGTAATACTTTATATTCCAATAGCGGTAAATGGGGATTTTTTAAAAAATTGTATTTCTAGTATCGCTGACGAGTTCAACTGTAAAGTAAAAATATCATAGTTATTGTTATTAAAAAAAATATGACGCATGTAATATGAATTAAATTTTCCTTTCTAAGGAGTCAGTCCTTTTGTTTTAAACATATTTTTTATTGATTTTTAAAGAGCTGTTTTACTAAAAAGTTAAAAATGCTAGTTAGCAATAGTCAAAGAAAAATCAATATTCTGCTCATTCAAATAAAGTTCGTTCCAACGACACCAACTTTATAAAATTCTCTTCGGGCAAAACGAAAGTAAGAAGCTTTTTTTCAATAAATCATCCTTCCGCCCCCCATTCCTCATTTGATGAGTTAGTTTAAAAAGTGCTGTATGAAAAATGTGCATAATTTATTCCAGATTACAGCTGTCATATTTTTGTTCCACATTAACTGAGATATTCTTAAGAAAACTTTTCTTTTACAGTTGACTTGCGCCCTCTAGCGACCTAGATAGACGTTTTAAATAGATTTTCGGCATTTCATCTTTTTTGGCATTAAAACTTTTACTACCAGTACTTGATCAGGTATAGTCTTTCCTTAATTAACATTCTCGCATTTAAGAATTTTTTATTTTCAGTAGTCAGTTTAAAAAAAGTTTCTTAATTTAGGTCGTATAAATGTAATTATAATTATGTTATAGTTATCAACTAATAAATATTTTAAATACGATATTAATAAAAATATGTGGAGATTTGCAAAATTTTTAGTTATAACATTATTTTTTAATTTAAAAATAAAAAATTAATAGTTCTTAATATATTTACTTATTTCGGACTGGGTGGAAAGGAAAAAACTTATATACTGGTCCGATATACCAGGGTTAACTCACTCGAAGGCGTTCCTACTTAAACCCTCGATAAAAACAACTAAGCAGATCCTAGTATGGAGCAGGAATGACCTGTGAATTCAACGGGACCCAACGTATTTGGTTTTACCAACCTAGAACCTACCGATTTCAAGAAAATCTCATCCCTTACAACCATGAACTAGGTCAGAAGGGCTGAATTGTGCGGTGAACTGTAATCTTTAGGGATGAGCCAAAATAGACCTACTAAAGGTCGCAGTGGAGGGGTGATCTATGTCCCACTTACATGATACCTAACCTAACCTAATATATTAACTTTAAGTTAGGAACTCTGACTAAAGATTTTGTGTAAAGTTGTGCGAGTTTCCAATTATTTAATGCACCATTTCATTTTCACAGGGATAATGACGTGGCCACAGTATAAGGTAAAGGATCGGTATTATAATATTATATTATATATTATATTATATTATAATATTAGTTTCTAGTTAAGAAATCTCGCTGTTTTCGGAATTACGCCGACTAAAAATAATTCAATGTTTAAATTTTATAAATGTGACGATATTAAAAATTACAATAAATAGCTTTAATACAACTGTAAATCTTTAACCCACATATTTTTTTATACTCATTTGTAATGTATGTACCTAACTATCACTCTTTCCGCAAGGGTATGTACACGCTTAATTTTTAACAGAGGGCCCCATATATTTCCAAATTCCAAATATCCCATAAGACCAAATATTGAAATAATCTTATGTTTTAAAATCAATAGTGAAAATTGGAACACTTTAAGATATGCATATTTAAATATATTTACATTGTTTAGAATAAGTCTATAGCCAGTATGCCATCATGTCGAAAGATTTGATCAATAATTTTAAATATTTTGATATTTATTTATTTGAAAGAAAAAAATACGGGATAAACCCAGTTACATGGTTTTCATTTACAACTAAAATTTCAACAATTTATTAGTATATAAAGTCCTATATGAGTGCATAGATAAATAATAGATATATTTGACGTTTTATTTATTTATTATTAAATGTAAGAAATATTGTAAATTATCGGCATTAAGGAGACTGTCAGAAGTTATACCGGTGGCTTACGTTCGAACATCCCGAACGCACACGAAAGCTCTTTAAAGACACACGAGGGCATTTAAATTGGTTTGAATGTTTATTTCTCTCGCCGTAAGACTTTCTTCCTCAACTTTCGCATTTGTCTGTCCGTAATCTGTGCCGCTACCGTAGGGTTCTTTCTTGCAGCTAATTGCAAACAATAATCTTCATTATAGGTTGTAGATCTCGTGCGTTCTATGTGTCTCTTAGATACTTCTCAAGTTTTGACACAACTTGAATTCGAGCGGTAAATTGGACTTTGAGATGTGCCAAATACTCGCGCTACCCATGTTTGTTGACCGCTATATTCTAGCATGCCAAAGGCTCTCAATATTTGTTCGCGGTTCAAATGTTGTCTTTCCTTGTTCAATTCAAAAATTCATCTGATTTACTTTGAACATTAATACTTGTACATTTTCTTTAGTGTTTGAAATAATAACAAAAACATGTTTTTTTTTTTAATATTCTTATTTAAATTTATTTGTGCTAAAGAAAAATTGTTAAAAAATAGCAGTGACGTACAAAGTGGGTTATTAAAAATATATTATGTAATTTTAATGAACCAACTTAATAATATTTAAATATAAAATAGTATCTTAAGATTATTTTCATTTGTGTATTTAGTTAGGTACCTTAACTAAATAAATAATCATAAATGCGTAAGTCTACATTGAAAACAAAATGTTTTTCTACGAAAATAACCGTTTTGCAAGAGGCCCTAACGCAATGAAATAAACTTTAATCAGTGTCGGCATGAAATAATCTTAGATTATCTTAAAAGTAAATTTGTAACACGTAACTTCCTCGCATTCCTTTACCGTCATTCTTGTTGGTACCCCTGTTTTTCTTTTTTTTCTGTTAGCATACATTTACAATTAAAAAAAAACAGAGTTCAAAGTTGAATAAGAAACATATACATTGGAATATTATATTTATTTACGAACTGGTTCAAAAGTTTTTACTGGCAGACTAGTTATAACAGATTCCTCTGTGCTATGCATACAAATACTTTTTTATTTTTAAAAATTACGAACGTGAAGAATTAATTATATTACTGACTGGTAAAAGTTCGTTTACTTTCTTGTTTTGGAAATATTCGTGTTGACCCTTTTTTCATTATTTTTAACCTTATTGACACATCTTTTTAGTTATCCACTTTTTCTGTCCTTGTTTCTTTTTTTTTAAAAAAGAGTTAAATCTATTGATGTATTTGTATAGTATATTATGATTATTCCATTTGTTTTATTTTATTGTTCAATCTTTTTGTAATTGTGCTTTATACTAATGAACTCCTGGATAAAATTAACGTGACAATATTAAATTATCCCATACATTTATGAATATTTTTCTTTTGCCCATTTTTAAAGTTTATCGAGTGTTTGAATATTTATCTCGGTGTTAATGACAGCTATCAAAACAATTCGTTTAAATTTACAGTTTTATAATATAATTTTTTTTAATGCATCTTTTTAAACCGATTAATTATTCCTTTTCTATTTATTCCATTTGGATAACTTCTTTTGTGTTTGGTTTTATTGACTTTCTATATTCATTTAAATTTTTGTACAGTTTTTTCAACCTTTTTTCTAAATCTTTATACTATTTGCCAATAACCTTCTTTTAAAATAGATCTTATACTACTGGAATACTCTGCAAATGGATAATTAAAACAATGAAAGTTCTCTTATCTATTGTACACATTCAAATATATGAGGAAAGTACTGGACTTACAGCACCATAGAATCTTATATCATGCTCTTGTAGAATCACATCTTAGATACGGCTTATTAGGTTGGGGAGAAACTATGCCTAGTCATCTAAAGCAGGTTAAAATTCTACAAAGAAAAAATCCTAAAAACAATGCATTTTAAAGATTTAACCCATAGTACAAACCAAATTTTAAAAGAACCTTATATAATGTCCATAAGGCATCTATATCTTTTTGGTTTAATTGATTACTTATTAAAAATCGCGCTTGCTTACAATCACCTGATCACCACTAGAAAAAAAATAAAAGATTTTGTACAAACCATTACAGCAAAAAAAAAACTATTGGAACTATATACTTCGAAATCATAGCACCACGTTTATTTAACTCTCTTCCAGAAATGTATAAGATTTATTTAAGAAGATTAAATTCTATCAGTTTGCTAAAAAAATATTCAAAAAATATATAAAATCGCTTGAAACTATAGATGTGAATAAAATCATTGATTACTTGATATGTGACTGATGTTTGATGCAGATACTTATTGCCATTTATTTTATTGTTGAAATGGGGTGTTCCTTTTATATTATTTATAAATGATTCGTAATGTAATATCTACATAAAATTCTTTTCGTGCTTTTTTGCTCAGAATGAAAGAAACTTTATTTTTGCATTTTTTGCAATTTTATTTATTGTTATACCATTGTTAATTGTTTTGTTCTTAAAATGGTATGTTCTGTTTCTATATTATCAATAAATTATTTTTAATTTTATATCTGTATATAAGTCTTCTGGTGTTCTTTTGCTTATACTAAAAAAAACTTTATATTTACAATTTTATTCACTATAATCTATGGTTACTATATTAATATGGTACAATCCATATGGTTTATACTTCTGTGAAAATTTTATATTTATTTATGGTTAACTAAAACTATTGTATATTTTAAATTAAATAGTAAATAAATATGATTATTATTATTATTATTATTATTAAATTAAAGAATTTGTTAGAAGATAAACAATTTTGTGCAGTGCTCGTGATAGATTTTCGTTAAATGTAAGCATAGAAATTTTTTTTTTTGAATTTTTTTTTATGGCAGACTGTTTAATTTTTGACCCCGTAAAATTAAAAAAATTAATTGAGCAAGGAATTTAACTGAACAAAACAAACGGTAGTGTGGACCTCAGAATTACTGGATAAGGGATAACGACTGATATGAACGTTTTATTAAAACTAGGGTTAGCCTATAAAGAAATATTTGAGTTAATTTACTTTTAAAATACCCTCATTCGTTTTTTCTAACTTTGAATGTAACCAATGTTCGTAAATAAATATTATAATAATTCATTATAGTGTTATGGATTGCGACCGGCGGAAATCCGTCCCTGTTCGGTTGTTTGCCTTGAGGCGACAGCGCGTCGATTAAAATGGAATAATTAATTTGTAGGTATTTAAAAAAAAATAGAATACAAAATTAATAATATAAAAAAAATTAATTTTTTAATAACTTTTTTTTAAATATTTTTTTAATGTCTGTTATTGGATTAATTAAAATTATATTTATAGTAGGTATAAATAACTCAAAGCTACCAGATGCATTTATAAGACTTTCCTTGATTTTAATAATTCCAAGTGCATTCATTTTTTATAAATAAATACTTTTTAAATTAATTGTAAATCATAGATCTACACTGGTTTTAATATCATCACCAACTAAAATATTTTCAGCATAAAATTGAAAAATTTGTTACCTCTTTATAATAAATGTACTATCGTGGGTGTACTTTTTAGGAAAGTTGTCGGTAGTTTTTTAAGTGTTATGTGGATGTTAAGATATTTAAAGTGTTTCATTAAGATTAAATGTGTTTCTTTGAAAAAAGCTTGTTCATCTTTTTGCATTAAACGGTTTCCATCAACAATTACAATTAAAAATTCAGTTAAGCGAAAACGACAACATATTTCACAGAACAGTCAGGGGATTGTGAAAGTTCACAAACCGGAACAAATTTATGCGAGAATTCGGGAAGATGCCTACTAACAAACCTGATTTATGACTCTTCTTTTGAACGAGGTTCCATGAAATTAACCGATCACCAGGGCGTCAAACCCTCTCTCACCCCCTTTCATTGGCGGATTTATGGGAAGTACAAGATGTTTTATAAGTCTTATATTTTATTGCAAGCTTATTTTTACTGTAAGTGTTGCTTTGATGATATGGTTACCTAAAGATACACAGATTTAACTGTAAAAGACATTTCGTACAACATACTAATAAATGGATTATCAACGATTTTTTTTCACATCATTAACTTATTATAGAAACGAATTCAATTACAATGAATATGTTTAAATGTGTAAAACGTCCCTTTTCCAAAGCAACTAAGATCCGCCATTGTCTTATTTTCCTAAATTTAAAATGGTCCTGACGCCGTTATCATTAAGAGAATTAGAAATGTTTGAGATACAGAAGCAAGAAGCGACGAAGAAGCGGTCGTATATACAATTTAAATTAACCACCCTTTATTCTCCTCATCATTACAGATATCAAAAATACTTAATAAATTTAAATATACCATTTAAAATACTGCCGTGTATTAAAACTACAAGACATCAAGACATATTTTTAAAAATATAAAAATGCATAAATCTGATTTTTAAATAACCAGTTAATTTCGCTGCATATTAACCTATACTATAGATATACAATGGTACATCTTCTCTGCTACTGCCCTGCCCTAAGCAGAAAACGGCTTTCTATACTAGGGTAACCGAACTTATCTGATCTCAGCTCAGTTAGCATTGTAGACCTCACACATTTTATTAAAAGTTCCAACTGGTTCTCACGGTATCACAACGGGCCAAAAGGCATAAGAAGGTTCCTTCTGAACCGCCGTTTTAACCTAACCTAACCTACATAGTATAAGTTATAATATGTTAAGTAGTAATAGGAAATAAGCAATATTAAGTAATAAGTAAGTCTTAATAGTAATTTATATAAATATATTTAGTAACTTTAGCATATAATAAATAAAATACCTTTAAAAACAAAGATAACCGCGTTTTTATAAATGCATATTTAAGTGCATACTTCCCGAGCTCTATTTATCAGTATGAATGTTAAAGTAAACAAAAATGATGTGTACATCATGTAGTATTAAATAGCTTAAAAGTTAAAGTCAGAAATAAAGATTAAAAAAAAGTGACTTGCGGTTCAGCTATTTCGATGTTCTTTATGAGTTTCGATTAGGCACGGCAAATCCAAAATGATCGAAAATAAATGAGCACGAAAATTTAACATCTGAAAAATACTTACAGGCGAAAGTAGGCTTGGGTTTGGGAATCGGGTATTTTATATACTAGTCGTGATCACGTAAAAAGTAAATAAAGAAATTAATATTTGGAAAGATATTAAAAAAGAAACTGGATTAATTTGCTGTATAAAGTCTGTGAATTTTAACATGAAAGACAAAACAAGTGTAATTTTTAAATAGGTGAAATTCTTTTAGTAATAGTTACTTTCCGTGTGCTTGTCCACATAAAATCATTTTAAAAGAAATAATGATATTAATAATAGCCTATTAAAAAGAATTTTAGACTGCTAAGTAACTTCAAATTAATAATTTCAAAATTTGTTAAAAAAACGGCCTCATACAATTAAAGTGAATTGAGCATGTTACTACAAATTACCCCTTTATATATACAATAAGTCCATTTATACATATTAGAATAATTAATAAATGACAGAGTTATGTAAACAAATAGTAATGATATATTAAATTTAATTTTATATTTGCAGCAATGGAAATGTTTACATGTAAATTTTTGTTTAAACATATTATGAATTATTAGTTTATCAAGCAATTATATATTTATTGTTTCAATAATTTATAAAACAGTTGCAAAAAGATTAGTATTTTAATAATTTGAAAAAATAGCTATGTAGATAGATTTTATACTCATCAACTTATTCTAAAGTGTTTATTTTTAAATTGTTCATTTTTTCATTACTAAATCAAATAAAGTTTAGTTCATTTTTCATTGTAAAAATATTGGTATTAAAATTCATTTTAGTTTCAAAATAAAATAAAATAAATATTTAGAGTAATCCCATATTTCTTCCTAAATAGGTCATTTAGTAAAAAAAGCCTTCTCAAATTTCCAAATTGATCTCTGATCACATAAAAGCTTTCGTAAAGAAGAAAAAACAGAGAAAATCTTCTAATAGAAAAGGGCTTTGCGGTAGATAATTAAACAGCATTATTCTTGTTCCAAGTAAAAAGGAAGTTACAACTGTGGGCTTGAAAAATAACTCCTTTATTAAAGGATTGATACACACACAAGAATGTGTGCCATAGCTAACAATTAAATCGGTTTCTTTTTTTGAGATTTTTATTTTCTCTAGTGGATTTATGGGGTTTATAAATGAATTAGGTAGATTTTATTTTTAATGTTAAAAGTATTAAAAAAATATATGTATTTTTTTAATAATGATACGTACTTCCTTTAAATAAGTATAGTCAAATACACTAAATAATACTTAGGTATTTAAAAAATTCTTCACAAGCTGTTTACCTTGTTTAGTTTTAATTAAGTGGCAAATATAAAAACAGCCATAAGTAAAAATACGACCTCGCAACTGGAAAAAACCAAAAACTGTGGTACGGTAAGGGGAGAGCAATGCCTTTTAAAGATATGGAAGAAATACTTCGAAAGTTTATTTGAGAAAGAACATATACTCGTACATTAATTGACCAGGTCATTTTAGCATCATCTGAGCAGGAAATTATTTGAAGTATTTGAAAGAGAAGAAAGCATGACTACTTGCGAGGTGCTAATTGAAGGAGAAATAGTAAAACAAGTGAATAAGTTTGTATATTTGGGTTCAAAGTTTACGAGAGAAAAAAGTATGACTGTGATATTTTGCAAAAAGTTTTGGCAGGAAAACGAATAAATAAGGCGGCGGATAACTTTATAAGCAGCCAAAATGTGTCAAAAAGGCACGACTGGCTGTGCATAGAGAAGTGCTGGTCCCTATGTATGGTAGGGAATGTTGGGTTTGGCAAAAGAAGCATGAAAGTAAGATCAATTCTGTGAAGATGAGTAGTCTGAGAATTATAGCTAAAGTGATTTTAATGGAGAAAGTGAGGCATAGTGTGATAAACGAGCGCTGTGGTGTAGCATCAAAGATAGATAAAGGAACGCTTAGATGGTTTGGATACGTAGAGAGAATATTAAAGAAACAGATCTAAATTGTTTTAAAGAAATGCCAGGTCAAGAGTACCAGCAACCGACGAGCATGTATGAAAGCGCTGATGATAGTAGAATAGCCGTATTCAGTGAAAAGAAGAGGTCTCTGCCTGCCCCTACGGAAAAAGGCATGACTATATATATTTATGTTTGTATATGTCGCACTCTTTGTTTTCGTCGTGCGTGCGTTGTTTTGTGATTTCTTTGTCTAATTTTAAAATTGCAAAAGTAAATAAGCAACGATGAAGCTGACGAAATAAAGAACCTGGATTGGGAAAATAACAATCTGGCTGTTTTTTGCAAATTTTATAAACAATAAAAGCAGCAAATAATATTGAAATTCTGTAAAATTTTGTACCTTCCAAAAATTAAATATTTGTCAAAAAAAATACTCCTAGATCTGCAAATTTTATCAGCAAATTTGAACAAAATACAAATCTCCGTGCATAATTTTAAATTTTAGTATCGCAGTAATAAGTAAGGAATTACACTCTTCTAGAGGCGCCACATTAATTTGCTTTCAAGACATAAAATTTATCTTAAAATATTTTTCTGTAGGTGTGCGACAAAAATATATTTCGTGAGACCCACTTGAATGTTTATCTTCGGAGAATGCCCTCTATTCAGGGTGATTCCATTTTAAGGGGTGAAATGAGTAATTTACAATCGTTATTATTATTGGAAATTTATATTAAAAAGTCACTTTATCAAAAAACAATTTAACTAGTGGATGCAGTTTGTTTCATGTAAAATTTTATTAATATTATTTTTTATGCGTATTAAATTATATTTAAAACTGTTTTAAATTTGGCTGCGCCCACTATAGCTATAAATCTACCGCAAAGTCAATCGATTTTTAATTAATTTTTTTTTAAGAAATAAGATGGACAAGTATATATCTTTGGATAACCTCTTGCTGCTTCTTGAATTTAATTTCCTTTTAAAAAAAAATTTATTTGATAAAAAAATTTCTTCCTTATTTTTTTTCATTTTAGCATACCTAAACTATACTTAATTAAATGTTCCCTTATTTTAAAATTAATAAAATCATTTAAAAAACATTTTCATAGGGTTAATACAGTTTAAATAAGGTCCATGGACCTTTTCATTGAGTACAAAATATTTCTCTTATAATTATTTACACTTTCGTCTTCTAGTACCTATAGGTCTTTATATCGTTTAGGTTGATTATCGTGATTTGGTTTGTTGATCTTTGTTGATCGAGACGAAAAAGTATTTGGTTTCTTTTGATAGATTAAATCTAATCATAAATCTTAATATTTTTATTTTTACCAAAAAGTAATAACTTTACATTCTGGCAGACTTTATTTAAATTGTAAAAAAATCATTTTCGTATATTTTATTTTTGATGCGAGTATGTATCCTGCATAATTATACCAGTAGAAGTATTTATAAGTGATTTTCATAAAAATTTGTAAAAACTGTAGCGATATAAAATACTGGTACGCATATACCATAACTATACTCATAACTTTTATCCAAATATTTTTTAAAGTGATGTGTGGTGTAGTAACTATGTAAAATGGAATATATGTAAAATATTTTGAAGACCAATTCGTAAAGCTGTCATCTCACAAATTACTTTAATTATTTTCTTTGCAGTGTTACTAACTGAAGTGGTTGCCAACTATTGTTCAGGAATGCTGCTACATACGATTTTTCCAGAAGTTTAACCTAATTCCAACCATAATTTTCTTTTATCTCATTCTATTATTACCCATTAACGGATTCATTTTTAAAGCAGCAATGTTAACACCGAAAATAGTTTCATTATCTCCGAACTTTTTAATAATGAATCTCATAAGAAATCGTAGTTTAGGAAAAATATGCGCAGAGATAAACTCGTAGATACTTTTTGACCTAGTACTTATGTATCATTGTAAAAATGGTTGAAAAAAAATGACGAACAAAGAATAAAGTGCAGCACAAAGAACAAAAATATAAAGAAATACGCAACATATTTTATTTTTCAACATAAATAAAATTTTAAGCTCATAAAACGGTAATTGATTTTGTTAAAACGCTTCTTTGTTATAAATGTAATTACAAATGTTTTAATTAACAGTATCTCTTTCGTTACATTTTACCGTATTGACTGTTAACATTAATTCGCCAAACAATGTTTTATACATTTTTTCGTAAAAGTTAAAATTAGCTACATAATTAAATTTTAATATTCTTTTGTTAATTTTTACAAAAGATAAAGTCAAACGAGTCACTTTCAGCAATTTTTTTTGTAAGTAACAATTTATGTTTAATCCAACATTTAACAGACAAATTAATTTAACGTTATGAAACAGGAGTTCTAAAAAATAAACAATAAGGAGATAAATTAAGATTTTAAAAGGAGCGTTCCCCCTAATTTTAAATAGCCTAAGGTAGAAACTGATTTTTCAAAGAAAGAAAAATTTAACAGTATTTGATGGACTGAAAAATGTCTGATATTCATGCTTATAAAAACAGCCATACAAAGCAAGAATTCCATTTAAAATCGTTAATTACTCTGGTTTCACTTTTATTTAATCTATATTAATTTGTATTTAGGAACAGAATACTAAGTTATTCCAAATGTAAATAATATTTCGGTTTTACTCGTATCAATTTTGGAGTTTTTCATTGAATTCTAATTTGATAAATTCCAGAAATTCAATAAATAAAAAAGTAAAGGCAATAAAAAAATTTGTTAAATGTAATAAATTTCTTAATCCTATAAATTACTTAATTAATTTAACTGAAAATAAAAAAAAATTTAAGATTTTGGTACAAATCTATTAAGTCTGAAAAAATTAAATAATAAAATTTAATTTACAACATAATTGATTTGTTTGTTTTTGTTCAAATGTATTATTTTAAAAATGCTAATTGTCATAACTCTTTTTGTTTTTTTAAAATAAATAAGTAATTCATAAGACGTTTTGTACCAATATAATACCAAATGTCGGTAAGGTTGCATAAAAACAAAGTAGGTACACTTAACATTAAATTAATATTAATTTAAGATTCGTTACAATATTTATAGAAAATGGTAGATTCAGTTATCACACAGTATAATATTAAGTAATTATGATATAATATGTTTAATATTATAATTATTAATTAATAATATACCTACTGTGGGATAGTTGAATCTCTTATTTTCTATAAATATTGTTACAAATCGCGACCAACATTTTAAAGGAGTTCCGGAGTCCTGCAGCATTTGCCAAAATCGATAATTTTAAATTCGTGAGTTCTCTGGAAATTTAGGGAAGGTTCCATGACGATATACAGGGTGTGGCGCGAAAAGATTTAGTTAAAAGTAATGGCGGATACAGTTATGTTAAAAATTTAAAATTACAAAACTGTAGGTTTTAGATGACGCTGAGTTCAAATATAATGTTGTCCTAAATGTGGCACTTTCGGAATCTAATATTTTTTATTTTATTTTTGAATTCTACATGAAATTTTAGATAAAGTATTATTAATATTTTCAAATTATTTAGATTTTTTTAAAATTTTAAAAAATCCTAGTCTACATTGAATACCGATATCTCCATTAATAACTAAGCTAGTGACGTAAAATTATAACCAATAAACAACAAGCGCTTGCCCTTTAATTCCATAAGTCCAACTTAGTAATATTTTTCACAGGGTGTTTTAAACTTAGCCATCAACATGCACAGTTAAATTATTTTTCTTTACTAATGTTGAAATAATTAAGTGTGGTTATGTTTTAACTAAGATAATAAAATATCTCAAAAAAGGTTGGATTAAGGTATAGGGAATGCCGATACCAAATAAATTGGCTTAAAAAAATATAGTGGAAAATGTAATCAAATACGGGGTGTTCTATTTAAAGTAAGCAACTTATAAATGATTTAAATTTTGCATGTTGGCGGCTAAGTTTAAAATACCCTGTATGAATGAGTTGGACATATGGAGTTAACAGGCAAGCGCCTGTTGTTTATTGGTTACAATTTCATGTCACTAGCTTTGTTATTAATGGAGAAATCGTTATTCAATGTGGACTAGGATTTTTTCAAAATTTTGAAAAAAATCTAAATATCTCGAAAATACTTTATTTTTGGTATAGGACATTGTGCATAAATTTCATCTAAAATTTTATGTAGAATTTAAAAATAAAATAAAAAATATTATGTTTTATTTAAAATAACAAAGTTGACGTCTACTTCCGGTATAATTGGAAGTGCCACATTCAGTACAACATTATATTTGAACTAAGCGTCATCCAAAACCTACATCTTCGTAATTTCAGATTTTTCTTCTTCTGAACCCGCCGTTTTCGCACGAAGGGTGGCGATCCATCTGACAATCATAATTTTTTAAGTTGCAGCTCTTAAGATATCTGTCGATGTGCATCCAAACTATCTCCTCAGATCGTTTACCCTTGTCTTCTTCCAACCGATCTCTTGCCCTGAATTATTAACCTGAGGAGCTTATACTTTTTTCGTCTCATTACATGCTCTATGTATTCTGTTTTTCTTTTCTTGATTGTAACTAGAAGTTCCAGCGGCTTTGCCATCCGGGCAAGCACTTCCACATTTGTCTGCAACCACGATATTTTCAGTATGCGTCGATATAGGTACATCTCAGATTTTTCTATCTCACATTTTCAAATTTTTAATATAACTGTATCCGCCATTTAATCAAAACTTTTCGCGCCACACCCTGTATAAGAACGCATATCGGCCCGCGGAGTTAATTGATGACAGTTAGTCGATTGATAAAGAGCTAGTTGATGAATAGTAGTTGAGAAGTAATAAGTGAGTAGAAAATAAAGAGAAATAGTTAGTAGTGGAAAATGGATAGTTGGAATTAATTTAGTAAAGTTAATTGTAATTTGTGACTAATAAATAAAGATTGCAATTTTTTAGTATAGTAGCACTTATCAAACAACCCATAGGCGTAATAATATCATTGGAGATGTTTTTTAACACTCACATTACTTTTAGTGAATTTAAAAATCTGAAAAGTATGTTTCATATAATTTAGTAACCAATAGAGAAAAAATGTTATTCGTAGTTATTTAATTTCTTTTGGTGATAACAAAAATGGTTAACGATAGAATGATTGTAAAATGGAAATACTAGAGAATGATTTTAATATGGAAATACAATTTTTATAAATATAATTTTTTGTGAAATAAAATTTAAATAAATTTTCGTTTTTTTTGCTGATAACAAACATTTGACTATTAAAATAAATATGAATAATTTTAAATTATTTTGCCTAACGTCTGCAGTTTCATTATGATGGATTACAATAAGACAAGCTTATTTTTAATTTAATACGGTATCCATTAGTAAAATACTTTATTTGCTAAATAGTATTGGCCTTATTGGTGCATCATTTTAATAATTACTTTAAAATCCATATAAGTATCACAGGTCGAATAATTATGAATTTAAGTTTATTATCAATATTACGGTCTGTTAATAAATCACGTAAAATGCTTAAAGTAAAAAGGAGAATAATAATTTTAAAAAAAAGTTATGTAATTTGAAAAAATTTCAATAATTTTGCAATTTCAATCTTTGGTGTTAGCTTTTCAAGGTTTGTTGGCATAATTTTTAACAAACAAAAAAAATAAGATAATTGTATTTTTTAAATGAAAAGTTTATTTTGCAACTCCTGCAAACCTTTTTTAATTTTTATTATTTATAAATGTTTTTAAAACAAAGAAACATTTTGTATTCCAAATCTTTGCAAATTCAGTGTACGACTTAGTTCTCATACGGTAGTTTTGAAAATAAATAATAAATTTTAACGTTAAACAGCTTTAAATCGTTTGGAATGATATGTCATTATCTCTGCATCCCAAATCTGTTAGGAAATGCAGTTGCGTTACTAGATTCGGTAAGAGAGAAAAAACATTTCAATGACAATATACAATTAATCTAAAATTAAGTCTAATTATCTATTGTGGGTTTGCACATTTAAACAGTTGTTGCTGCGCTAATTTAACACATCCAAACCACATTTTATCACAAAAATTAACTGGTTATAGCTTTCGTGCTTTATTTTATATTTAATAATTGCTATGTTTTTACTTTTTAAAAGTGGTTTGGAATGAAATGTCATTATCTCTGCATCCCAAATCTGTTAGGAAATGCAGTTGTGTTACTAGATTCGGTAAGAGAGAAAAAACATTTCAATGACAATATACAATTAATCTAAAATTAAGTCTAATTATCTATTGTGGGTTTGCACATTTAAACAGTTGTTGCTGCGCTAATTTAACACATCCAAACCACATTTTATCACAAAAATTAACTGGTTATAGCTTTCGTGCTTTATTTTATATTTAATAATTGCTGTTTTTACTTTTTAAAAGTGGTTTCATAAAGATATTAAATGTTTTTTTTAAATTTATTTAATTAAACTTACTAACAATTAGATAATTTAATATGCTACAAACAAACAAAAATATATAAAATAGAACGTTCGATGGCTCTAGTTTAAAAAAAAAAAATGTAATATTTGTGAGATTGTTTATTTTACATAATTAAATACATTTGCTAAAAAAAAACTGTATATTATGAAGTTAGAAAATAATTATTAAGCAAGGATTTATTGCTACCACGACATATTGTAATCTTTTCTTTCCGCAATTTATGTTGCCATAAATAGTTAGTACGTCGTACTGCTTTCATCCCCTATTTATTAATTACCCCAATTTATTTTCACAAAACTTTGAAATTCATTATACAGGTTTTTGGTTGAATAATTAAATTGGTAGTAAAGCTAGGAACTAAACTTACTTTTTACCTTTACATAGAAAATTTTATCTAAATAAAATAACAATTTTTTTGGTTGAAAAAATATTAAGACGTAAAATGTAAAAATAAAATCTATAAATACAGTCCACAGGTATTTTTCTGTGAAAAGATTTATTATTTGATTAATCTTAAGGGAGGCGCTTGTTGGTCAATCGTTTGATGAAACGATTGAATCAATTAATTGGCGCGCGCTTCAATCAACCCTTAAATCATTTTGATCAAAACGCATTCATAATGTAGTTTTGACCTACCTTTAAAACAATACTTTAAATATAGATTTAGGCTTCCTTGTCTTGACTTTAGTTGCCCTTCAAGCGAATGAATAGGACAGGAAGAGAAAAAGAGGGTGGATAAAGGAGTATTTTAATTTGAGAAACCGTTCATCTAATGAGCATTTGCTTAACCTTCTGCGCGTAACGGAAACAGAAGACTACAAAAACTACCTTATAAAAAACCAAGAAAGTTTCGATTCGTTATTGGATTTGGTGTAGCCCAAAATAAAAATATACTTAAGTAGGCCCTATACGATCAATAATTTTGATCAAAAGGTCGCGTCAGTCGATTAAGTCAAACATAATTAAACCAGTTTGACGTTTGAGTCAATCATTGACGGTGATCGCTAGAAAGTTTGATTGAAGCAAATCATTGAAGAGGTCGCTTGACCGTCTAGAAGAGTTTTGATCAAACTTTTTTTTGGACTCCCCGATCGCTTCCAACACCGAAAATACCGAAACGCATTCGGATCGTAAGCTCACTTAATTATTACTTAATTTGTACCGGGATTGCCCAGAGCCCTGAAAAGTTAAAAGTAAGGACTACTTTCAAATCCATTTCAGAAGCTGCACACTTTAATGTGATGGAAAGTCACTGATTTGCAGGAATGGTTTCACGCATATTTGTATCTTCTTTTTTTTGCTTTGGGCCGCACTAACTCCAATAACGAATTAAACTTTCTTGGTTCATTCTGAGAAAGTTTCTGTAGTATTCTGATTTCGTTACGTGCAAATGTTCAGGAATGAAGCAGTTTCTCAATTTATACCATTTCCCTGATCACCGTCGTTTCCTCTTTCGAGGCAAATAAGCCCAAATCTGTATTTGAAACAATTTTTTCAAAAGTAAGGTATGTAGTTTCACAATGTATTAAAACTTAACTTCAAATGAGTTTTGATAAAAAAAAGATTTAAGGATTGATTAAAGCGCGCGTTAATCATGTGACTCAATTGTTTGATTAAACGATTGACCGTCAAGGGCGTCCTTTATGATATGCGTGAAGCCATTCCGGGCTTGCATTAAGGTACCTAGTTTTTGACATGGCTTTGGAAGGGATGAAGTTTCTGTTGATGCAATTTATATTTAGTCTTTTAGTCTTTTAGTCACCTCTAGTACTTTTATTAAAATAACCCCAAGTAAAGGTTATTGTAAATTTTACAATAAATTGATAATTGATTTGTCAATAAAAGTTGTAATTGTCCGCTGTAGTTCCTTAATTAAAGATATTAGTTACTTCTTTATTGGAGATGTTTTCAGATTTTTTGTTTAATTTAGATCACCTACAAAGCAAACTTAAAGTTGTAAAGTCTACAAAGAAACATTAGACAACATTAGTTTATATTATGGGATAGCGCTAAACCTATGCTTCTTTTGTGCATTTTAAACAGGTACTCATCTAAAAATCCCTTAAACCTTCGTATAATAAAAGCCCGAAAATGTAAATAAAATGTTAATTTAATTAATCCTAGCTTGATTGTAAAAACTCAGGCGTTTAGTAAAACCATAATTTGTTTCCAATTTAATTGAAAGATACTTTTATGGAAAATTATGTTTTTTATTCGTATTAGCCAGCGCCAGCGGTATGTGAAATTATATTCACATTGCGATTTAGGTTAGTTTTTTGTAATATACCTATTTAAATTTCTTTGTCAAATATGATTCAATATTTTTTTAAATCAAAAATGTATATTTAACATTTTTTACTTTTTATATTTCACTTCATTTGGAAAATACAATAGTTATTTTCCAAACAAATGCGGGAAGTGATACTTTACCGCACGGGAATGCCGTTGATCCGAATGACGCGGAGCATAGTTCGGGCAAGCAGTCAAGGGCGGGAAAGACACTTTATGCGTGAGTTGGGAACATTATTTGTTTTGCGACAGCATACAAATTTAAAAAGCATATTAAAAATATACATATTTAATTCAACATACAAAACTTTAAATTAAATCTACTTGTTATTATAAATATTAATATTAAAACACTTTTTGCAAATTACTTGGAATAAAAGAAAAAATTCTACTGCAATGGTTTTTCTTTTCACCATTTTTTTAACTTGCTACAAATTATGATCAGTATAGGTACAAATATAATATGTAGATATATAATACAATATACGTATTTCTTAACATTTTTATTATTGCGACTTTGAAATAATTTGATTTTTAAACGTTATCGATTATATCAGAAATATATATCAATATATTATTGCTAAAGAATGAATTGTGGTTGACATTGTCTATGTATGGGGTGAGCGGTAGTTTGATACGAGCAATGAAATCAATTTACGAGGATTCCACTGCTTGCGTCAGGACAAACAGAGCTTACACAGATTGGTTTAAGATCGAAAAAGGTAATAGACAGGGATGTGTGGCTTAACCATGGCTGTTTATTTTATACATATACGATTGTATAAAAGATTTGAAAGAGAGTGCATATGGATTGAGAGTGAATGATTTGATCGTCAATTGAATCCTTTACGCCGATAAATAGGTCATATTAGCATCATTTGAGGAGGAGTTGCAGACTATGGTTAATATTATGCATGATGCTCTAAAAATTAGAGGGATGAAAGTAAATATAGGCAGAACAAAAGTACCAAATAGCTTTTGAAAAAAAAATATGACAAACTGTGAGGTGCTGACTAAAGGAGGAGTGGAACAAGTGAATGAGTTTGTATACTTGGGTTCAAAGTTTACGAGAGAAAAAAAGTATGACTATAATATTGAGCAAATGGGTGTTGGCAGGGAAACAAATAAATGGCGCCTTGCCTAACTTAATAAGCTGCCAGAACGTCAGAAAAAGCACGACAAGCTGTGCATAGAGGAGTGCTGGTTCCAACTATTAAGTATGGTAGTGAATGTTGGGTTTGGTAGAAGAAGCATAAAAGTAGGATCGATGCTGCGGATATAAGTGGTTTGAGAAGTATAGTCGGAGTGACTTTTATTAAAGAATAGTCAGATAAGGGAACGGTGTAGTGTGAAAGAAGATGTGGTAACAAAGATAGATAAAGTAACTTTAAGTTGGCTTGGGCACGTATAGGGAGTGGATAAACGAAGATTAAAAAAACAGATTTATAAGGCGAGTGTGAATGGGCAAGTCGGTAGAGGTCGACCTAGGCAAACATATCTCGATCAGATCGAAATTGTTTTAAAGAAAGGCCAGGTCAAGACTGCCAGCAACCGACGAGCATGTATAAAATGGCTGATGGAAGTAGAAGTATGTATATTATTAACTAAAAAATAACTAATAATTCATAGGTAATTATGGCAAAGTGAACATATCTCGATCAGATCAACATTGTGAGAGCACTGATGAAAGTAGAGGAAGCAAAAGATGTGTGTAAAAACCGTAGCAAGTGGAAGGAAGTGGTCTCTGCCTACTTCTACGGGAAAAAGGCGTGACTATATGTAAGCATGAAATTTTATTTTATTATAGGCATGTTTGACTCCAAAAATTAATTGTATGTTAATTTCAATAAAACCAACTGGATAAAATAGGTACAATATTTACTTAATATATTTAATACATGCTATTTATTATTTTTTAACTGATTAAAGTAGTTTTGCATTAGATTTTATTTTAAATAATTATTTTGTAATAATTTAATACATGTTGTTTATACTCGTAAGTACGCTTCAAGAAGTGGAATTTTACGTAACCATATTTTTACTACATTAATTTAGCCTTTGCGTGTGTACATTAACAATGAAAAATTGTTTAAAAATAATTTTGACATCACATGCTTCTATTTATGCGTTATTTTTAATTAAATGTATATCATTAAAATTAATTTTTAATTTTAGGATAAGAATGTAGACCGGTGTAAAACTTAAACTGATTACATTATTAAAAATTTTAAAATTAATATCCATTAGACAAAATATCATAATATTAATTTGTTTTATCATTGTGGGTTTATTCAGAAACTAAAATTAATAATTTTCTTCTTTAATTAAGATATAATTCTATGTACCACTAGTGAAATGCAATCTGCTTACAATTGTTTTTAGGATGAGTAGAAAACAGTTAATTTTAACAAAACCAACTAGTTTGCTAACTTTTAGATAACTAAGTGTGGCTTTTATATTCATTATAATTTTAAAGTTAAAATAAGAACATGGTTTCTTAGTGTCTTTATGCTTTCTTTGTATCAAAATTTTAAGTACAGTTAATAAATAACTTTAGGAATATTTGTTATGTTAAAAATATATTAATAAAATTACTAAACCATCTATTACCAGTTGACAAGTATGATCTTGTATATATGGTATTAGGTACCACATACCTTTTTCTTTCTGGTAAGGTTCTTCCATAAGTACTCAAAACTATGAAAACAATTAATGCATATTTAATTTTACTTCTGTTTAAACTATTGAAAAAGAAAATCTATGTATTTAATCTGTATCTTTTGATATCTCAGTTAAGGTTGTAAATAAAACCTTCAGGCTTATAGACGATACTATGGGGACATTTCATGTGAAGCAGACACCGAAAAAATGCAAGGTTCTGAAATTCGTTCATATTGGAACTTAATGTACTTCTAGATGGTATGAACGTGAACACAAAATTTTTTTTTTGTATGTGGCTCACTTGCCAAGTTATGGGCTTCTAAAAAATTGTACACGAAAAAAAAATTAAATTTTAAATCTGATTTATAAACAAAAAAAAAATAGTAAATTTTCCAAACAAACGACCACGTTTAATATTTAATTGCAAATCTGTTCAATTTGAAAAATGGTTTTCAAATAGTTGTCTACATAAATGTATCTTTTTAACAGACTTTAAAAAAGGAGGAGGTTCTCAATTCGACTGTATTTTTTTTGTTTATTACTTTCGACTGGGCAAACCGATTTTAATGATTTTTTTTTATTTGAAAGCTGGTGCTTTTCGTGTGGTTCCATTTCAATTTGGTTCAGTTCTAAATACGGCATCCATAAGAAAACCATAAAGTCTTAAATTTGCGTTAAGTATATGCGCGACAAATGGACGAATAACTTAATATCACGCCAACCGATTTCGATGATTCTTTTTTTTATTGAAAAGGATGTACTTCAAGGGTAGTTTGAAGAGAGTTTGGTTAGGTTCTGATAATGGGATCCATGACAAAGTAACGGAACTCCTCAATTCTTAGGAGCAAATTAATTTGAAGTCGGTTTTTTTAAAAGAATTATGTCGTGTTTTTAACTATGGCTGTCACTGTATGTATAGTCTGAATAACCAGATTACCAACAGTATTTGTTTTCAACATAATTTTTTTTGACCTGCGTATTTTATAATTTTTATAAAATATTGTTCACAATTATTTAAAAACTTTGATTATATAGAAAACGATACGCACTTTTTAATGAGTGACAACGTGTATTTATACACCATCATATTACAAAATTTAATTTCTTCTTTGTTCAATAGCAATAAAAAAAAAATTCGTTTAAAAAGCGAGGATAAAGATATGATCACATTCTAAATAACGACACAAAATTGTGCTAAAGAAATGAGTCACGTTTTTTATATCCACTCGATAATAAAAAAGATTGCATACCGCCATCTCCACTCTACTACCTTTATATTTTTAGCTTATATTTGATCAATAAAACTATCTATTAAACGATTGATCCTTGTAAGCTGTTTTTAAAAAAAATCTGAGGTGGTTAAGCTTAAATAGTTATTAATAAAACAAATCATGTAATAATAATTTTTATCCAGATTCTAGATTCAAGTTACAAACCAACTACTACTAAAATTAAAAAAACATTTTTTTTCGTTACTTATGTTTTTTGTAAACCAAAACTATATCGATGACAAATAACTTTTTATTGAGTAAAAAAGTATGGAAATTAACCTAAAAAGTTTAATAATATAAAACACTTTATTTATTAAATAGGTAGTAACGTTTTAATATATTACTGCAAAAGATTCCTTCATCCTTCAGTTGGGTTAGATTTGCTGATTACAGTTTTCGGTCGAGTTATATTTCAAACATTTCTTTCATTCATTTACCAACTCGGCTGAACCGCTTAAACAAGATTGCTCCCCTGTGTATGTTTTACGTGCGCATCTACACAGAAACTATTTCACCTTCTATTTGTTTCAACCGACTAAAATCCAATGAACCAATACCTATAACAAATTAAGTTTATTATCCTCACAATCCACAATTTGTTGGTTTGCGGGCTAAAATTTTTTTAATAATAATCCACGTCGATTAACTAAATGTCAATAATGTACACGATTTTTCAAAATTATTTAGTATTTCAAAAATAACTCAAAGCAATATTTTTAAATTACGATCCACTAAAAAGACTGTTTTTAGCAAAAGTTTTAAAAACAAAAATTATCCATAAAAACATTACAAAAAAAATATTATTTTTAAAAAAAAATAAAGTAATTTGGTAGTTACGTTAATATCAGTTAAAAACTAATAAATAAAAAAAATATTCATTCGGGCAACTGTTTGTTTAATAAATACATAACAATTAATAACTTGTTGCGTAAAATAAAATTGATATCGAAATTAATCAAAAAAAGAATGATGATGATGAAGGATTTAAAAAATGCCATACTACATAAAGAACATCTTAAAAATTTGTATCAAATTTGTATGATGTCATTGTTTTAGACAGTTTTAATCGTGGTTAATAATTAATTATCGAAACTAGTTATTTGAACATTATTGCTAAAATTAAATAACTTTTTGCAATAAAATATAATGCAAAAACAATTTAAAAAATTCTCCTTTAAATGATAAAATAATTAAAAAAATAAACTGATTGTCAAAAATAACTTCATACTTTGTATCAAATATTGATATTGTTTCAGACAGTGAAAATGAAAATGGATGCATGGCTCTCTTATCGTAAGAGCATCTTTTTCATATAAAATCACAAAATTTGTACACCCCACAAAAATTACAATTTTTATTTTCCAAATTATATCAGATTTACAAAAACTAGATTTAAAGCAAAAGGCAAATAAACATATTTTTCTTTAATTTTGCCTTTAAGATCAAACGTATCTATTTAACCGTATCCGCTTCTGTAGTGTCTAGTCGTGTCCGACTACTATAAAATTATGATTATACGATACTCTTGTGAATCCCTATGACTATCAATTTGAAAAATAGATTATTAGTTGTAATAAAATATGTTTTGTATTGATGGTTGATTTAAAGTAAGTGTAAACATTTATAGACATACACTTAATCCGTTATTCATTTATGTAACAAGGAATCATAAGTAGCATTTCTAAAGTATAAATTTATAAGTTCAATTAAGTTTTTTTTGGTCGTCTTATTTATTATCACGCATCTCTCCAGTTTACCACAAAATTCAATACACGTATTTAATGACTTTACTTTTTTGCCGCAGTGTTACACCTTCAAGAAAATTCACAACTAAACTAATACAAAATTGTATAATCAATAGACTCTTACAAAAATAAAAAAGTTTGCTGATAAGTTTTTAATCTACCTGAGTCACTGACAAACACCTTATGTTATAATTGCTTTTATTTCTTATTTTTTTAAAAAACATTAACTTATTTTAGGTATTTGACATGTCAATCCTTCTGTTTTAACTCATTTGCTTTCATAACTATTGTTACGGATTGTGGTCGATGAATACGTCCCTGCCGAGGTGGTTTGTTGTCCACACAAAGATGTGTGATTCTTTATTGGTGGTATAAAAAACGCCCGACATTTATAGCCGCGGGCGTAATTGGAGGCCGACATATATCTAGAAATGTTCACAAAATCACGACTATTTCTAAAAATATTTGTTGGGTATATTAAAGAATCGCGGTTCGTGAGCTTAAAGTTAATTTAGAAAGTAATATAGTTATGAAAAGATTGTTGTAAAAAGTTCAAGTTAAATATCCAAGTGATTTATAAGAGTATATTGTATTACGGAAAAAATATTATAATAAATTGTACTAATTGTTTTAAAATAACGGATTCAAGACAAAATATCGTATTTTAAAAATAGGTTCTTCACCGTAAATACCGAACATTACAATCTTGGTTTTAATATCATTCAAACTTAAATCTCTTTAAAAAATTTATTTGGTAGATATTAATTTAAATTAAACTGAATATAACGTGTATTATATCTGGTACACACAAGCCAAGTGCTGCTGTTCTGTTTTCATTAGTTCTTGCCATTTTTGTCTCACTAAAGGCTAAGCGCACTTTAATTTATTTTTATATTAATGTTTTGTGGAAGTAAAAAAAGTACTTTACTGAATTGATTCTATCAGATAAAAATATTAAATTTGTGTTTGAATAAAGTTGATAAAGCAGAAAATTTGTCCACCACTTTGTCAATAAATATTTTCATTGAGTACCCACTTAAAACATATCTGTAATACATAATATTAATTATTAATATTTAAGTAAACAAATAAAATTTTACTACACCAATTAAATCTAGTCAAAATACCATAATCGTTTAATACATCTGTTTTATTACTGCATAAAATTTGTAGAAAGGACAATTTTTTAGGATTTGTACACTTTAAACCCCTTTCTATTCCGAAAGTAAAAAAACCTTACAAGTTTGGTGTTTTTGTAAATATAGCAATAATCTATTTCACTTAAATTGCTAATGATAGGTGTTAAAAAAATTGAAATGACATTTATTAAATAAAAATTTTGTTTAGTTAACAGACTAATAGTTTTTGTAGCGTCAAAAATTTGGCCAATTTCTACATTATTGCGTGACGTCTTAGTAATCTTTTTTAGCAAATTAAGATCCGGAAATGTTTGACCAATGAGAAACTAAAAATGTAAGACTATTCTTTTGTAGTGTAATATTAGTTTGACGTTTTAGTTGTAACACTTAATATTGAGTAAATGTACGAGTGTTTTTAAATTGTGTTTTTGATTACCTTTTATCTTCCTCACCATTCCGGTATTTTGAGTTTATTTTCTGATAATAGCGTTACGGCACACATGTCTTGTCATATTATTTAAATATTTTTTGTTTATTAAAAAAAAAAAAGAAGTAATTTTATAAATCTTAATATTTATGAATATATATACTATATTTTAAATTTGATTCATGTCTGTTTTGATTATGCAGGTATCAACGAAATCTTTGAATACTATTTAAATCTTGACGTATGTTGAAGTACACATAAAAACGTTTGTTACCGAAATGAGTTTCGTATATTTAGATTATTTGAACATAAAAAAGTCCTTTTTTCATTTTTTTTAACAAAATTAAAACTCAGACACAAAGGAAACAAAACGGGCATAAAAATGTATAGGGTGTATTTTATGCGTAATATAGGCACTTCAAGTTTTGAAACTCTGTAATACTTATTTAAATTGTGAGCTCAGCCCAAATCTAAAAACGTACTTTTTTCTTTTTTCTCCCTTAGGCAAGTTATTTTTTCTTTGGCATAAGCTCTTGAACGCCGCACGAAAGAAAAAATAGCCATCGATGCAAACAACTTACTTTCAATACTAATACATACTCGATTGCAGTAGGAGGCTATCTGCTCTTTTACAGATCTCTACACGATTTTGCATTCAATGGCGTACACATAAAGGCGAAGAAAATTTTTTTAAAATTATCTGTTAATATTTTATTTTTCCATGACCTATTAATATTTTTATATGACTTAAATGAATAATAATGGAAATGAAATAATATAATTTATATAAATATATATATATATATATATATATTCGACCTATTTAGGTTTATATACTATTGCATTTATTGCATAAGTACAGAAATTGAAAAACAATTATATACAAAACAATACAATTATTGTTTAATTACTTTTTTAGATATACAGACAATAGTAATTGCAATTGTAATGGTGGTTTAAAAGCATAATGTCACGTATGTATTCCATTTTTAAAAAGTCAAATGGCTAAAATTCAATAATCTAGTAAGTATATCGAGAATGGTATCATTAGTTTTATCCAGGTTTTCTTTAAATTTATTATAGAATCGTTTAATAAAAATGATTAATGATTGTTTGATAAGACACATTTACCATCCATTTTAATGTCATATTTATCGACATAAAAATTATTTATGTCGGTTATTTATTGTAAAATTGGGAATATTATCATTTTATATAACTATAAATGATATAATATTCATTCATATTAATATATATATATATATATATATATATATATATATATATATATATATATATATATATATATATATGTATATATGGTTTGGAGACACGTAGAAAGGAGAAAGGATAAATAAAGGAAGATTGACTAAACAAATTTATAAGGCGAGTGTGAATGGACGAGTCGGTAGTCGACCTCGGCGAACATATCTTGATCAGATCGAAAGTGTTTAAAAAAAGACCAGGTCAAAAGTACCAACAATCAACAAGCCTGAATGAGAGCAATGATGAAAGTAGAGGAAGCAAAAGATGTGTGTAAGAACCGTAACAAGTGGAAGGAAGTGGTCTCTGCCTACCCCTACGGAAAAAAAGTCGTGACTATATGTATGTATATATATATATAAATATATATATATATATATATATATATATATATATATATATATATATATAATGTGAAATTTTTTGTGGGGATGCAGCTGTTTTAATTAAACTCTTTTTACTTGTTGTAAAAGCTTTAGAAATTATTTTATTTTTTATCAGTACTATTATATGAGTAAAATAAAATAAATAATTTTTTAATTACATCTGATATCTATAATATAGGTGACATATAGTGAAATTAGCTGATTTTTTAAAAATCAGTTATATATTTTTCACATCTATGCACGCTGTCGAAAAATGTTTATAGTTTTATATAATAATATTATCCTTTTCTATAATTTTTGCAGATTACAATACTTCTTCGCAGAGCTATTCACCAGGTGGTGCTTGTTAAAAAGTATAGATTTCGTGACTGGCGCTTTTCGCTTTTCTTGGTAGGAGTCGGAGCTGTTAATGTGTCCAGTCGAGGTAGACTTGCCCTATGCTGATGAGAGGCAACACACCTCGAAACCGGTCCATAGGTGGTCACTTCGGGTGGATAAATCTAATAATTTCTTCTCTTACTTAACAAGCATCTGCATATTGTTACCCGAAATGGGGTATTATACACGATTATGTATCAGATGTAATTCAATGCCTGTCGTGCCACATGAACCTATAATATAGGTGACATACAGCGAAATTAGCTGTTTTTTAAAAAATCAGTTATAAATTTTTCATATATATATATATACCTATTTTAAATTAAAAAGGGCATTAAGATTTCATTTAAATAAACGCTTTTCTAATTATACTCTTATATAAATTTGTATGTACGTGTGTAATTATAAAACAATGTGCATGGTTTATACCTAATAAAATATTTCTTTTAAACGAAATAAAAAAAAATTAGGTTAAATAATTATATTTTCATTAGCAGCAAAATATTTTTCAATTTTCATGCCAACAAACATTTTTAACGCTGTAGTAAGCAAGATGACTAAATCGAAAATATCTGGTCTGCAACTCTTCTATTGTTTTAAGAGTTAAATACATATCAACAATAAAAAATTCACCCAGACTGAGGGGATCGAGAATCATTAATTTCTTTTAGAAACTCAAATAGCTGTCATTTTTGGGCGAGAATTTTTTTGGTATAAAGTGTATTCGAATGTTGAAAGAAATTTAAAAATTCGAATAAAACAATTACCAATTAGAAAATATTTCTAGGATTTAATATTCAAATATTGATTTGATAGAAGGCGGCTAGTAAACAACTGTAAAACATGAACATATTACTTTCCTAGGAAGGTATTGATACACACTGTGTTCATTTGAAATGGACCCACCCTTAATATTTTAGAAATATGACATATTCAAATAAAATGCCAAAACTAAACTTGAAAAGGACACTTTTTAGCCCCAATGTCATAAAGTCAGATTCACCCCCTCCCTACTGGAGATGCCCCTTAAATTTTTTCAAATGGCTTTTGGTATTAAGTCATACCTCAGTTAAAAAGTCTGGTAAATCTTTATTCTATCATATTGTTTTGCCATTGTTATTTAATTGTTTAAAGTTTGCTCCCTTTAAACTTTTTATATGCCTCCGTATTATGTTAAAAATTCAAGAAGTCATAGTAACAGTGACAAAAACAAAAACAATAATGACAACTTAAAAAGTCACAGTAATAATAACAATAACAGGATCAGTTTTGTGGGGCATATATTTCATTTTTGAATTTTGGATTAATAATTATTGCTTTGCAATCAAATTTAATTCTCCTTTAGGTATTAAAATTACGCAAAACTTAGATATACCTGATAAGAAAGTTTGTTGTAAATTTTTTAACGTTATACGATAAAATCAGTGATAAATAATTACATATTTAAATTTATCTTCTTAATGTTTTTGCTAGAATATTCTTTCATTTTTAATAGACGTCTGGCAATCGATTTTAATCAACTATATTTTTCATAAACATTTAAAAAATCTTCACCCTGTATTGTGTTCTTGTTGAAGGCATTTTCGTACAACTGGACATTTGCAAAGACGAATGATGGTATTCCGTGAGTTGAATAATTTGTCTACACTGGAAATAAAATCTGGTAAACGTGCCTCGCAATCCAATCATAGATATTTGCAAATAATTATTTCGGTCGAGTTACAATTACACACTCTAGACTAGTGGAGAAGTGAAAAGGGGAAGCGGAAGTGAGAAATGCTGCTTTCTACACGAATACAAAACGATTACACAAATCTTATCACTTTATCTTTCGAATTTTTTTCTACCCAATGTTTTCGTTTAAGCTCTAATAAAACATTTTGCAGATTATTTTTAAAATATAAAAAATAAGTAATTTACCTATTCGTGTGTGTTTGTAACTACCAAATTTATATTTTTAAATAAAAACTTAAATTTTGAAATAATATATTGCATCGTATTATAATATTTAACCCTTATCCTAAATTACAACAATTTAAATTTTAATACGAAAAATAGATAGAAATAGATAGATAGATAGATAGAAATCTATACGAAAATATTGTGTGAGTAATTTTTCAGTTGGATTTTTCCATAAAAATATTTTCTTCGTATCCAACACTAATCCCTTTTAATATATCACCCCTGTAATAAATTTTTAATCGAATGTAACCTATTTTTCAATATTCCCGGTATATTATAGACTAAAATTCAACATCCTCTGCATTCTATTTAAGAACTTATACTTCTTTAAATGTTTAAAATTAAAATTAGTTTTTTTAGTGCACCCAATGTATTAACTTTTTTAACAATTAGATTTTTTTTAAACTAGTAATGTTTAAAAAAGTATAGCAAAAACATTTATCGAATTTATATTGTATTGTATTTTTAATCAAATTTATTGGTATACTTTTAAAATTTTTTATTTATTTTGAAGTGTACCTTAATTCCACTATTAATATAGCAGATCCCTTTTTTCGAAAAGTTTTGTCAAAATCTTTCACGTCTACAAATGGGTCATGTATAAAAATTCTGTATCTTTTTACAAATGTAATGTACCTCAACGCAAATTGCCAAAAAAAAAACTAATCCTGAAACATATTGTTAAACAAAACCCAACCTAAATTAATCTCTGTGCTCCGTTAATCTGCCCCCCTATTCAAATTTTTCTCATAAATTTAGTATTTAGTGGGGAACTAGTGACTGTGGACACATAAAATTCCCACAAGGTGTCCTGTCCGTTCCCGTGCTTTACAAAGGACAGGATACCGGCTATCCGTGTCTGGGAGAGACCAATTAAGGTATGGGCAAGTCGGTAAGCAAGTGGTCTCTGCCTACTCCTACGGAAATAGGGCTTGACTATATATATTTATGTAATCCCATCTATCAACTGCGATTAAAACTTTAAAAAAGTTTATTTATATTTTTCTTACGTCAAAATTAATGAAATTTAAATACACTAACTTCTATTAAAGTTGCCAAATTGTTTGTGACTCTGTAAATACAGCAGTATTAGCATTTGATAAAGCTACCCAACGAATTTATCTCCATGCATATCTTAAAATATTTCGACGTCTTTGTTATCAACACGGTAATATAAAATTTGGTAATACCAAAACAACCTTCTTCTAAAAACAAAAACCCTTTGAACACATTAACGGTATGTGTGCTATTCCCTCTCAACTGAGACTTTTTACACTAGGATTGAAGTAAGTAGGTTTGAAATTGGCGACGTCGAGAATAAATTAATCTTCAATTTGCTGACTACAGCAAGATAAAATTAATTTTTCTAGATACAGTTGTTAACCTTAATATTTTTAAAATTAAATTTTGTAGTTGTAATAACTGTCATATCTTTTTTGCTAACTAAAAATTTGGGTATATCTCCTGACTTCCGGATATTTTGCATTTGAGACATGTAGTTACATTCTCTACGAGTAGAATATACTATATACATTACAGAATTGTTTGGAAATAGTTTATTTTACTTGTTTAATATACTTATATATAATCCACAAAAACTATTAGATTTCATACTGCTATATAATACCTTATGCGTAGTGGTATAAAACATTGTGTAAGTTTTCATTGCGAAATATATTAGTTTGTTGACACGAAACTTTGTAAATATTGATCTTATTGTGAATCTAGCCAAGGTCTGGATTCAGTTCATTTAGCAAATAAGTGTAAGATTCGAAAGCTTAGAGCGGCGCTGTGAATGTTTGTTATACTAATAAAAGTTTCCCCTAATTTTCAACATGGACTATAACGTTCGAGATTACTGATTGAGCTAGAAGGCCTCTTAATATTTTTCTTTACGCAGTTACTCCTCTAGATACTTTGAAAAAAAATTGTGCTATGTACTAAATTACCAAACGGGATTACTTTTTTATCGAATCCTAGTAAACTGTGTTTCAAACGCTCATACCAAAGTAACTTACAGGGTTGTTTTCTTATAACATGCAAACATTGATTTTTTAAAGACCACAAATGACAGCCGAGTCAGTTGGTTTATTAAACTAAACATGTACGTATTTGATGTGCTAATAAACTGTTTTCAAAAATATAGGTACAAAGCTTTTCTTAAGTAAAATTAGAAAAATCAAAACTTCACAATTTTTGTTCTGCCTCCAAACACTTTGATTTTCAAGGTTATGAGAAAGTGGTAAAAAGTTTCTCTCAAATTTTTTATTAGACGTTTCGCCTTATCAGAGCCACCATTAATATATTTTTTTAATACAGCATGCGAAACATGGCATATTTTAATTTCTCTTACGCTTACACTTTACCTTGTAGGTTCTTACTTTTTGATTTCAAATCTATTTTTTCATACTCGTAAAAGAAAGAGTAACCAATTGGGAGATTATTTGTTTCAGTGCCTACAAGCTAGTAGTAATATTATACATAAATTAACTGCAATTAAAAATCGTTCAGTGAAAAAGTCTTTGAAAAGTTGTTACGACGTGCATAATTTTTAAAATATAAATATATATAAATGTCTTTGGTAATTCTCATATAATACAAAGTTCATTTTCTACATTTTGTTATGAAAATAAAACAAACAAAAAAATTAATCATTTTTATCTTGCTTTTATTTTTAAATGTTAAAAATTAAATAATTTTTTTAATTAATTATTTATTAAATTTATCCTGGATATATTTTAATTATTCTAAAATGTGGTGCCCAAAATATTCATTACCACTTTATGTTATTAAGCTTTAAATTATTTACTTACGATACGTGGTCTGTTGATTTTGCTCAGTACTTACCTAAAATAAAAAATAACAGTTTTAAAAATTAGCACTTTTTTGTATTTATACAATACTTAATTAACTGATAGATTGTTAAGCTCTTTCTTACCCAGCCTCATTTAGTTATGATTATTTATTCGGAATCTGATATTTAGTCGAGAAGTATTAGTTCAGTAACCTTGTCATTGAAAGTGGTGCCTAAGTTGCATCAAATGGGGATAGAAGTTTTTTTTTCTGGTATAGGATGTGACTAAGATGCAAAATTCAAGTTTTTGACCTCGGAAGCCCCCCGGATAACTTTTGAATATCCCAAAAAGTGCAAAAACTAGAATAATTTTTTTACAATTTGAGACCAGAATGGGCTTGGTAGACCCAATAGTTCCCGAGATACAGTTTTTCAAGATTTGGTTAATTTTCCGAACTTACAAATTTAAGCTTATTTTCATCCATTGCAAGCAATTGTCTATTTTCAATAACCTGTCAGATATAAGTCAAAAGCAGTTTTCTGTTTAAATCATACACGATCTACTTATTTTATGATTTTTACTTTTTCAAGTGTACAAATTATTAGTTACCAGCAAAACCTTCGAAATTGATATGCCTACCATTAATAAACCATACCCCACCTCATTATGACTCACATCCCTTCGAATGGCGAACTAAAAATGTCAGGCTTATAGTCAGAAAATATGCTTCGTCACGTTCGAACAACCATTATAGTACATTAAAGCAAAAGAGAGCCAACAACAGTAAAAAAATCTTCAATACATTTTATTGTTAAGTACACAAATAAAAAATAAAAATGTTATACTATACCCGTGATTAGGGCCCTATAAAGTAGGTGGCAATGTTCTGCTCTATATAGGATGCAACATGCACGTGCTTGGGTCTAGCGGGGATAGGGGCGGAGCAGTTTTTCTGACTAAAAGCCTGACATTTATAGTTTGCCATTCGAACGAAAGTGAGTATGGTGTCATAAGGAGATGGGGTATGGTTTATGAATGGGTAGGCATATCACTTTTGGAGGTTTTGTTGGTAACTAATAATTTGTAGACTTGAAGAAGTAAAAATCATAAAACTAAGTAAATCGTGTATGATTTAAACAGAAAACCCCTTTTTTTCCTGCTTATGGGACGGGAGGGGAGGGGGGTAATTATCACCATTACTACCCCTTGGATACGCCACTGCTTCCCTATTCCTATTCAAAATGTTAAATTAAATAAATTTTTATTTTACTATCTTATATCTAAAAGGTTATTAAAGATATAAAGACAGTTGCTTGTGATGAAACATGATAATAAGCTTAAAATGTTTAAGTTTGAAAACTTTGCCAAATTTTAAAAATCTGTATCTCGGGAACTATTGAGTCTGCCAAGCCCATTCTGGTCTCAAATTGTAGCAAATTTAATTTAGTTTGAAATTATAAATTATAATTTTAGTCTAGAATTTGATCCTTGATCCATCGTGGTCAAAATGGGAAAAAAATAAAAAAAGTGCAGCTTTTGAGATATATATATATATATAAAAGCAACTAATTTAATTTTTGGGTATACAGTCTGAGGCTAGAAAAGGTAAAACTCTTGATTCTGTTTAAGCTTTCGAGTCTTTATTGGCTCTTCATCAGGAACTCTACAATTTAAACATTGAAACTATTTGGAAAATCTTAAAAAACGAACAGAAAAAACTTACAAAAGTGAGGTTGAACTGAAGCAATGCTTATCCCAATTTTAGAAATTATTTATTAATGTATGTTGTAAAACACTTCAAACATTACGTTATGGCACAATTTTTATGAGTTGAAATTAGTCATTAAATTCTGAAAATTACATTATTAAAATACCTAACCTAAAACAACGTGTGGTATTTTTGGAGCGAAAATTCGCTAGACTGACAAGTTAAATATTACCATAGAACCACAGAAACACAAGACATACAGAATTTTGTCAGAACGAAAGTTTGGCCAAACTACAAAAAAGGGGGGGTTATTTAAATTTTTCAATTGTGTGATTTTTTGGAAAATATGAAGGGAGACTAATATTAATATCAGTTCTAGAATTCATAGCTTTGGGTTCTTTGAATATGTTAGTCATTTCTAGAAAGATTTGTTTTGATAAGTTAGATTCACTATCTAATATAGTCACATTAGCATAATCAAGCAAGTGATCTTTGGTTAAAACATGAGTGGCTAAGGTGCAAGAGTTTTTTGAATTTCTGATATCACTCTTATGGGAGCAGATGTCACATTGTGAACAAGGAATGGAATAAATTACATTGGAACGTTTTAACAGGGGATCTTTATCTTTTAATTTTGAAAATATTGAATACAATTGTAACGGGTTTTTATAAGCAATAGTAATAGTTGGATATTTAGAAGTTATTTTTTTTTGAATTTATGATTTATATATTTTAAACATCCAAAAAAAAATTCCATCAATTTAGATAATTAAATAAAATGATTAAAACATGCCTTTATTACAGTTGTAATAATTACTGCAAACTATTATTTAACTATTATTTATAATAATTATTTAAAAAGCAGTTTCTACTAAGTATTCGATTTACTTTTGATTTGGACTCTCACCCCATCCTCCTTAAGGTGCGATTCTGTACAACATCAAATATTATAACAATAATTATTACTGTAGTGATGTAGTAAAACGTTACTTGCATGCCGTTCTTCAAATACAATTCACAAAGCTACGCTATATTATTTGAAAAGTGCTTGTTCATACAGTCACAAATGTTGTAGTAATACAGATCTTTATTTTAAATTATGTTTATATAATATCAAAGGAACAGCAAAGCAAATCATCATTCTTAATTATCAGCCTTTTCAACTTCAACTGTTTTCATCTCCTATCCCGAGCTCCTTACAAACTGCCTTCGCTTAAATTACATTTACGCTTCAAGTTATAATTTTGTGTTTGAAGAGTTATAGAAAAGTTTTTTCACATTATCAGGAACTGTTTAATTTTCATATATTATAGTCTGAAAAAATCAGTTAAATTGAACAACACTTATCTGTAGCAGTCAAAATCACATGGTGATTTAAACAGGAACAAAATAAAGTATTGAATACAACAAATTTTCATATTTAATTAATATTTTTAAAACCTAAACTAAAAATATAAAATACTATTTAATCTTAATTCATAAATTATATTATCCTTTTAAACAAACGATGACCTACCGAACAATTAAAATTATTTATTTAAATAAACAGCTGCAGATTCAAACTAAAGAGCAATTTTTGTAATTGCTGCTTCTTTTATTTTATTATCTTGCTGCTAATTTTTTTGGGTAATTTAGTTGCTGATAATAGTTTTATGTCGTTAGACTTTAAAAATAATTTATCCTTGTTTTTTAATTACATTTATTTATGACTTTGCTCATAAATTCCATCACTATTTTTATTTATATCCATTAATTTAGTTTTATTCTTTATTTGATCATTTAAGATCCGTACTACAAGTTACAACTGGTCACTACTTTTTGTAATAGCTTGTTTAATTTGATGGATGTTTAAGTTTATTTGAAGTAAGCTTTTAAAAGTACCAATATTATTGGAAATGTATTTTTTATTTGTAGTTTTTTTTATAAATTACTAGCAGACCCAGCAGACGTTGTCCTGCCCGAACGTTGACTAGCCTGCTTTGGGAATATCACTATCAAATTCAGCGAACCCGAAACTATGAACTCGACACTAATATCGGCGTTATTATTAGTTTTTATATTTCATCCCCTTCCCACCCTTTTCATAGTGGTACTAACAAAATTGGAAATATCACTAGAACTAATATCGACGTTTTTAATAGTTTTTTATGTTTTATCCCCTTCTCACCCCTTTTGTATCGGTGCCAACATAATTGTAAATGTCACTATCAAACTCAGCGTCCCCGAAGACTATAAATTCGACACTAATATCAGCCGTTTTCTGTAGTTTTTATATTCTATCTCCTTCTTATCTCTTTAGTAGCGGTGTTAACACAGTTGGGAAGTGACACCAAAAACTATGAATTTGTCACTAATATCGGCTATTTTTGATAGCTTTTATAATTAAGCCCTCTTTCACCCTTTTCGTAGAGACTTATCGGAATAAAACCATCCTATTTCTCAAGTTGGAGTAATCAATACATACATACAAAATCGGTCCAGTGGTTTAGAAACGCATAAAGGACAAACAAACAAACATAATTTTGTTTTTATATATATATAGATGTCATTTTTTGTTCCTATCAAAATTGTTGTTGTTTATTAGTATACTTTTCAGTAAATTTAAAGCATTTTTTTAATCTTTTAAAAGTTGTCTTTTTTTGTCCATTATGTTTTAAATATTCCTTTCATGTGTTCATTATTTACTTTATGATAGTAAATATATTTTCATTTTTATTAAAAAACAATAAATTACGAAAGTTTTAAAAAAAATTTTAGGTGTCAGCAAAGCAAACCAAAACGTATATGAGACGAATATCTGATTTACCACATGAAATATGATGAAATAGCGACAACTCAATTATATTTTTTTAAAAGTTATTATTGAAATTCTTATGTTTAATGTATTTATATTTAAAATGTCAAACATGTACCCTGAAATTTGGCGTGTGATTTTAATAACAAATATATATAATATATATATGGAAAATTATATTAATATAAAATAAATAAAACATTAATATTGTTTATTTATTGTAAAATAATGGGTTGAAAATAAAATAAAATTATAATTTCGTCACTTGTTTGAAAAAGAGATTATTACCTACCTGTAGTGATAAGTTAAGCGCCAATGCTTTTATATAAAAAAAAAACAATAAAAAAAGAACTACTATTATTATTAACTTTTTTAAAAATTATCAATTGTTACTATATTTAATTGTTAATTTTGTTTTCAAAAGCTGATATTTCGTTATCCCCTGTAATCGGTTCATTTTAAATGGAAATAAATGTAAATTATTAATTTTTTTATTGCACAATTTCTTCATAAATTTGCACATTAATTGGAAAAAAAAAACAAATCAATAGAAACAAACGAATAGAAATGTTAGGCAAAATGTAAAGGATAAACAACATTTAATAGCTATAAGTAGACTAACACTCTCACATTTATTCACAAATTAAATTTTAGATCAGTTAAATTTAACAATTAACCTTTTTATTTTGAAATTTATTATTTCAAAATTATTTTTCCTTTTTTTTTATTTTTAAACAAATTAAAAATTTCAACTCATTAAATGTTTTCTAAAAATTGCTACAGTAAATATATGAAATGGTAACAGTGGATAAATTTGACATAGGTCAAAATGTCAAATTAATTGTACCTTCTTGATTCGTATCGATTTATATCAAAGTGGAAAAATGGCGTTTCACAAGCCACTTGATACTGCTTGAATTGGATGCAAAACTCTCTCACAAATAGTGATATTGTTACCCCAGTCCTGAATATTGGTGAAGTTCGCAGAAGAAAGTATGTTCATATATATATATATATATATATATATATATATATATATATATATATATATATATATAAACCTTAAGAAAAGCAGCAACGGAAAAAAAGAACATTCTTTATAAATTTACCGAGCTTTCGGGAATGTTTATTTCCATCATCAGGGTGACTAAAAAAGTAAAAAAGAGTGATTACTATTAATGTGCGTCTTACCTCTAAGTTGAGGTTGGTTTCTATAATGTTCAAAAAACAATTATATTGTTTGTACATAATGTATCTTAGGTAAAATACAATGGAATTACAAATTTATGGAACATTAACAACACTCCAAAAAACTTTTTTTAATTTAAATTGAATTAATGTATTAAATAACTTAACACTATTTAACATTATTTAAAGTAAGCAGCAAGCAAAAAAATCACTGTTTTTATAAATAAACCATAATTTATACACCAAAAGCATGCATAAAAAAAGTTAGATAAGTATTTGTAAATTTTTTAAGTTGGTGAAGCTTACTTAGTTAATGTTGAATTATTATCTCGAGCCTCGAAAAAATTTCCATAACATTTTTAAAGTCAAAGTTAAATATGTTCGCATACCTGAACAAATTTTTGCACCGGCTCGTTACAATGAAAGCAGTTTTTGGTATAATATCCATAATATTTAATAAAACCAACTAGTTAAGACAAATTTTCCAAATTAATTTTATTTACCCAATTTGTCCAAAATGTCAGAAATATCTATTATCTTCCGCAATTCCTGCTTTCGCCTAAAGAAGCTCTACCCGAATGTAACTAAACATTTAAGACTTGTTATTAGGAACACTCATTTATACCGGGAAACTTACTCTATATACTCTATAACTTACGGACATGTGAATTATTTCTTTTCACTTCTCTTTTAACTCATATTAACAATCTGGTATATTTAAATAGACGTGCACGGCATTTTAATAATATATGTTGATAATCTCGTCCAATTTTCAACGATATTGAAATTAACCAACTTTACTTTTGGAAAATTCTTCAGTTTATAATAATTAATTAATAAATTATTTCAAAGAAGAATTTATAATTTGTACGTATGCCATTTTTTTTTCTAATAAATACAAAATTCGTTTTTCTATAATGTCCTTTTTGCATATATTTCGTAATCTTTGTTTTTAAACGAAATTTACGTTTAATATGAAGTTATTTAAAAATCTGAAATACTTAATTAAATACTTTTTGATGAAAATATAAAAATGAAGTATGTGGGGGTGTGATTTACTATTAAGTACTAACTAAATTAAAAAACTTGTTTTTTAATTGGTAGCTACCTAAGTAATTACAAATGAAAATTTTTTCACAATACTGAATAAATTTCCACAAAGTCAAGTCACAAGTTTACAAGAATGCAATAAAAATATAAAAGTTTGTAAGTATAAATTTTAAAACTAGTAGTATCTTTGAAATTAAGTAATACATGGAATTATCTGCTATGAAAATAAAAATTTTTAACTTTCAGAGACATTTATTAAAAAGGTAGCTATTGTTGTTACCTATTGAACAGAATGTTTAAAGTAATAAATGAAAAATATTTTTGACTGCTGCTTTTAATTAAAAGTACCTAATAAAAATCTCTAACAGATTTCTATAATACAAAATATTTTTTAATTTAAAATTATTGTTCTCGTTCAAATTACTTGCAATAAATTTATTTACCACTATATAAAAAGTACCGTCATTTTTCTTTATTTCCATTCAGACAGATATATTCTAAAAAATAAAGCTGCAGCTTTTCTCTGGTTGTTTCTTATTTCTTACGGGCTGCTATGAAATCTTATTAGTCAATGTTGCGGATGGTAATTTTATTTTTTCACCTCTTATTTGCTCCAGAGAATTTTATTTCTGAATAATTTTTTCAATTCACTTTCGGGCTGTTAAAGCATTTCTCGAAGTAAATGGTTGCTGGGTAAAACGAAGAGAGGACTAATTCCTAAGAAAAACGATGATTATGACAAGGTGAAGTTACTTCCAAACAAAAACACAGATGGTATTTGTGTAAGGCCGCTTGGGACTCCTTCCTCTGTTTTCGCTTTTTTTAAAATAGTAAGGTAGCAAATACCATTCTTCATTTATCACTTTTATTACCTTTTTAAACATCGGATTACTCAAATTAGTGTTTCGGTAATTCTTCTACTAAATCTAAACCATCAACTGATGGTTTTGATTACCATTTTATAATTTTTATTTTAAAGGACATACCCAATAATTAAAATTATATAGGGTATGTGTAAAATATTCTTTATGACTATGATGCGACTACATTTTTACAAACATTACTTTGTAATCCGTTTGTTTTTTTTTTAAATAACGAATTTATTTGGAAACAATTATAATTAAACATCTATAAATAAAAAAGATAAATAATGTATTACTTAGTTACGTTTTTAAAAAAAATATTCAAAAACCCAGAGCTCAATTTGACATAAATCCTCTTATCCAGAAATGTTTGCTAACAGTAATTATAAGCAAGAAATGTCTTCCAAGAAATAAGTAAAATCAGAGATCTTTGGATAGTGTAGATCACTGTACGATGGACAATTTTAGAAAAAAGGTGTTTAATTTTTATTTTAATAACGTTGTTTCGTCTTTTTATATATATTTAATAAAATATCAAATAATAAATATTTTATGTAATAAATACTTCAGTGGAATAGATAAAGTTTATCGGCAAGGTAGATGTTTCGTAAATGCTTTTCTAAATGGAGAAAAACGTATTATAATATTTATTGCCAGTAATGAAAACGGTTATGTGAATTGCTTGCTATTATCAGTAAAGAATATTTTAAATTGTTCGTTAAATTAAAAGAAAGAATAGTCAGAACAGCACGCGACAAATGACCAATGGGTCGCAGGAGTTTAGGACGCCCCCGAAAACGATGGAGCGACAACTTAGCAGTGCAATAGGCAGAGAAACGATGAAAAGAAACAGGCGATCCGCCTAGATTAAAGAAGGAAGAAGTTGAATTAAAGTCGGGTGCTGGACCTGCCGTTGGCGAAATTCTCTAAGGTGCTGAATTCGTAAAACGACAAAAAATATTTGTGACTTCAACTATACATAAGGCACATAAAAAGTTTAAATCGATTTCTTACAAAAACTCTTTGTCATAGAGATAAAAGATAAAATAACAATTAAATGTAAAAAATGTTATATAACACGAATCCTTTTTAAAGTTATTTGAATTAAATCGATGATAGAATGCCATTTCTTTAGAGCTCTAGTAGCTTGCTTAGTTAACATTTTTTAATAAGGTAATTGCCGTCAAATTAACATAAAATGAGCTCTAATTATTTAAGTATTTTTCTTTAAAGGGTATTTCTGGATCCTGTGCTAAAATATATTATTATTATTTAATTTTTATTATTGTTATTGTGTTTATTTGAGTTATAGCCCCCTGCCCTACCCCCACCATTTCTTTAATTTACCCATTAAAAAATAAAATGTTTCGAACTCTATGTAAGTTACATCAAATTGTCAAGTTGCTTCTTAACTAAAAGTGCTCTTTTCCCTACTGACAGCGAAAGTGGTACTTTGTATTGTTTTTTTTTTCTTTCTGATTCAGTGCAGTATATAGAGAGCAGTATTAGAATTCTTTTAGAAAACAAAAGCTTCTAACATTTCAGTCAATCGCACGCTTTGCAAGGAAGCTCGTAAAAGTTCTTTGCTGTTTTCTACTTTCATTTTATTTTCACTTTTAGGTGATTCGCTTATTCCAATGTTCCTCTTTTCAGAAAATGTTATTTCAAAAATTTTTTCTGTTTTTATGCTATTTGTGGTACATTATAAATGTAAAACAATATTTTCTTTTTTTGTTGCATTTTTTAAATTCTCATTAAGTTTTTAACTATTTTTCATATTATTTAATTATTTTTTTATTAATAAAAAATTAAATAACTTTAAATGTTTTGTTCTTTAGTTACATACCGGAAATCCAAAAATTTTTAAGTTACTTACGCTCAGAAAAAAAACTAGATATTAGCTATTACTCAATATGTATAATTTTGCAATGACGTGACGTCAAATTGGTTTTAACGACGTCACAGGAACTGAGAGTGTTGCAATATGGATTAAGCTTTATTGTAATTTACTGAATTTTATTTATTTATTTAGAGTAATATCCTTTGTGAAATACATAATAATTTATTATTTATTTTAACTTTTATTTTTTTTTTGTTACTAATGAGTGTGTTTTCATAAACCAACAAATCGGTACTATTTTCATCATTCACATTGAATCATTGAAATTGTTGGACGACTAATCCAGGAATTGAGTACTCATGGTATTTTGAACGTCATATTTAAATGTATTTTGTTAGATATTAAATTATTCTCTTACTAAAATAGTATATTAATTTTTGTTCCCCCTGTCCAAAAAAATCATATAATTTATTTTCAATGAATGCATTATTGAAAGACATCTATTTTAAAACAATTACTGATTACGTCACCACGTCAAAACCAGTGGCATAACCGCTTTAGAATATACATTTAAAAACAAAAATCGACTGTTTCAGGATTTTTGTCAAAAGTACATTGCTTGCGAAATATCGAAAAATTTTCATGATTTAGCCGCGCATAGTATAATAAATGTCGTTACATTGACCTATTAAGAGCCGTAACATCAACGATTAAAATACATTACCACGTATTATATTTCTTATGCTTTCTTACTCTTTTGGTATCGATATTTTAAAATATTGCAGCCAAACTTTGTTTAAATTTGTTAATAAAAAAGAAAAACGTAAATCTTTCTCTTTTAAATACTTACTATTTTCGAATATGATGGTTTGTTCAAAGTTTGAAATTTTGAATTACTTTTATGGTTTGAAGTATTTTATGTTATCAAACTTACATGGACTTCAAAGTAAACCAAGGTAGGTATATGTATTTCAAATAAGTTTGAAATGAGTAAAGTTTCCTTAATAACGGTTTTCAAAGATTATTTAACGGGGTTTTAGTTTTCTGTTGTAATCTTCAATGAAAATGCTGCCTCTTTATATTACAGTTTTTGTTGAAATATGTGTAACTTTTTAAATAGGTATTTGCCTTTATGTAGTGAAAAGAAAGTGTACGAACTTCCTTAAAGATTAATTAATATTTGTTAACTATAAAAAAACTTAAAATCAAGATTGTGTATACTAATAATAATAATAATACAAATCAATTTAAAATGTTGTTTGACAACATAAATTTTATTAAGGCCTTTTTTTGGATTATTGGCCTGATATAAGTTTAATTTAAATTAACATAAACTTCACGTCAACTAAGATCAAGCCATTATCGTCACCGATATCGTGACGTCACACGCTCTCTGTCTCATTTTAAAATATTCCTGGCTTAGTTGCATAAAATTAATATTTCAGTGGCGTCTCTTTAAAAAATACTTCTTTAATAATAAAATAAATAATTGCAAGAATTAAAGCTTACGATTTAAAGACTTTGTGCATTTGCTTTTTATTACTTTGTGCATCTACAAATTATATAACTAAAAATAGTGTATTTTAAAATTGTTCATCCTCTGATGCAGTGCTATTACTTTCTTCATCTTCCGATGAGCCCGTATAAACTGTAAATACTTAGTGTCCGATATATTTTTTATATGAGTTCATCTTAATAATTTTTGGCGTGTTAGCAGATGATGTACCACTCTTATTCAGACACCTCCTCACATTTTTGTCTGGTAACTGCCTCGGTATCGGCCAAATTATATGTAGTGCTACTTTATTCTTCATTAATGCCCATATTTTCTTAATGGGGTTTGGTTCTGGGTGATACTGGGGTAAACGTAACACATAGTAGCCATGTCGTTCCAACTGTGGGTAATCGAAATTTATTTTCCAAAATAATTTTTTATGACTGATGTTGATAAACTGCAAGTCTACTGGTACTACAACAAAGCCTGAATGGCCAAAGATATTATAATAGATTGGCTACACAAATTTGACAGACAAATGCAACGTCAAAAGGGAAAAATTATCTTGTTCTTAGACAACAAAACATACATCCATATATTCACCTATCCATCATATCATTAATGTTTTTGCCACCTAATACTACAGCACATTATCAACCGCTAGACCAAGGAATAATTAAAAACTTTAAATCCCCATGTAGAAAGTGGTTGATGAGAAGAATGTTATCGTCCATAGAATGTTTTCATTAACTTCTGAACTGGAGAAGTCTATAACTGTTGCTAACGCCTTAATTTGGGCAGTGGCAGCATGGAGAAACGTTTCAACCAAAACAATTAAAATGTGTTTGATTAGGTGCGGTTTTTTAAGAAACGGTAGCAATGCTGAAAAAATTGAGAAAAATCTAGAGCTACAGGACCTGGAATACGATTTACCATTATAAACCTTTTGCAAAAGTAATGGAGTTGATAATTTTATGAACTACGTGGAGATTAATGCAGCCTATTGACGGTAAATCTTATAATAAACTTGAATCGTTATGTAAGTGATTTTAAAGAAAACGGACAGGTGTTCAATATAAATGTAATATAAATAATGCTTACCCAAAATTAAAAGACAGATTTTCTTTTATTTATAAAGGTGATGCAATAGTAAGTAAAAAATCTCGGATGTAATTTTAAATGTTGAGTAAAAAGTTGTCAAAAATATTGTGCAAAACAAAACAAAACAAAATTGATAATTTTTTTAAGAATACAGCCTCTTTTTTTTACATAAGTATTTTATTTGTATATATACGTATATAGGAAAATGTATAATTAAATAAAAAGCAAATAGAAACCTCTTTTTTATTTTAACTGATTTAGCGACAATTCTACACAACGGACAATCATTATTTTTTTCTTTTGGTTTTCGTTATAGAAAATCCGATAAACAGACGTTGTCCTGCCACACACCTCGCTTGCAAAATAAATTTTTTGAAATAAATCTTTTATTTAGTATAATTGAAATGTTCCTCAAACACATCAATGTAATTAGATAACGAAGAACGAAATTAACAAAAGTGCATCATTTAAATCTAAATAATAATTGTTGTGGATCTTTGAAATCTAACCTTAGTAATAATAAATGTTGAAATGAATTGATATACAGTTTTACCATTACAGACTCAGTGTATTGCCATTTAAATCTTGCAGCGTTCTATTTAATTCCTCAAGAGAATGTTTATTTGGAAATTGATTTGATCAAATATTTTTAGCTGTCAAAATCGCTCGTTGACTGAGCCATATGTGGTTGGGAGGCTGGACATTTTGGATTATATGTTTTTTAATGTGAAAAATATATAAAAAATATAAACAAAAAATTTGGTTAAAAAAGCAGGTGACCTCATGAGCACAAAAAAATCATCAAATCGGTGTAGTCGTTCAGAAAAAAAATTATTATGAACACAAGCATACCGGAATTTTATTACTTAAAGAAAAAATGATAGTAGTTATCAGGAGAATTAGGGAAATAATATAATTATTATGATGTTTAAGTCAACATAAAGTTTTTATTAGGTATAGACTGGCAACGAGGTCAGCGTCACCTGGAAGATAAATAGTAGTTTTAACTTTTCAATCGGAAACTCTTAAAAGCTAATTAAGTTTAAACCGTTTTTGATATAAAAGTATATCGTAGACAAAATATTAAATAAATACTCTTTTTTTTTCACTTTCAACTTACTTTTTTACAGGCTTATAAAGCATAGAACAAAAATATTTAAAAAATGCTTTTTTTAGTATTTTTTTTTTTTTTTTTATGTTCTGGTTCCCACGAAAAGGGATATCCTGTAATGTTCAGAGAACATCGTGGGAACCAAGGGAAAGAAGGTAGGAGTTGGTGTTCTTCTTAAATTTCTGGAGGTTGTATGCCTCGGGGAACACCTCCCTAGTCAATGAGTTCCAAAGCCTCGCAATTCGTTGGATGAATGAGTCTTTGGAAAGTGATGTTTTGCAGGTCTCCAAAGTGACCACGAAGGGGTGTGAAGACTGAACTTGACGGGTTAATCTCGAAGAGACTGCCAAAGGAGGAACGATTGTTGATATTTCAGAAGAGCATCGCCCATGAAAATATCTATAAAATAGAGACAAATCGCCAACTTTTCTACGGTGTTCCAGACAAGTGAGCGAGTTTGTAAGCGAGGCATCACCGACGAGACGAATTGCCCTTTTTTGGACAGAATCCAGTAGCTTCAGGATATGTTTAGGTGCTGCACTCCAAATATGGGAACAGTACTCCAGTACAGGTCGGATCTGTGCCTTATAGATCATAAGCAGCTGACTGGAGGTGAAATAGCTCTTGGCACGAAACAAAAAACCAAGTTTTTGGGATGCACTTTTGGCAATGGACCTCACGTGATTTTCTCAGGAAAGGTTATTGCTGATAGTAATACCAAGCATCGATATGGATGACTTCAGTGGTATGGTTACTCCTGACAAAGTTATGTTAGGCACAGTGAGATCGGCTTTTCTAGAGAAAAGACATGCTTGTGTTTTGTTTGCATTGAATTCTACCAAGTTATTGGATCCCCATTCGAGAATTGTTGCTAAGTCCATATTTATATTGTTAACATTTCTTCCTCGTTCATTTCTGGTTTCACGGGCTGATATAGGGGCCCTGGAAGAGAAAGCGGTATGGAGGGTACTATCATCGGCAAAGCTGTGTACGGGACATGAAGTTGCTTTCAATAGGTCGTTGATGTGAAGTAAAAATAGTGTTGGTGCTAGAATGGATCCTTGCGGAACACCAGCATTTATGAGTAGAGTGTCAGTTGAAACTCCATCGACCACTACATGGAGAGACCTGTTTGAAAAAAAACTAGCAAGCAGAGAACACAGCTGAGGGGTCAAGTCATAAGATGGAAGCTTGGCGAGGAGTCCCTGGTGCCAAACTCGATCGAACGCCTTGGAGATATCTAATGCCACAGCTAAAGTTTCTCCATACTTTTCAATAGATAGCTGCCATATATGTGAGACGTATGCGAGCAGGTCACCAGTTGATCTCTGATGGCGGAAGCCATATTGCCTATCATTGATAATTCCTGAGTCTTCCAGATATTTCATGACCTCGATGTTGATGGCTTTTTCCATGACCTTTGAAATAATAGATAGCGCATGCGATAGGTCTGTAGTTGCTAGGTAGGGTCTTTTTGCCTTTTTTAGGGACTGGCTGCACTCTTGCAATTTTCCAATTGGACGGAAATACTCCCAAATTGTAAGAGTGGTTGAACAACTTGCAAAGAACAGGTGTTAGTTCAGGGGCACATTTCTTGAGAACAATCGGCGGGATTCCGTCAGATCCACAGGCTTTGTTGGTGTTGAGACCCAGCAAAATCTTTCTGATAGTACGTTGGCGAAAGGTGATCTCGGGCATGTGACTGTCAATAGGTGTAATGTTCGAAGGTTGTTTTCCCGAAGAATCCAGAGTGGAATTTCCAGCAAATAGGTGCGCAAAGATATTGGCTTTTTCCTGGGCAGTCGTTGCTAGTGTTCCATCTTCATTGGTTAGGGGAGGAAAAGAGCTGGAAGTGAAGTTTCTTCCCACAGCTTTGGCGAAAGACCAAAATGAACGGGATCCGTTAGGACATTCAACAAGTTTTGATCTTATTTTGGCATTATGAGCATCTTTTGAACATTCTATTGTCTCTTTGCATATGCTTCTAGCCTCAACATATGCTGCTCTGGTCTCAGGTCCCGGATTTTTTTGCCATCGATGGTATGCTGCCTGTTTGGAAGCCACAGCTCTAGAGCAGTTTCTGTTAAACCAGGTCTTATCGGATGATGTTCTTCTTTCGGTATTCGGTATGTAAGTTTGCATCCCCAACATGATGATTTCAGAAATTGTCTCAGCACATCGTGTTGGATCTACTGAGGAGAAACAAACTCTCTTCCATGGAAACGCTGAGAAAAACATACGAAGACCCTCCCAGTCGGCCAAATTGTAATGCCACATGAGACGGGATGGTATTGTGCTGCTCGATGGTAAATGGAAAGAGCATGTTGTGGAGATAAGGGTGTGATCAGAGTTTCCAAGTGGGGCACAAACTTCTATTCTATACGGGTCAGGATTGGTGGTGAGGAAAAGATCTAGTGTATTGGCAGCCTGGTTGTTGACATCAGGGATGCGGGTTGGTAGCTCGACCAGTTGTTCTAGACCATGAATGATGGCGAAGGACTCAGCTTGACGACCTGCATCATCAGTTTTGTTAGAGAATTTGAGCCAGGCAGCGTTATGTACATTAAAGTCCCCCATGATTATGGTTTCAGCTGTTGGATGGTTCTCCTGAATGTAGTCCAAATTGAGTGATAAAAACTCAAAGAGGTTGTTATATGAAGGTTCATTAGGTGATAGGTAAAGGCAGCAGAGGAACTTAGTCACTTTGGTATCAGATAGCATAAACCACATCACATCAAAGTCTTTCGGTTTTAAACTCTCTTCACGCTGGCATGAAAGGTTAGCCTTAGCGTAAAGGCAGACTCCACCTTTGAACCTGAGTCGAGAATGGAGTTCGTAACCAGGACAAAGCATATGGACCTTGTTGGACGAGTTTACTTGTGTTTCTGTTAGAGCCAGAATATCCGGTTTTTTCGTCTGTAGGTGATGGTGGACGTCATTGATGTTCTTGTTGAGTCCACGGATGTTGCAAAAATTAATCTTTAATGTTGAGTCCCCTCGAGTACCTCTCGCCCGGAAATCCGAATGGAGAGGTATTTTGCTTCCGGAGTGTTTTACTCTAGGAGACTTCATCATTATTACTATTAGGATGCACCTGAAAATAAAGGAGTAATTGGGGGAAAGGAAAGAGGGAGACCGGAAAGTATCGACCGAACACTGAAACATGGAATGATCCATTTCACAGCACACAAAGTCGATCCGGTGCTTTTAAAACCATTTTAAAACCAGCCAGTCCAAATAACTTTTAATTTTTCGTAAATGTAAGATGTTGTAATGTAAATGTTATTTTGCTGTTTCCAAGTGGCATCTTTAAAATGTGAAATAGCATCCTCCTACCTTGTGATACATCAAATGAAAACCCAAGAAAAATGCAAATCAGCCATACAAACAACAATTTATTTTGCAGATAACATTAAACATAGCAAAATTACAACAGAAACTAAAATAAAGTTAATTACAAACAGCTCCTTAAATATTTTTACAGTAACTGTTCAAAGCGTGCAATATTATAACCCATTTTTAAATTCTCTCAAACTCTTTGCAAAGTTTCGCTAGTAATTCGTCTACATTCTTCAGTTATTCTAAGCTTAAGTTCTTCAATGTCTTCGGTGAGAAGTTTTGTAAACTAATGGTTTTAAATAGCCCCACACATAAAAGTCAAATAGCGTTAGATCTGGAGATCTTGCCGGCCATTCTATAAAACCCCTTTTGTCAATCCAATTTCTTGGAAATCGTTCGTCTAGCCATTGTCTTATAGCTAGTGCGTAATGTTGAAGGTATACATTCTGTTCATCTAGCACCATATCTCCCTGTTCATCAACTTGTCTTTTTAGTGACTGAGTAATAAGTGGATTAATTTCATTTTCTAATTATTGTAGGTACAATTCTTCTGTTAGGTTTTGGTCAATAAAAAGTGGTTCTCATTTTCCAGAATACCAGCTCATACATTAATCTTCGCTGGAAACTGAGTATTATCCTGTCGAAACACGTGAGGATTTTCGTCCTCCCAGTACATACAATTATGTTTGCTATAAAATCTATTTAAATAAAATGTTGACTCATCACTGAAACAAATATTTTTAACCAATTTGTATTTTTATTTATTTCCTCTCCAACTATTAGAAGAAGGCGGCTGGCATCTTACTAAAGGGCTAGAAGATGCGCTCATCCTTTGTTGACGGCGTAGCAGCGTGCATGCAGACACCGGTATGCGAGAAAGCTCATTGGTTGGAATCTTCAAAATTTGAGGCATTGTTTTTTTACCGACGAAACTAGATTTCATCGGTAAACGTGTGACGGTCGAATATTGGTATGAAGGTAAAGATGATACAATAAAAATGTAATACCTCCAACCAATAGTTTTGGTGGGGGATCAGTTTGCGTGTGGAAAGGCAAATGTTTACTGGTCTAAATTATTAATGAGACAATGACTGCCGTAGGATATCCAGACAGAGTAAAGGAGCCGATAATTATGTCATTTTTTGGTGTAATAAGTGCGATATTTGTTTTTAAAATGCCTCACCGTACAAGAATTGTAAATTATCGCATAGAATATCATAGAATCACAGAAATTAAGTGGATTCCTTGTTCACTGGATATAAATGGTTTGAGCACGTTTGGGCTGAAATTTCTGGGCGTTTAAAAAGCACTTTAACACCTTCCCCAAACTTAAGAGCAATTAGCCAATGAGTTGCAAGCAATTTAGGAAGCAAAAGCGCAAGATTTTTTAATAATTTGGTAATGAATGGTCTTCCAAATAAAGTATGCTGTAAGGATGCTGAAAATGCGACAATCAAGGAACTTTTTTTTGTTATGTAACTTTTCATTCATTTATCATTTTTATTGTAATTTTTTTTTCCATTAATGAATTGCTTTAGTTTTTTTTGACTGTTTTTTCAAAGTAAATTAGTAGAAATTTATTTATTGTAACTGATTTTTTTAATTTAAAATATATTGACTTAATAAATTAAGTTTTCTTGTAATATCCAATTTTATTTAAGTTTTTTATTTACATTGTTAATAATTAAACATTATAAAATATTTTAAAAAATTAAGCAGCCTGCAACTGTAGCTTTAATCTCCTGCATAATAAACATTTCAGGCAATAGATGATTATTCTTAATATCATGTTTTAATGACGAAATGGTGTCAAAACCAATTTAAGAACCGAAGAAAATAATCTAGAATTCCCTGCAAGCGTTTACTGCAAATGGGTCTGGTTAACTCAGACGATGTCGACGGCCGCTGTTCTGAGGTCTGAACCATTCTTAGTACGGGAACGCCGTTTATCGGCTTTTCCTTCGTCTGCCTGATATTAATTAAAACTCCATAAACATATTTTCGTCGCATGCGGAGATATAATTGATGACTGAATCCTGATTTTCAGTTAACGGCGGAAACAGTCTGAGCTCTAGGCAAGAAATACTGGATTATTCAAATTACCAATTCATGAACGTAGTCGCTGGAAAAAATAGCCAATAAATCCAAATTGTTGCCTAACATAAATATTAATTTTCTTAAAAATGTGCTGTATTGAAATGTATTTTTTATATCCAAAATGACGCAGAGTGAGTGTATCATCACTCTGTTATCACGCTTTATAGTCAGTAAAATGACGAGTAAACTGTACCTCAAGAGAACTGTTTAAAATTATTTTTGTTAATAATTTTTTAAAATAATTAAGATTAAAAAATATCATTTACAAATAATGTAGTAAAGGCCAATAAAATAATGGTATTTTAATGATATAGTATGTTTATCCCAATAAAAAAATTAAAAATGACTTTTTTAATTTATAAATAAGATATAAGATTTGGAGTCGATATTTTGATTACTTAATTTTATAATTGCTTCTGTATACATTACTTAATTTAAAAATAAAACAATTTGAAGAAAAAAGAAAACAGTATTTACATAAAAACTGAATAAAAGTTGTATAATTTAGTTCCTATTAGCTTTTAAAAAATGCCAATAAAAGTAAGAAACGTTCAATGCTTAAATGATTTGATCTTTGATAAATTGTATGCGGGTAGATTAGGTTACGTGAAATGGAACTAATTTTTAAAAGTGATACGCCTATGTGCAAATAGTACCTCTACTGTCACGGACCTCGTTTCCACCTTTTTAAGTAAATCGTTGATTTATCGTGGTCATTAGACCAATTATTATTACCTGATTGGAAAATTCGATAAACGTTGTAATCATTTTAATACATATTAATCTATAAATCGAGGCAATAATTTTCATGAAGAGAAAATTTGTTTTGTATATTTGATTAAAATTTAGTATTGTCACGAAGATTAAAATATTCATGGTTTATGTACTAAGAAAATGTAGTGTGGCATTATCAAAAGGATTTTCCATTAAGAAATACCGAGAATTAGTGAACATATGTTATAACTGATAGCAAACATGTGAACTTCATATGGGATGATTTATTTATTTTGATTGGTGAAATTTTATAAACTTAAGAGCACACATGTTGTCTTATGAAGTATTGATAAAGGTATAATATGGATAGATGCAAAAAAAAATTATGTGTAAATACTATTACAATCAACAGGATTCGTTAAGTCGATAATGATATTATAAATAATAATTGTATTTATCCAATAATCAAAAAGTAACCCGTAAATTTTTATTTTTAATTTTAGTTATAATTCAAAATACCAATTTATAATAATAATAAAAATAATAAACTGGTAGCGGTTCCTTCTAGGTTCCGCTAGCGACACTCAGACAATGTTCATTGTGTCTTCCATTGTGTTGACCTGACTTGCTCATTTACACTCGCCTTAGTCTGTTTCACCAATCTTCCTTTATACTAACCGAGTCACCCCAGCTATACTTTTCGGACTACTCATCTTCGCAGCATTAATCTTATTTTCATGCTTCTTCTGCCACCATTCACCATCATACATAAGTGAAGCACTCCTCTATGCACAGCCAGACGTGCCTCTTGACCTGGCCTTTTTTCAAAACAATGTAGATCTGATCGAGATATGTTCGCCGAGGTCGACCTCTACACAGATTTTTGAATAAAGCCAAGCATTTTTGAATATACTTCGTATTAAAAAGATCTGATCCATAAATCTCCTTTCCATTCTAAATTCTGCTTGCACATCACATATCATCTTCTCAGTTTTATTCGTCACTCTTTTAATCAATATCTTTACATACAGTTTGCCGACGATGCTGAGTAAACTAATGCCTCGGTAGTTCTTACAGTCCTGCTGCGAACACTTTATTTACTTTGTAAAGAGGCACGATAACTGCCTTGCACCTGTCGTCTGGTACGCTGCCACTTTTCCAACAAAGGTTAAAAAGGCGGTACAGCAGACTAGCCACCACGCGTATAGCATTTTAATCGTTATCCTATCGTACCCTGCAGCCCTACCGAATTTCATACTGTTCAACGCTTTCAAAATCTCTGTCGTACTAATTTCCCTTTCATTGTAACTTTCACTTATGTCTCCGAATGGGGCCTGTGCTTGTGTATACTCTTTTTCAAATAAACTTTTTTTCCATCCCTTTAAAACGCATTCCTCTGCTTTCACTATACCACCAACTTGGTTTATAATTCTTTTCCGGTTGCAAACTAGTATTTGTACCTCTGGCTGTTTTATGGACTTTCAGAAGAGTTTAATATTGTTCTGGAAATCGTCAGATAATCTTTTATTAAATTTATTTTTATCACTCCTCTTCTTTTTTGCCACAACCTCTTTTACCACACATTTTAACCTTTTATACTCATTATTTGCCTTGTTTACATTCTTAATCGTTGCCTTTTACGTTTTTTTATTGGCAGTTGTAGCCAGCTAATCCAGCCAGTCTTTCTTCTTCTTTGACACTGATTTTTGAACCTCTACGCATATTTTTTGTAACTTGCATCCCTTTTACTTACACCACACACTTTAATAAAAACATCCACGACTCCTTCCTTGAATGGCCTCCTCAATTCCTTAACCTCACATGCTTCATATAAACTGTTAAATTTCTTGATTAATTTACTTACAAACTCTTCTTTTACACCTTCTCCCTGCAAATTCTCAACTTTTAGACGCTCTAGTACACTACTTGATTTCTGTACACGATGCTGCCACCGTTTAAGGAGATCTCTTATTCGGCTCATTCGTGTCCTTTACTTTCACTCTTAATCTTTCATTAACAATTACGAAATCAATAATACTTTTTTGGCTTCTTTCTTGTCTTGTGTACAAGTGGATCTTTTTATGGTTAAACATTTTGTTTGTTACCATAAGATTCCACTCCAAGCATACTTCAAGTAGACTTTCTTCGTTTTCATGTACTCTGCCATCACCGTATATTCCCAGAACACTGTCCAATTCATTACGCTTTACTTCTACCCAACTATTAAAATCGTTTAACATTACAATTCTTTCATTCTGGTTACACTTATTTAGGATATCTATCACACTATTGAGATTAGTTCCACTGCGCTTGTGGGGCATAAACCCCTAGCAAAAGGAGAAGAGTAATACCAACCTTAAGTCTTACCCAGAGAAGTCTTGGGCTCATAAATTTAAAGTTAGTCACATTCATTTATTCTAGCAGAAAGTATCACACCAACGCCCTGAGAACCTCTGGTTGTTTCCGGAAATCCTGATCAGTAGGCTGTATAAGGTTCATATGTTGTGGTTTCATTTTCTTTTGCTTGGTCTCATTAACACAAAGTACATCAATCCGGATTTCTTTTATTATCGTGTAAATTTAATCAATTTTTCCATTTAATCCTTTCCTTAAATTCCAAGTAGCAAAGTGACTATCTGCAGTTACTAAAGTAGTCTATAGCAACCGATATGTATTTATTGCCGTCATTTGTCAATAAAAATGGCCCAGCTATGTTGATGGCAATTCCTACATTGTACTGTTTTATTTCGCCTCTAGATCTTGTTTTAGGGCCTTAGCTCGCCTTACAAACCGGACATCTTCTACACCAACTTTCTACGCCATCGCGACATTGGACCCAATAAAATCGTTGTCTTATTTTCTCCTAAGTTTTATTAACTCTTAGATGACCACCTTATTTTCATCCATGGATCTTTTCCAAGACTTAGTTATTCCTTGTTTTGGGCACAACCAGTTGGGAAGTTGTTTTCTTGTCATCGGCCGACTTCCAAACTCGTTTCAGTAATTAATTATCTACAATATGGGAATCCCATTGTGCCCACATGGTTTTGAATGTTGGTGCCCGATAAGCCTTTAAAGTAGGTCTTTCTGCTCCACTTTCTTTACAACGTAGAAAGTCCGCAATATTGAGATCTCTCTCTTAATCCTATCTTAGATGGGCTGCTGTCCATTCATCGTCAGTTGTCAGTCTAATTTGTTTAACATTGGCAATTTCTTCGTGACGTTCGACCTGCACACAATGCTTGCAGTTATCCGTACAAGGTCTTCTGGACAAGTCATCTGCGTTTTTATGTAATCGTCTTGGCAGATGTTTGATCTTGTAAAGGTACTGGTTTAATGTTTCGATTTACCTCGTTACATGACCTTCAGGGTTCATCATTTTCAGTAGCCTCTTTAAGGCTGCAGTGTCCGTCCTTAAAAGAAACTTCCTTCCGTAAATATATTTGTAGAAGTGGTCTACTGATTTGATGATCGCTAGCAGTTCTTCCCTGCTAATGCAGTAGATCCTCTCAGGTTTGCTAATCATTTTGCTGTAGTATTCTATCACCTTCTTTTGGCCATCCTGCACTTGTTGTAGCACAGCTTTAATTCCTTTTTTAATTGCATTTGTATAAAGAGGCCTGTTGTGAAAAACCTAAGATTGGGCTAGAACATAAAGCAACTTTCAGTTTTGTTAATGTTTTTTCATAATCGTTAGACCAGATGAAGTTGACTCGATCTTCTGTTAATTTGTGCAGGGGTGCGGCAATATCAGCAAATCCTTCCACAAAACGCCGGTAATAGGTACACAGGCCCAAGAAGCTCCTCACTTCATGGTTATCTTTTGGTCTTGGCCAGTCTCGATTCGCCTTGATCTCCTCCTCATCTGTTTGGATCCACTTCTTTCTGGATCAAAGAACATTTCTTAAGGTTTTTCTTAAAATTCCAATAGCCTTTCAAATGTTGCTGGGGCATTACATAATCTAAAGGGCATCATCACATTGAATTGGTAGTCCATTTCCAGTAGAAAAATCGGTCTTCTCTTTATCATCTTAATGTATGCCCATTTGCCAATACCCGCTCTTTAGATCTAGTGTTGAGAACCAACGCGAACCTGCCAATGTTGTCAAAGTGTCATTAATCCTGGGTAATGGGTAGCTGTCCTTCGTAACATTGTTTAATTTTTTATAATCGACACAGAACCTCGTAGGTCCATCCTTTTTGAAAACCGTCAATACTCAATGATCAAATTCATTCCGAGAATGAATTCATTTTCTTTATCTGCGATGTTAACTCGTTCAAGAGTGAGTGTGACTTCCGCATTTCCCCTTATTAATGCATTTTTTCCAGTAACTTTTTGAAAAACAAGGTTGGGGGAGGCAGTTTTGGCCGAAGAATGTCACTGCGTACCAGTGAAACTTATGCACCAGTGTCTATGATGCAAACAATGTCTTTTTGGTTCAATTTCACTCTGATGGTGAGCATATTCATTGTTCTTCTTATCCTGTTGACAGCTAGCCAGCATGCGCCCCGATATGCTGGCTAATTCTAGTTTTCCTGGTGCCTTTTTAAGGACTCACTAGATCACCTGGTCCTCGTGGGTGAGTGGAAACGTGATTATGTTCTCGCAGGTGAGTTCATTTATGGTGGTACTCCTATTTTGCAATTTCTTATGAAATGTCCAGTTTGTTCACACCGGTAACAGGTCCGTTTTCACTGGTTGCCTATACCATCAAGAGTACCAACAACCGACGAGCATGTATGAGATTACTGATAAAAGTAGAAGAAGCCAAAGATGTGCGTAAGAACCGTAGCAAGTAGAAGGAAGTGGTCTCTGCCCACCCCTACGAAAAAAGGCGTGAATATATATATGACTATATATATATATATATATATATATATATATATATATATATATATATATATATATATATATATATATATATATATGCATGTATGAAACATAATAAATTTAAAATGAGATTATTTATTACAGCTCATGTAAATATTGGGTTTTATTTCATAATTTTAAGTAACGAAAAAATTTCTTTAGCTCATTAATCAAGTAATATGTTTTTTTATCATAAGCAGATTGTAAAAGTTTTGTCAGCAATCTAGAAATAAACAAGTAATTAAAACTATCCTGGCAAAAATTAAAAGAATGGCTTATATCTTAGAATGTGATTAAATTTAATCAATACTTCAAATAGGAAAACAAGGATTTTTTCCTCGACTACTTTAAAATTTAGTTTGGAGGCACGGGTTTGTAAACAAAGGCGAAGAGTAAGAAGAAGCAGTAAGTAGTCTGGAAGAAATTTGTTGAACTTTGAGCTGCGGTATAATTTAAATTAGACCAATATAATAGCAACCTCAGACAACTTTTATTACAGTTGGTTAAAAAGCTTTTGTTGGAAAATATGTATGTGTTGAGCAATTAATGATTCTTAAAACAGACAATGACTGTTTTAAGGAAATATGCTTGTGTAATTTCCACAAATAAACCGTTTGGTGTTTTAAGGTTTATAAAGCTTTCTAATAATTAAAAGTCTAGGACAAATTTAATAAACACTGCCTCCGAAGAATTATTTATAATCACGTACAATCTAAATTGTATGTAACAATAAATTATTATTATTAATAAGCTAGGGGGTGGTTCCTATCAAATAATTATCTTTCTGATAAATAAAAGTTAAGGCCAAATTTAATAAACACTGACTCCGAAGAACTTTTTATAAACACTTTCTAACAATCTAAATTGTATGTAATAATAAATTATTAATAAGCTAGGGGGTGTTCCTTTCGAATCCCGCCAACGGCACTAAGTCAATGTCCAATGTCTCCCCGTGATAACAATTAGCGATCTGCTAAACCTGTCTTTCTACATAATAGGAGCAGATCGCCGATCCGTGATTGTCTTAGTTGCTTGGGCTCAAGTGAAGCTCAAATCAGCCTTAGTCCGGCGTACACCGGACATTGGCCAAGGATATGGAGGCTGGATTCCTCCTCTCCACACAATCCACAGTTTGGCCTGTTGGCCCCTGACCGGTCAGTATGTGTACCTACTGCTAGTCTGGCATACTTTCCACTCAGTGACGTGACGTAATGCTTCCGGCTTGATCCTCCCGGGAAGGGAATCCCTAAGACTTGCTCTGGGTCCACGAACTTAGTCTCAGATCCAGCTTTTGCCAACTTATCAGCCCTCTTATTGTCTTTGATTTCCGATTGACCAAGAACCCAGATACGTGTGACCTTGTTGCCTTTTGCCAATGCCTCTAGGGTCTGTCTGCAATATATAAAATGTATATAGTTTATTTACATTTTGTTCAACTTGCCTTTTGTCATTAATATATTTTTTTCGCCCATTTGGATATCAGGTTTCATTACTTCTGCTAAAATATTGCGACTAATGCCGTTTTCAAACCTTCGCTAAAGTTGATTTTTATTTTTAAAAAAAGACTTCGTTGTATAACACTGATTTTAAAATTATTATGAATTGAAATAAAATTGGCATGCAATACCGTCCTGCTATTGATTACTATTCTGCGCTAGGTATTCTTATACACAATTGTTGAGATTCTAAGAATTATTTTTTTAATACATAGTGCCATTAAATTGTTTAAAACCTCCCACTAATTTACCTTATTAACAACTAAAATATGCATTATTTTTAAGTAATTTTCAAAAATAATTTCTTTGTGTGTAAAAATTATAAAAAACCTGTTTCATATAAAAAAATAAAAAATAATAATTGTCAATTCACACTGGCCTTATAAATTTTTTTCGTTAATCTTCCTTCATTCGTCCTTTCTACGTGTCCAAAACATCTAAGCATTCCTTTATCTATCTTTGTAACCACATCGTTCTATTATCTCACTATTCTTTACTTTATCCAACCAGAACATTGAAAATTTAAGAAGTCTCGATAGACTAGTTTCCAATTACTTTTACTTTTTCGACTGAAGAAGACCGCTGTCATCTATTCTATTTAAAACTGACATTTCGTTTTTCTCCTACAATAAATACAGTTCAGAAGTTTGCCGACTGATTTTAGTGCAAATCTTGTAAATACGTCATGATGTATTATTCTATTTTTACGGTAGATGTAATTGCTTTTATACTCTAAAAAAATACTACTACAGGACCGGTTTAAGGCGTAAACATTTAGATTGATCATGTTTATAAATGCACTTAATTTCAATATTATTATAAATATTACGTACAAAAAAGAAAGATATAACTAAACACCAATGTTTATCAAAGATATTAAATTTTTCAAGAATTTTTAATATCAATGCATTCAAATAAAATATATCATATCATATTTATGTTCAACATTGATAATATCAATTAATAACATTTCAAAATGCTAAATAATTTTTTAGAATAGTAAAAAGAATTAATATAATTACTGCTAATATTTGGCATTATTTTTAATAAGTGCATAAAATTAATGTTTTTGATAGACAAAAAATATAATAAATTAAAATGTAAACTAAACATGTTTCTTGAATATCAAAATTAAGCAGAACCAACCCTGACTAGCTAGTGATTTTCGTGAGTATGCTACAGAAACAGAACATTATTATGAGCTATTGAGAAGCTTTTAAGTAAGATTTTCCAAACTTAGTTTATTTCTCGTAAGTTCCAAAATTTGAATAAGCTGTGGATTTTATAAGCTATTAGGTGTACTTTTTACCAGACACTTTTAAATTGGTTTAAATTTTATATTTTGTTTTAAATTTTAAATTAATTTATCAAAATGATATTACCGTCCTATGTTATGTGCATTATTTGTGTTTATAAATTAAGAAATAACTTAATTCAACTGTTATTTAATTATAAAATTTACTTGGATGAATAAAGTTAAATTATTTCATTAAACAAGAAATCAATATTTCAATTTTATCCTCATCTTAACGTGCTCGTAAGGATTTAAGTAAAGATTGTTTCATTTTATGATTGTTATATGCAGGGTGTTTCTATTTTCATGCATAAAATTCAGAAGGTGATCATCTGAAAAAAAAGTAATATTACTTATTGTTTATAACACAGTTTAAATTATTGTTAGCTAATAAATTTTTTTCTTGGAGTTATAAATAATTCCAAAAATAGAAATGTTTCCTTAAATTTGATTAGAAATGCGGAAGAGATACCTTTAGTATAGACTTCAAAGTAATAGGTAAAGCAAATTTAGTTCATCATTCATCACATATCCATATCTTAGATGTGGTTTCTTGAGGTCGTTTTTTCTGAATATTACAAGGTGGATCAAACAATTTTATAAATGTTAATAATGTTGCTATTGTTTACACAAAATATAGTTAATAAATTAACCACAAAAATGAAGTAAATTATATGTTTTATTGTATTAGTGGAATAAATTTCAATTAGGTTATTAATTTTATTATCTAATAAAAAAAGTTAATATTAATATGCACTTAAATTTGATTTTTGTAGAACTTTTTTATTTTATAACAATCGTTAACATCTTTTCTTTTAACGTGTTTATATAGTTTAAAAATGTTTATTTTTATACAATTTTCATACTATCATAATCCTTTTACTCTTTTGCTGGTTACATAAAAATGTTCATGGATAGTTGATCTGGAAGATAATTTAATTTTAGTTTACAAAAGCCACTGTTAAACATATTAGTAATTATGGGTTTTTACGTTGATTTTTTAAATTTGCTAGGACCTGAATTTAGACAAACATTTTATTTGCAGTGACATCCTGTATGTATGTACACGAAGATATATGTGATGTAACCTAGAATCAAGATGAAAATTTAATAATCTACTTAGTACTTGTTTAAAGCTGTTTTGCCTTCTAACTGTAGAATTTTGAATATAGTTTTCGTTAAACAACCTGCTGAAAGTGGAGATTTATGTAATAATTCTATTAGTTTAGGTTGATTAAAATACTATAGTTACTGTATCATACTGCTTTAATGTATTTAAATATAACTGGATTAATCCTATTTTATTAATATATATATATATATATATATATATATATATATATATATATATATATATATATATATATATATAATTACTTTTTATTTTGAAATAATTGAGATATAATAATACTATTTTCGTAACATTTAACATTTTTTGTTGAAGCAATGATAATTTGAAAATTGGCCGAGTAGTTTGTTTTCAGTCAGAAAAAGAAAATATGTAAATGTCAGATTTCGTCGGAAATTCTTTACGATTTTATTTAGTCTTGACAACCGAATTTTCAATTACGATATTTAATTTAGATTATAAAAATAATTTTTTTTTAAATATACATTTTTACAAACAGCATAATGGGTAACGTGCATGTGGCGTTTCAGCTTGAAAACGGATAAAAGAGTGACATACATGTGATGGCATAATTTAAGATTCTTTTATCTTTTAAAAAGTGGCTTCGGCTGCAGGTAACATAAACCCTCCTTTTTAACACTTGTATATTAATGTTTAGTCTTTTTAAAAATTACTAATAAAACCTCAATATTGTTCCTTAAACAAAAAAGCTTAGAAAACCAAAATCGTTAACAAAACACACAAAAATAGGTATGTCATTTGTTGTGCAACGTGCACGTTATCTAATCTCAAGCAGTGACGTCACAGGTACGTCACCCTTTCGTCCGATATCAAGAAATTCCCACGCAGTGCACGTAATGTATTAACAAAGTATTTTTGAAGAAAATATTTACTTATTTATTGAATACCATTTTTAGAGATTTTTGGGAAGAAAAAAATAAGACCAATCTCGATTTTCTGCAATCACTAGTTATCGAGATATTAATTTTTTCATAATACAGAACCGTATGATTCAATAAACTGCGGCTCTTAATGAACTGAAAAATTTCTTTTTATTTAAATTAAAAATCTGATTTAAAAGACAAGCAAGCGAGGCAAGCCTATAATTTTTATGATAGGGTATCATTATATTTTATTATTATTATTTTATGTTATATTAATTCATGTTTCTAAATAATTGTATATTTATTGAATTTTATAAGATAATATTTATACATAAAAAATTTATACGCGAATTATTTTCTTTTTGCAAAATACCTAGATCAAATTTAGTAAAACTATATATATAGTTATGTATATATATATATATATATATATATATATATATATATATATATATATATATATATATATATATATATATTTATATATAGTTCACTGGTTCTGGTGTATAACAAAAGTAAAAGTTGATTACTTTTAACATATTAGTTAGATACCACTGCTCACATCACCTCACCCATCTATTGTTGTTTAACATTTACTTACATATTTGTCGAATAGCGTAAGGAATTTCGTTCCTATCGGATGTCAAATGACACCACACGGCTTGTTTTTCTAAAAATAATTTTTACAGTTAATTTAAAATAAATTTAGTACAACATTTTGGAATGTAATAATTTAATATTTTTTTAATTATTAATCTTTCATATTTTATTTTATTTGCTATAAAATTTACAATTTATACATGAAAATGTTGATCATGAATTACACTTTAAGTTAAACTAATACAATTATCCTTTAGATTAGAGTATCATCGATCGAGCTGTTAATTAAATAATACCGTTTGTCTTGTCCTCTAAGTTTGTGTTTACCTTTAGCACATAATTAGAATAGGTTCGTTACAGAGTAAATAGCTCCGTTTGCCCCATGCCAATATCGTTGTTTTGTATTTTACGCCGAATCATCAAAATATTCTTTTGATCAAAACACAACGTTAATTATTACCCTTTGGCATTTCACTTAATGAACATGCCGTTTAATGCTACGATTATATTGTAAGGAAAATATAGAACTAGTCAATTATTTGATTATAATCCAAATTGTTTGAACAGTAGGTACTTTTAATTTCTATAGATAGTACGTTATTCTATATTGTGCTTAAATCAAGAGGAGGAAAATCAAAGACTAAAAAATAAAAATATAATAGTTAATCTCAACATAATCCCAACCTAATTTGAATAATTTTATTGGCATGACATGTTCGAGCTAACATCTTGCAAAATACCTTTGATACAATTAAAACAATTTGCTTATATTTTACATAAATTAACCACTTGTTAATAAATAAGTTTAATATGTATTATAATAAAGAATAGTTACGTTTTGTTATTTTGTTACATTTCTTTTGAACATCACACCCAGTAAATTTAGGTTTTTGTTGGTAAATTTACATTAAAATACTTCACTTAATAAACTGCCATGATAAAATTTAGACCTAAATTCTATTTGTTTTTTATGTAAATGCGTAACAAATATAGAAATATTTTATTAAATTTAAATAAAAGAGGTATCCAATTTTTAATAAGGTTTAAATTATCTAATATTATTCGTTAACACTGTACAGTTTTGATAGTGGGAGTTCGGCCCTGATCAAACGAATGAAAACTGTGTTTCATATGTGCTTCGATTATTTTAACATTTAGTGCGGATAATCAAAGTGGTTTTAATTAAATTTTACATGTGGATTCCCTAAAAACTGTAAGTGACCAAACAGTCTATTTTTACTTCTAAATTATCAACTGCGCACCCAAATACAATCAACTGTGTACCCCAATACAATTAAACATTCCATCGTTATTAGTAAACAAACCGTACTTATAGCAGATCTGTGTTCCTGGCTTATCGGACGGCCAGGGTCGTACTTAATTATTTGATCACCTCGTTTGTGTTTTGCGGAAACTATTCTCATTCAACATCTTCATTTCAAAGTCAATCTCATACTACCAATACCTACTCTTCAGCAGTCTTAAAATAACAATTTCCCTCTAAAGAACAAGCAATAGTCTTCAGTACTTTAGAAAACACTTAACTACAAGATTATTTAATTCCTCTTGGAACCTTAATCTAACTAAAAAATAATATTTTTTCTTCTCGGTTGTCCCATAATCGTATATGCATGTACCTGGTCGACGAGTTCATAAACAATCATGGATACATAGAAGTACACGGAGAAATAGTCAGGGCCAGAAGACTAATTAAACTTGCTAAGAGACTTATTTCATCCAACGTATGTCCAACATTAACTCATAATTTATTAATAGATCAACTACTAAATATTGGATTAAATCCTGTTTCTCACCTGACATGCCTAAGAATTAGTTCCTCTTTACCTGCGTATAGCCATACTCCTAGTTTCCGGCGGCAAATCTACATTAGTCCTCACAATTTATTGCTACCAGAATCGTTCACAGTAGACTTTGAAAACACGACCTATCGAATTTTTCTGTCTCAAGATGGCATGGCTTGTTACAATTGTAGCATTCCAAGCATTTAACACTTATTCATTCAGTTTCTAAACGTTCAACAGTACACATCAGCTTTCGAGCACTACACATTCAGTTTCCAAACTTTCATCAATCCACATCAGCTTTCGAGCACTAAACATTTTGTTTCCGAATCTTTAACATTACATTTAGCTTCCGAGCATTTAGCATATACAACATAGCTTTCAGGTTTATATAAACAAATTAAGTGTATTGTATATAGTGTAAATATACGTAGTTTCAATATATGCATTTACTTTACTTAAAAATAAAATCACAAAGATACGCAGAAAAAACACTACGCAAAATCTAATCCGCCAAAAGGGATTAGTAAAACGAACATTGGTCCTTCGAATCGAAACACACAAAAAACATCGGTTCGTCGTAACGGATTAAACAGCATTATTAAAGTCACACCGTCCTCTGTCCAAATTTGGAATAGGTTCTCTGACATTATCTCCTACGTATCAAGATGAAAATTACACAATTGATATACGCTTTATTTTTTTAAATTGTTTTTTTAAGTATTTTTTTGCTTGTGCTCAATTATCCAAAATACCGAACTGCTTTACACAAATATCACAATTTTTACTTCCTAAAGTCTGACAAAAGCACACAAGATTTAATACATCGTTTGGGTCATTTCATTTTTCCTTATTTCCTTCATTATTTTCTTCAATAGTACGATTAATATCCTACACGTCCTTGTCTTCGTGAACTTTGATTACTTAAAAGAACATATTTTGATCACTTTTAACTGTTTCTATCCAATTTGGTTCTTCAATTATTTTTAACTGTATATTTTCATTTGTTACGGTATCATGTCTTTTCGTTTTTTTTTTGTACAATTTCAATTTTTTTATTCCTTATTTGATTGGCAACAATTTGGATTTTTGTTTATTTTTCCAATTGGTGCCCACTTCCTCAATACGGGATATATTTTTATTTAGTTCTGCATTATTTTCATTCAAAGTTTTTTCCATGCTGGTATCTTTTACTATATTTAACAACTCTTCTTTAGTATTAATTCCTTCAATAAGCTCTTTAGGCAGTTAGGTATCTAATAAACCGATCTTTAAATTCCTACCAAACATTGATCTTTATCCCGTCATGATATGCACGATTTTTCATCATTTAAACAAATTTAAGACCATTCGACCAGTTATTTGCATTATTATTTTTCTTGATAACATTTCTCTACACTTCCCTGTGATTGGCTTTGGCTGGTTTAAGTCCAGGCCACATATCTTTTAATTGCTCTGGTACACGATTATAAAATTCACGTCCATTGTCAAAATGAAGGATCATTGGTGTACCGAATATATAAAATATATTGAGTATTTCTGTGGCCCCTTAATTAGCTGTTTTTAATGATTCAATTGTTCAAACGTAGTTAAATGGTCCTGATAGACTGGTATGAATTTATATAGCCCATCAGAATTCGACTGCATATCAATGAAATCTACTTGACATCGGCTGTTCATTTCCAAATATATGATGGATTTTACAACAAATTTTTTTTTATAGGTTTTTGTTTCATTAGGCATAATGTGCACAAGCTAAAATAAACATATCGGTAGAAAGGGTGACGCACGCGTGACGTCACTGCTTGAGATGGGTACCGTGCACGTAGTACAAAAAATGACAAATTTTTGTATGTTTTTGTAGTTAATTAACCATTTTATTGCGACCACCATGCCCAATAGCTAAATGAGTTTCATAAATAATATTAAACAAATCCTCATTTGCGACAAAATATTTAAAGTCTTGTTAATTTGGTTTTATCGTGGTAATTAATTTTTCAACGCCGCCTATGAAACATACATCGTAACGTTTTATACAGCGATATTGTTGAGAAGTTTTGGAAGCAGTATTTTTTGCCTTTTAACACATTTAACTGTATTTTTATATTTATCACTGTTTTGGTATTCGCATTTTTTGTAACTGCAATTTTAAAAAATTCTTCATTAAAATGCGTTTTAAGCTTATTTAGACCTACTTGAGTCTAGAGAACACAAATTCTACTTTATTTTCGGCAAAATTTGATAACACTTGGCTTTAACTGTTTGGCGCACGCTATGCGATGTTGCGATCACAGGTTGCGATGCTCTCTAAACTCTTGGCAGATTTATTTACTTCAAGATAAAGTTTGGGTTAGCTGTCTGTTGGATAAATTGTATTTATATGATGACTACAAATTGGGTTTCATCACTTTCAAGTATTGGGTACATATCTAATAAATATAAAACCAAGTAGCAGGTCGACGAAAGATATGACATCATTGTAATTGTACATATCTCAACTAACTTCACGCGAATAGTTTGTTAAATTTTACCTAAAAAGTATATTAATATATTATGTATAGTATTTCAAATCCCAGTTTAAAAAAATGATTTTATTAGGGCACTGCGATATTCCGGTAATAAGCGCTTTATTCTATACTAAATCCGATCTAACGATCTGAAAATGTTTTGTTTACAAACTAGCGCACAGATATAGCAAAATGTGGCGGTGCGCCGCTCAATCTTATTGAAACCATATTCTGCGGTGTTAACAATTTGGATGAATACCAGGAAAAAGCTCGATCAAATAAGAAATTAATGTATTTTGCAGAAAATTTAGATAGAATTCTCCTGTTAAATTTTCATCAACAAAATATGGATCAATAATTGATTTTTTGTAATCTTTGTGTATGGCATTTTTGCATCTAATTTGGATTTTCATCAGACCAATATCGGGTGTTTTGCCGGTAAACATGCCCTTCAAATAAAAACCTTGCCTCATCCGAAAATAAAACGTTATCAATGTAATTGTTATTTAATTTATTATCGTTTCGATTCTTCATGTACTCTCAGAATTCAGTTTTGCGATCATAGTCATCTTCAGCCAACTCATGGATGAGATTCTGTATTTCCTTTCTATTTTGCTTATCGTAGATTGAGAGATATGTTCACGGTCTGGGTCCATTTTATAAAATAAAGTGCATACCTCTTGTTAAGTCCGCATACTATTGCCTACACCAATCATTAACATTTTAATTCTCTCATTTTCAGTTAAAGGCATTTTAACAAAACGCTTTGTTAAATACGATATGATAAATAAGATTAACAATACGAAATTGTACTTGAATATTTATGACAGTTTTTAACGTCAAATTAAACAAATGCAAGAAATACTTTTAAACTTTTTCTGTTTAGTCGAGCAGCTAGGATTACTTATGAATATGGATAGATACAATGTTAAAATAACAAACAACTTTTGTCCACCCTGTACCAATTTGAATCACCATCTGATACATTTTTAGAATCAGCTCAGCAAGCGAAATCCGCAAATTGAAAAAAGGGGGAGTATCTTTTAAAAAAACTGTTGCTAACGTCATGACTCAAATGATAGATTATTCTTTAAAATAATAGTAAATTAAAATCATTTTTTCATTATCATTCATCATCATCATCATTTTTTCATATTACTGTTTATTTAGCTAATAATAAATTTATGCGTTACTTTATGGGCGCACTGTAGGTAGGACTTAAGGTCGCAGTGGAGGGGCGACATTTAGTAGTAGATCTATTGTGGCTTGGGCGCACTATATGTAAGCGTTAAGTTTTCTGGTGAAATTCAACGTTACCGACGCCTTTTATTGGCTTTTTGTAATAACTGTCACATTTGTTATGTTTACGATGTTTTGATTATATTCAGCTGATCGCTCAAAACCAATGGTAAAAGGAGAAATAGGGACAGTCTACCATCACTTGGATGTCCTCACGATATGTGTACAGAAACAGGCCACTCGCGATATATGTAAAGTCGGTGACGAAGAGAGACAAGATCATTGATCATTTGATAATTATCTTTTAACTATTAAACGTATCAGTAACGTAACTTTGTTTCTAAATTACATAGTACAGTGTAACAGAATTAGCTTGGCGGGCGAAGAACACATAAATCTGCGCAGAACAAAAACATTCGAATAACGATCCGATCGGCGACGACGAAATTTTCAGTAATCGTGAGTCTCAAGTACAATCGGAGGAAAAAGTTTACGAATGTGAAGTATATTCAGCCGAATATTTGTTATTTTAAAGGCTAGTCGCCCGCCGAGCTACTTCTGTTGCACTGTAGTTATTCTTTTAAGTTATTTTTTTACATGTCACAATAAAAAAAATGTAGAGCGATTATAAAGTAAAATCTTAAATATATGTATGATGTTTAGAATATTTCACAGTTATCTCCAGCTTAGAAAGAAAATTGTTTGTTTTTTATAACATAAATGAAACTTCAAAAATTAAAAAAATACGTGCAAGTTTGTTTGATACCTTTTTTAACAAGAAGGTGGTTAAGGAATCAGGAAAACATATTAGCTTCATCTGAAGAAGAGTTGCAGGCGATGGTCAATATTATGCATGATGCATGATGTTAGCAAGACGAAAGTTATGGTTATTAAAAAGTAAGAAAGCATAACAAACTGCGAGGTGTTGATTGAAGGAGAAATAGTGAAAGCAGTGAATGAGTTTGTACGAGAGAAGGGAAGTATGACTGTGACGTTGAGGGAAGGGTATTGACAGCGAAACAAATAAATAAAACCATGCATAACGAAAGAAGAAGAAAGAAGAAGCATGAAAATAAAATTAGTGCTGCGGTGATGAGTGTCAAGCATGGAAGGAATTATTTATGGTCAACATGATAATCGTAATGACATTAGTAACTGGTCGAGCTTACAACTTAGCTTTACCAGTTACTAATGTAATATGCTGTCATCCCGACAATGAGTAGTCTGAGAAGTAAATTTGGAGTGACTCTGATGGATAAAGTGAGGAATAGTGATATAAAGGAACGCTATGGTGTAAAAGAAGATGTAGTTACAAAGGTAGATAAAGGATTGCTTAAATGGTTTGGACACGTAGAGAGGATGGATAAAATAAGATGGACAAAACAGATTTATAAAGCGGGTGTGATTGGGCAAGTCGGTAGAGGTCGACATCGGCAGACATATCTGGATCAGATCGACATGGTTTATAAGAAAGGCCAGGTCAAGAGTACCATTAACCGACAAATATGTATGAGAGCACTGAAAGTAAAAGAGGTGAAAGATGTGTATTAGAACCGTAACAAGTAGAAGGAAAGTGTTCTCTGACTACTCCTACAGAAAAAAAGGCGTTCTATATGTATGTATGCATGAAAACATTTAAACAAATAATATTTAATTACCTGAAGAACATGTTTTAATTAATATGTATAGTATAATTATTTATTATAACTTTATCCCGCATAAAATAATCGTTATCTTAGGTATTATTACAACCATTCTTATAAATAATTAAAAAAATTCTATTGTTAGTCAAAAAATTGAAAATATTTGCAATTTTTATTGCTCGAGTTCTTAAATGTTTACTTTTAAAAATTTTATTTAGTAAATCAACATTTTTATTTATGTATGTATATTTTATATTTCAGTTTCCGTTGAAAATTAGGCGGCATCATGTATTTTAAATAGCTAAATGGCTTATAGAAAAATATTGAAGTCAATTCACTTTGCAAGTATCTAAATACGTTTTTTCCAACTTTTAATGTATTTAATGTCCATAAAAAATTGAAAAAATTAACTCATTATAGCAATTTGTATGATGTACCTACAATGTTGTTACCTTAATTTTGTTCAGGAGTTTATTTGCGTTCAATTTAAATTTACCAAACAAAAACGAAATTTGTTGGAAAATAAATTAATATACTTACATATTTTTTACAATCTAAACAATATACAAAAATTTACTATTTGTTACAATAAATTGGCACTTATTACAATAGGTTATTTTAAAAAATAAATAATAACACATTACAAATATTTTCCATAAATTTGCACTTAACATTTTATTAAGGATCAATTTCCAAACATTTTAATAAAACGTATAAAAATATTGATCAAATATACCTACAATTTCAGTGAAAACGAGTTCGACATTGAATGCTGGAAAGTATACTAAGTATGCTAAGTATGCTGTTTTAAAATTAACCAATAAACGTTTTAAATTATTCATTTTAAATCAAATTAATTCTCTTTTTTATTTGTACAAGAAACCCTCCAACAGACAGACCTCCTTAATCACCAAGAAAAAATTGTGTATAATTTTTGGTTAGTTTAAATATTTACAAATTTCTGTTCCCAAAAAGATTTGGAGCCACAATTAAAACTTAAGTATATTTTTTGCATAGATCAATTAAAATTAATTTAGTGCATCTATTAATTAAAGTATTTTATTACAAATTTTAAAGCATTTGTGTAAATATTTTCCAAAAAAATTTAATTTTGTTAAAGTAGTTGTTGATTGTTTTGTAATTTACTGTCAGAACCACTAATAACCAACATTCCAGAAATAATGTCTTTTTGCAGCTGTTATATTCTCTTAAATAGGAAAATTGTATGAAGGCAATAAGGGAAATTGCTTTAAACTTTTGACGAACAATTGAGGTAGTTTTAATTTAAGTGCCAGTTGAAAAGTTTATATGAAAATATAGCAGTTGGATTAAGATTATGATAGCTCCTGGGTGCTTCATCAAGATTATTGATTTTACCAAAAAAATTGGCCATCTTAATTTAATTTTAAAAATTACTTCTTTTATAAACTTTCATAACTGTGTGGTAAACATTTTTAAAATAAAATAGTCGTTGGTATGTTAGTAATTATACAGGGTGTTTTAAAAAGGTAGCCCCCTTGCTAGAATAGGTAAAATACAGGATGCTAAAAGAAAACTTTTTGCACACATTTTTAACGATTATGTCGAAACTACTGGTAACATTGTTATAAAATTGTGTTTGAATATTTTTTGGAACCTAACATCGCATGAACTTGTTTTTACATCTGACTCTCATAGAGGGCGCTAGTTACACAGTTCGTACCAGTAGTTTTAAACATAACTTTTTTGAGGTTAAATTTTATAGTCTTAATTTTATGGGAACTTAAACATCATTTAATTTTACACCAAAGGGTACTTATGGTAAAACTCAATACTGTGTACGGTTTTCGGAATATATGGAGCTGAAAATGATGAAGTAATAACTGATAGTTGTATAAAGTTTTATAAAAAACAATCACCTATTTATTGAAAACCAAAAACTCAAACAAAACCATTTTGAAGTTTGTAACAAACCCTAAACGTTTTTAACTAAGAAAATTTTGAAAACTTACTGATTGAATATTTCATGTATTTATTCGAGTTTATTTTAATTTTTTTTTTGATTCTTTGTTTAATTAATAACTAATGTTATTGTTTTTGGTTTTAAATAAATGGTTAATCGTTTTTTATTATAATTTAGCTTCAGTTATTACTTGATCATTTTCAAATCAAAAAATTCCAAAAAATCGTACACAGTATCGAGTTTTGCCAATAGTACTTTTGTGTAAAATTATATGATAAATTTAACCCCAAATAAGCTACATTTAAAACTACTGGTATGAACCGTGTAACTAGCGCCCTTTATGGAAGTCAGATATAAAAATAAACTCATGTGATGTGTCAGCTTCAAAATTATATTTATACAAAATTTCATTACAATGTTGCCAGTAGTTTCGACATAATCGTAAAAAATGTGTATAAAAATGTTTCTTTATATCGTCTTATCTATATCTTGAAAACGGATGCCGTTACAACAATTTTTTACTAAACAAACCCAACCTATTTTGCAGTGCTGTACCGATCCTAGCAACAGGGTCACTTTTTTTAAACACCCTGTATAAAAACAAATCCAATTTAATTTAAAAATTTTGTTACCTTTTGAAATGTACAGCTATGATACGTTTAATCTTTCATTTCTTTAATTTAGATCATTTGTACACATTAGTGTTACGGTTAAGAAATCGTCTTTTGTCCCATATTAACAGAAATCCACTCAAAAAAGATTTTTAAAATAACTAATGTCTTACTTACCGTGTTATTAAGAAACTTCCTTAGTCACTTGAATAAATAACTTACCTGAAAAACAAATGAAATTTTATTTTTTTTTAATTATACACTGTTTTATTGTTTTTATTTAAATAATAGTAACAAAAAATTTTACCTACTTATTTGACAAGTTGACAAAGTTGCGGCACCTAAGTATTATTTTTAGATATAGGTACTTATGTATCCACTAATATTTAAAGAAATGTACATTTTTTACTTTATTTTTTTATTAAAGGCCTTAAAATATTTTTTTTACTATAACTATAAATGCAAAAAATTCATGGGATTTTTTGGTAAAAAATTTTTATTCATATTTTGGAAGCTAAACAAAATATTTAGAAAACTTTGTAATGACAGAACGTTCTAAAGAAGTACTTTTATTTTTTGTAAAAAAATTTTTTTTTAAATATTTATAAGTGTATCTACTGAAAACTAAAAATTTTATATTAAACCAGCGAACCCGGCAAACGTTCTCCTATGAATGTCACTATCAAACTCAGCATCCTCGAAGACTATAAATTAGATACTAATAGCAGCCGTTTTTAATAGTTTTTATATTCCATCCCTTTCCCACCCCTTTCGTAGGGGTGCTAACAAAATTTGAAATGTCACTATTAAACTTAGTGACTTCAAAAACTAATAATTCAACAATAATATTAGCGATTTTTGATAGTTTTTATATTACATACCTCTCACCTTTTTGGTAGAGACTATAGGGATAAAAACTATCCTATCTTTCAAGTTAGAGCAATCAATACACATTTACAAAATTTCTTTTCTATCGGACTATGAATTCGACAGTAATATCAGCCGTTTTTAATTGTTTTTCTATTCCATCCCTTTATTATCCCTTTCGTCAATCCGATCGCTACCAAACTTCACAAGATCACCCGCTGGGCTAATCTGAAGATTTCCTAAAAATTTCATTAAAATCGGTACAGCGATTTGGATTGCATAGAGGACAAACATTGATTTTTATTTATAAAGATAAAGTGCTTGGGTCAGGATAAACGGGTCTTACACAGACTGGGTGCAACTTCAAAAAAGGTGTTAAGCAGGGATGTGTGGCTTCGTCATGGCTGTTTAACTTATTTATAAACGGTTGTTTAAAATATTTAAAAAAGAGTGCATATGGATTACAAATGAATGATTTGATCGTCAAATGCCTCCTTTACGCTGATGATCAGGTCTTATTAGCATTATTTGAAACAAAAAGTATAACTGTGATATAGAGTGAAGGGTGATGTAAAAAGAAGAGGTCTCTGTCTAATTTCAAGTTCCGGTGAGAGTGTTATTGAAAGGATATTGACACTTCAGAACCAAAAAAAAAGGTTTCATGGATTAAATGATCATTCGAAAATGTAGGCAAATACCTAACATGTATTATAATTGTGCACAAACCTACCATTTTATGGTATTTTGGATATACAAACCTCGTTAGTGATAAAGCTAAACGTATTTTTTTCGTAGAAGACAATTAAACGTATAATGACCGACTTTTAATAAAATTTACAAACATCGGAACATAACAAAATTCTATAATGACTTCAACAGCGATAGAAATTAAATTCCTGACATTTTCCTCTCTAACTTTTTAGAAGTGAGGGTCCGTAAAGAATAAATCGCACCCTCCGTTTTTAGCCTCGAGTACAAGGTCCTTTTGCTAAATTTTAATTAATCGAATCTATAATTGTTTTTGTTTTATTTTTAATTTAGTATCGTATGACTTTAAATAGTCTTTATCTCACGTAATTTTAATTGTAACTAGTAATTTAAACAAATTTAAAAAAATGATTTATAAGTTTAGATACATGTTTTTGTACTTAAGAGCTTGTAGTTATTTATTTACACTATAAAAGTGCTTATTTTGTACCGAAAACATTTGATAGGTATTTATTTCGTGTTATGATTGTATATGTAGGTAATAAAATTTACCCACTTCTTTACAATAGGAAAGATGCAAATATAATAATTATGGATATTTTGAGAATAAAATGTTAAAAAAAAGTTAATAAAGGACCGTTGCAAATTTTTGATTTTAAATAATATTAAATTTTAACAATAACTACCAATTAAAATAACTTGAAACGGAACATGTTTTAATCCACCAATCAGCGTCTAGTGACGTTCCTCCTGTTATAACAACGTATTTGAGATTATAGTAATAAAGGCAAACATTACTTTGTTGTAATAATAAATTGCAAGTTGGGTTCATCAAAGCAGACTCCAGGAATCTACCAAAAATTAGTGTCGACAGGGTTATAACTTTTTTTAGTGTAGAAATGATAAGGACTAACTACTACGGTATGTATAAATCAAAGTAAAACTTGTTTTTAATTTAGTAGCTTCTACATATAACAATTATTTCAGTTATTGGTGATGTTTTACGGTTCCTTACATCGACTCGCTTAGGTAATAAAGTCTTTGGTGGCATTTTTATTTCTGCTTAAATTTTTTTCGATTGTTTATAAGGATATATAGCCACCTGTATACTTCTATTATTAGATATTTTAAGATTTTAAAAGCCATGTGTTTTTGTGATTAGTGAGCACTCCAAAGTTTGATTTGGTGTATTTTCAATGCTCTTAAGAATTAAATGTCTTTTTATTACTGCTGATCTAGACTTCATTGGCATCGTCCTATTTTGGCATTCTAAAATGGTCGGTACCACACCTTTTTTTAGATAAAGTTTTCCTTCAAATATTTTTACCTTCACTTAATTTTTGGCATTGTTTTCCAAATCAAAGTGGTCTTTACAGTATCGAAAGATAGTCTTTGAAAAATAATTGTCATCCTTCTTCTATTCTCCTATTTTAATTTTTTTGATATACTTGTGGTCTATTCTACATCAAATTCTTTAAAATAAAGCCAAAAATTAAAATATCGTGTGTAGCCTATTATTATTATCGTAAAACATGCGATACTTTTTATGCTGTAAATTTCTTGTTCTACCACTTGTATTCGTAAAGACATAGTTAAATGTAATTGTTATTTAAAAAAATAATTTTAGCGAAAAAAGTACAAACCAATTATGTGTTAGTGAACAATCTTTATTTCATTTTGACATTACTACAATCAGAAATATATTAAAATGCACGATTTTCCAAAGTAATATTTTTTCGTCAATTTTCAAAATAATTATTGATACTGCAATTATCAATATTCCTTATCTTTGCAGCTAAATCCTATATACCACTTAAAATAATAAAAAAAAACCCTGACAAATTATTTAAATTGTTTTATTGTTAAGTTTGCTTCTACAAATAAGAAAAACAAAACAGTGTGGAAGATTAAAACTTCGAAGTAATGCTTAATTAATTTAAACTTTCCAAAGCTCTACAGCCACACTACTGCGTTATGTTCCGAATTCTGAATTGCCACACCGTTTTCTTGCTTGTATTTTCTGGGGTGTTTTATTTAAGGGTCCCATTTTATATAACTTATTTAAAAATAGATATGATGGCTGTCATAATATGGGCAGGGTATCCACAATATTTTAACAATGCCTTTCAATGAAGTAAAGCGCTTTATCGTCAACAACTGATTTAACGTAGCAACAATGTTTTATTCATTAAAAAAAATTAATATTTAAAATTATAAAGGGCTGATTTTAACGAATTGTTGATCGAGGCGAAGCGGAGGTCATCATACATGTGTAATATACTATTGCATACCTATCGTTGATGTTTGTAGTATCTGCTATCTTGCTAAATTTGAAAAAATATTCTATTGTTAGATATTTTTAATTGGATGTTTGAAAAAGTTTACAGTTTGTTATTTATTCATGGTTTTTATTTTTTATTTGAAAGTATTACGAGTAATATATGTCGCAAACAAATGTATGTCCCTTTTTTCAAAAAATATTACAAACTTTTTTTAGATTATCAACAGCCAATTATTTTCATACCCAATCTATTTTGCTTTAATAAAATACAGGTTCATTTTGGATAGAATTAACAAGTTTTTTGCAACATTGTTACTGTTTTAGTACACATTATTTATTGTATTACGATTTTTTTATCAAAGAAAGAAATAATGACGAAAACCTAAAAGCATTGTTGATTGCAAATGTCGAGTTACTGTAGCATTTAAATGAATTACTCTCCATTTTTCAGTGGTTAAAATGAATATCATTGAGAAAGTTTAGTCTTTTTCTATGCTTTTGGGATCTCATGAATAACCTTTTTGGATCAAAAGGTTTCTTTGTATACATTGCAAAAGCGATGACAAATGCCGAAGGTTTGGCTGGCTTACAATTCTATATAAACTGTATTTTCCTTTCGTTACTTTGTCAATCCTTTGTGTCTGATATCGAAATCTTTAACTTATTTTAATTTTTTTGCTTTAGATGTAACCTAAAACGCAAAAAATCAATATTCTTGCTAACTAGGCTTGTACACATGTTTAGTTTTTAATAGCAGAGCTTTGATCTTAAATTATAATTTCCAACTATTAATTGTGAAATACATATAGTAGTATTATAGGTATTTTAATTTACAATTCTACAAAATCATTGACAGATTATATGCAATAATTTATGAATGACAATTTAATTAGATGTTAAAGATTTAAGTTACTTTATGTTCACCCCGAGATTTGATACTAATGTATTATTAATTTCACAAACAAATTTAACCCAACTACATACATAATGAATATGTAGTTGTCTTACTTTATTTTTTAATATTTTAATTTTAAAATAATTAATAATTTGATATAATAGTTTCAAAGTTGGTAGTTTCAAATTATTGATAAATATTGATAATGGTTCTTAGTTATTTACGTTGACTATTAAGTTGCAAACTTAATGACCTACTTTGTTCAGTTTTTTTTTTATTTGTTGTGGGTAAAAAGTGATATGAGATTTTTTATTATCACTCCGTGGGCACGTTTTTCTTTGATTTGATACGTGAGCTTAACGTTTTTACCAATATCATAAGACAGTATGTTTCTTTGTTCACTACTGATACTTTTTAACATCATGTATTAATATTGAAGGGGTTTTAATTTGTTTGCTGTTATAGATAATGCATAATGAGTTATATTGATAATTAATTTTAGCTAAAAGATTCAGTTTCGTCGATCTGTGTATTAAATTTTCATTTTTGACAATTTATTTGTTCTTTGTTGGTTTCATTTCACCATTCATTTAAATATTTTTTTATTATGCATGAATCATAAAACATCCAAGATAAACGTAAAAACGTGCATAAACGGGTCTTTTTAGACCTTTTAACGACCTGTTTAGTGCAAGCGCCGCCGCCATTTTGATAAGGCGGCAATTTGAAAGTTTCAGGCACTTTTTGTAACTATGGCCTAACAACAACCTTTATTACGAGTGAAATTAAATAAAGAATTAATTGATGCATTATTGTTGCATTAAAGTGCATCCTACGGTAATAGCACATAATTTTGTTCAGTTACGAGGTAAGGATAACAATAATATAAGTAAAGCTGGTTAGTCCAGGGCCAAACATATTTGAGAGAATAAAATTTTCTTAGCAGTATATAATGATTTTACAATTTCCGGCTAAACTACATCTCTTATCGGAAAAAAGTAAATGTAGTCGTAGATAATTAAAATATCTACAACTTTTGTATTTACCAATTTCTAATATAACCTCAAATTTATGTAGGAAAACGCAAATACCGATTTTTTCGTTTTTTTTCCACACAAAAATGATTCCATTTCGATGAAAATCACTGAAAATATAGATTTTTATGTGTTAAATAAGAGTCCAGGTCTCGTTCATAATATTCGATTTAACTTCTTTGGCCATCACAATCCACTACTGATCTGCTTTAGGGCTAGTGTTAGCACTTTTCATTGGTATTTCTCTAATACAATGCTAATGCTTCTTCGGGACGGGATTAATACACTTTGCAGGGTCTCCCCCACATCACAGTATGTTCAATTTTTGACCTTTCTGCACCATGATGATTCAAATTTCTGTTACCTACAGGTTGTTCGTTGTTTTAATCATATTCTTGAATAATTGGCAGATTTGTTATCTTCTTCTTTGCTTAAGAAGTCATACTTTTTAACATCTTCGATTTGGATATTGTTTGCTGGATTCGAGTCATCAGACGGGTTGAATTCAACGTCAACAAAGTCGTTCTCGTTCTTTGACAATTTCTTCGATACTTTGGAATCTTCTTCTTCTTTTGGAGCCATATCAGGTCCTCCCGATGTTGACAATCACAATGGCGAGCTGTGCTCTGTCTTCGGCGATTCTAAAGAGTTGTTCTGCGCTTCGAATTCCGGTTCACTCTCTAAGATTACTCAACCACGAAGCTTGTCTTCTGCCGACTCCTCTATGACCTTCTATCTTGCCCTTCATTATAAGTTAAAGGATACGGTAACAATCACCTCTGAGTATGTGACCTAGATAGGACAGCTTTCGGCATTTAATTGTTATTAGTAGTTTGCGGACGGCGTTTACTCTATTTAAAACCGCTTCATTTGTCTGCTTGGCTACCCATGGGATTCGGAGCATACGTCTATGTAGCCACATTTCAAATGCTTCAAGACGATTAATGGTTGCTGCTTTTAAGGTCCAAATCTCTGCCCCATACAACAGTAGATACCATATGTAGCACTTGATCATTCTCTGGCAGAGCTTTAAATTTAGATTATTATTACAGAAGAGCGATCTCATTTTTTGAAAGGTTGCGCGAGCTGACTCGATCCTGCACTTGACTTCTTTATCCGGTTCGAGATGCTCTGTAATGTAACAACCAAGATATTTGAAATATAGAATCTTCTTAGCAAGGGCAAAGTAGAGGAATATAAGGCACTACATAATATTGTACAAAAACAAATAAAAGAAGCCAAAGAGGAATATCTATTGACACAATGTGAGGAAATAGAATTACTAGAGAGGAAATTTGACGGCTTCCACATGCATAAAAGATAAAGAAGATGGCTGGTTGCAACAAAATCAAAACTGCTGGCAGCATAATTAAGGATACAGACGGTCGTATAATTACTGACGTGGAAGACAAGCTAAGGAGGTGGAAAATATACCTCTCGGAACTATTCTACGATGAAAGACCTCCACGGCCGGTCTAAGAATCAAGCAAAGAACAGCTAAAAATATTAAGATCAGAAATAGAATATGTTTTGGAAACTATGAAATCCGGCAAAGCTGCTGGTACTGATCAAATACCCATAGAACTTATCAAACTCTTTGATGACGATGTGATAGATATTCTTCTGGATCTCTTTAACAACATTTATGATAGTGGAGAAAGCCCTAAGCAATGGCTGACATCTACTTTTGTACTTATACCTAAGAAACCAAACCCAAGAGAATGCTCAGACTACCGGACCATTGCACTCATGAGTCACACCTTAAAACTGTTTTTAAAGATCATCCATAAAAGAATATACAGAAAACTTGAAGAGGACATGAGCAACACGCAGTTTGGATTCCGCGAAGGACTTGGAACAGGAAAGGTGCTCTTTGGGATAAACGTTCTTTTTCAGCGCTGTCTCGATATGAACCAGAATGTGTTTGCATGTTACATCGATTTTGAGAAAGCTTTTGACAAAGTGAAACATGACAAGTTACATCAGCTACTCGTCAGTAAAAACATTGATTTGGACGATGTGAGAATAATTAGCAACCTATACTGGGGCCAAAGAGCGGATACAAAGGTAGAAAACCAGCCAATAGAGGAAATGTAAATCCGTCGTGGTATAAGACATCCTATCGCATCCTATCGCCCATAGTATTCAACCTGTATAGCGAAGCCATTTGTAAATAAACCTTGGAAGAAGAATCGGTAGGGATAGTTATTAACGGAGAAGTTATAAATAATAAGCGATATGCTGATGACACCGTCTTGTTAACGTGCAATTAAAGAGACATACAACATCTTCTAGAGAAATTAAATGATCGATGTAACGAATACGGTCTAAAGATAAATCTTAAGAAAACCAAGTTAATGGTAGTTACAAAGTTCCCCCAAAATCACAACCATGTAAACGTGTCAGTAGCAGACATCTTAATAGAGAATGTGCAGTCATACAAATACCTGGGAGCCTGGATAGAACAATCAGGTGACCAAACAAGAGAAATAAGAACGAGAATAGAGATAGCCAGGTCTACATTTACGAAAATGAAAAAGTTGTTCACCAGTCGAGATATCAAGATTGGACTTAGGATGAGGATGCTACGTTGTTACGTGTTTTCCGCGCTTTTGTACGGAGTGGAAGCATAGACTCTCAAGAAGAATCACACAGACAAACTACAAGCCTTCGAGATGTGGTGCTACCGTAGAATCTGGCGTATTCCCTGGAAAGAAAAGATCTCTAATATAGAATCCTAAATCGGATGAATAAGGAATGTGAAGTCATTAGCACCATAAAAAAAAGCTTCAATATCTAGGTCATATACTGAGAGGACCCAAATAAGCACTTCTCCAGATGATAGTTCAGGGAAAGATTGGTGAAAGGTGGAATATTGGAAAACGCCGTGTGTCTTGGCTTAAAAACCTAAGGGACTGGTTTAATTGTAGCAATGTTGAACTTTTTCGAGCTGCAGTCAATAATGTCCGGATAGCTGTGATGATAGCAAACCTCTGATAGAAGATGCACTATAAGAAGAAGAAGAGAATCTTAAGAAGTTCCAAACTGGTTTGGAGTAAATGCTGAACATCGCCAATTTTAAAACTGACATTCTCACGTGCTGCATACCTCTTTATTTGGGCCCAAATTAATTTAAGGGTTAAATTCACAATAATAAGGTAGAAGTCTTCAAACTGGCAATATTTAACACGATGCTGCTTAAATAGTGCTACCAATTCTGCTGTCACCATATCTTCGAAGAACGGTATTGCTTTCTCCCGCAGCCAGCTTTGTAGAATATTTTTTCTGTTGGCCATTATAAGAACACGTTCTACAAGGCGATTGTGATATGAAACATTATCTAACATGATAACCGATTTGGGCTCTATACGCCGAAAAACGTTTTCGAACCACTTCACAAAGCATGCGGCATTCATATCCTCATGATAGTCCCCAGTTCTTTTAGATACAAACACCAAAGCAGTGTCTGGTATAAACCCACTATCACTGACGCTATGAGTGACAACCTGTTGGTGCTCGTAATCCGGTCTACAACCTTTTAAAAAATGCTTGGCGAGCACTCTTTACTCCGGTATCTTACCAAATGTTGGACATCTTATGTCCGGCATTAATCCATGTTTCGTCGAGGTAATAAATTTTTTCTTCGCAGTACGATATTCTTTGACGCTTCAAAGATATTTTCACCGTCATGACTGGCCAATTAATTAGAATAGATTTTCGACACCGTTTAATATTTTGAAACATTAGTTCGTGTAGTATTTTCCGTAATTTTTCACGGCTCATTTGGGGAACAACGTCATTTTGTTATAATTTTTTTCAAACGGCTTTAATAGTTGCTACCTTGTTTGAAAAAATTCCTCTAATTTTATTGGTTTTTGACGCGGTGGTGTGTATTTGGAGTTGATAAAGTTTTATTTTATTTCATTTTACGCACAATCCATTCAATTGTTGATTCCGATATACCTGTTAAAAACGAACAACGATTTACCGCTTCCACCATAGTAAGCCTGTCATAAATTGTCCACACAATTTCCTTCTCATCTTTTGAGACGGGTTTACGGCGTTGCGACCACTTATCACTTGGTCCTGCCGTTGTATCCATCTTGCTGAGGTAAGCACATAAACTAACTGTTAATCCAAATAATTCCACAGTGTTTTTGTCAATCTATAGGTACTTAGATTGATTTCAGCAAATATTTAAAATTATAACCGTTACAAAGTCTATGATAAGAAAATAATGTTTATAAATTAAATTTCGATTTATGCAATGATTCATGAAAAACATGCAACAAATATTAGCATTCACTACGGACTAATTGTTATCATTGTTCCACCGCTACTACAGGCCCATTCGCTTAGGTTACTACGTAGTAACCGCGTGATTCCGGACAAATTCTGCATCGATGTTCACGTGATACAAAATGAATCACCTTCTCCAATTATTTTTTATAGTATAGTGAAATTTAATGAACAAAATATGTTTATTGAAAATAATATACAAATTGTCAATATTACGATAATAATATTGACGAATACTATTAATGTATGTAAAAATATCTGTCATATTTAGTTTAACAAAACACTTGCGCTTTCCACGAATCGCTGATGACCAATAAGCCAAATACCTACTAATGTTCTAGTCAAAGCTAAAACCCACATTACTAATTAGCAAAATAGTTAATCCGAGATTTCAATAGCCAGTAATGGTTAACCTACACAGTTCATTACGATTCGGTTTACATGTTTAAAACACATTGTATTACATTTTGATATAGAATACTGAAAATTTTAAGTTTAAAATTTAAATACGAAACACGGAAACACCTGATTAGTTTCATTAATATCGGTAAATTTATCTTTTAATAAAAGGGTAGATATTTAACACATGTTTGACAAAATATATTCCTATAAAGACAAACAACATTTTAAATGAGTAGCTTATGCTAAAAGCTTCGTTTAACCTGTGATTATTATAGTTATATTTGCATTTCAAATTTCAATAGTATATCGTATCAAAGAGAAACCAAAATCAGTGAGTGAATAAAAATAAAATACAAACTTCTATACAATTTAATCGAACGAATTATGTCACAAAGTTCTAACCATTAACAAAGTGAACGATTCAAAATCCCACAAAAACACGGCCCCACAGCAACAGTTTTTGGGAACCAGGCTTGTACTCAGGTTTGAAGTGACACTAATTAAAACGGAACGATGAACAATGAAACCAATGGGAAATATGCCCACACAACGTCTTACAAAATCTAATTTTAACATTCAGCTAATGCCACCAAATTAAACTACGCGATCATACTCAGCTGCATTGAGTCAACACTCTCCAGTCAAATTTCCAACTAAAGATCAAGCTATAGTTTTTAACATGGTCGAAATTATATATAATTTTCGTGTATTAGTTCGAAATTTATTATAACTTGAATCGATATGAACGAACTCATTATCTATCTAGACTTTCCTATTTATACCTAAATAACAATGCGACATTACATTACAATGAATTTGTTTCAGAATTTAAGATGTTTTCCAAGAAAAGAATTATTATTAGCTTCGTAAGTCATTGGAAATACGTATTGTGAAACATTCTTTACCTAGAAACATTAAAATATTTTTTAAAGTAAACGTAGTACATAGTGCTTTTAAAGTATTTTGTATATTTTAAATATGTCTACCAATCAAAAAAGTGCTTGGATAAAGTGTTTTCCCGAGTTAAAGCTAAATGGAGAGAAAATATTTTGCAAGGCCTGTTCCAACATTTTCACATTTCATTATTTTAAAATTTACGTATCTGAATTCTATATCATTTGCCTTTTCCGATCAGAGCAATTTTAAAAATAAAGTTTAAGTTGTCACATTTTTTTTTAATATAATATCTGACCGTGTATGAAATTTAAAAATTGCTGTTTAGTTTGGTTAATTGCTGATAATATAAGGAGCTTACGAACAAAAGCGTCATGTCCCACAAAACATATTTTTCAGGAAAGAGTTTGTTATTGGACAAAATCGCTTTTACTTGATGCTGCTAAATTTAACATTATGCAATTGGATGCAAAGACAGACATTGAGAGTTCAAAAACACCAAAATAAAAAATTCGTCAATTTGTAGACAATTCCGCTTCTTTAGCTACTTATATGAAAATTGATTTAATTCTGGTGCTTAAACATTTTTTTTTATAAATGTTCTGTGCGAACAATTTTTAAATCGACCAACATTTAAAAACTGTGACTCATAAGTTGAAGCTAAAAAAATGGCATTAGGGCCCGTTCAGCAGTCGCTTCATAGATCTCTTCAAAATGTTCAAGACGAATCAAAAAATGAAAAATATGTGTTTAACCAAGACCTGTGCAAAGCTATCTTAGCAGCAAACATTTTTTTAAAAAAATTATAAAATACACACGTTAGGCAATTTTCGCAAAAATATTGTAACTTCAATATTCTCAACGAGGGCAATGTGAATGCATTGTATGAGAGAGTAATTTAGAAAATTAAAGTTTCTTTAAGCGATAACCACCTTTACCTTATTGTCGATAAAAATACAGATGCATGTGGTCGATATATCCTTCATATTATAATTGGTGCCTTAAAAGAGAATGTACCAGTAGAGCCTTATTTAATAGCTTTAAAACAACTGGAGAAAACCAATAATATGACAACGGCTTGTTTCATTCAGCAAACCCTTTCAGCATTCTTTTTGCCAAATGAAATTAAAACTAAAAAGTTTTTTATATTTTTATCCGTATTTGGTAAAAGTAGGACAAAATTTAAAAATATTTTATCCAAATTTGGTCCACGTCACTTGTCTACACGGCATAAACAGAGTAGCAGAAGTTATTAGAAGTGAATTTGATTTGGTTAATAAATTGATTTCAAACGTGAGTATTTTTTAAAGCAGCTTGACGAGTGCAAATATATAAAGAAAAATTACGCCCGTAATTACAAGGTGAGAAACATGAATTAAGGCAGCAATTTTCTACGCAAATCATTTTGATGCCATAAAAAAATTTGTGTAAGATATTCAAAATGACTCACAGTGTGTAACTCAAAGTCAGGAACTTTTAAGAAACGTACAAATTGCTAAAGAACTTATGTTCATATGTTAATTTTATTTTTTTACTAGATCTTATAAAGTCATTAGAGGAAAGGAATTTACAATTAAGTGATTCAGTTAATCAACAATTTTTCCTGTAATGTTCAGAGAACATCGTGGGAACCAAGGGAAAGAAGGTAGAAGTTGGTGTTCTTCTTAAATTTCTGGAGGTTGTATGCCTCGGGGAACACCTCCCTAGGCAATGAGTTCCAAAGCCTCGCAATTCGTTGGATGAATGAGTCTTTGGAAAGTGACGTTCTGCAGGTCTCCAAAGTGACCACGAAGGGGTGTGAAGACTGAACTTGACGGGTTAATCTCGAAGAGACTGCCAAAGGAGGAACGATTGTTGATATTTCAGAAGAGCATCACCCATGAAAATATCTATAAAATAGAGACAAATCGCCAACTTTTCTACGGTGTTCCAGACAAGTGAGTGAGTTTGTAAGCGAGGCATCACCGACGAGATGAATTGCCCTTTTTTGGACAGAATCCAGTAGCTTCAGGATATTTTTAGGTGCTGCACAACAAATATCGGAACAGTACTCCAGTACAGGTCGGATCTGTGCCTTATAGATCATAAGCAGCTGACTGGAGGTGAAATAGCTCTTGGCACGAAACAAAAAACCAAGTTTTTGGGATGCACTTTTGGCAATGGACCTCACGTGATTTTTTCAGGAAAGGTTATTGCTGATAGTAATACCAAGCATCGATATGGATGACTTCAGTGGTATGGTTACTCCTGACAAAGTTATGTTAGGCACAGTGAGATTGGCTTTTCTAGAGAAAAGACATGCTTGTGTTTTGTTTGCATTGAATTCTACCAAGTTATTGAATCCCCGTTTGAGAATTGTTGCTAAGTCCATATTTATATTGTTAACATTTCTTCCTCGTTCATTTCTGGTTTCACGGACTGATATAGGGGCCCTGGAAGAGAATGCGGTATGGAGGGTACTATCATCGGCAAAGCTGTGTACGGGACATGAAGTTGCTTTCAATAGGTCGTTGATGTGAAGTAAAAATAGTGTTGGTGCTAGAATGGATCCTTGCGGAACACCAGCATTTATGAGTAGGGTGTCAGATGAAACTACATCGACCACTACATGGAGAGACCTGTTTGAGAGAAAACTAGTAAGCAGAGAACACAGCTGAGGGGGCAAACCATAAGATGGAAGCTTGGCGAGGAGTCCCTGGTGCCAAACTCGATCGAACGCCTTGGAGATATCTAATGCCACAGCTAAAGTTTCTCCATACTTTTCAATAGATAGCTGCCATATATGTGAGACGTATGCGAGCAGGTCACCAGCTGATCTCTGATGGCGGAAGCCATATTGCCTATCATTGATAATTCCTGAGTCTTCCAGATATTTCATGAGCTCGATGTTGATGGCTTTTTCCATGACCTTTGAAATAATAGATAGCAGTGCGATAGGTCTGTAGTTGCTAGGTAGGGTCTTTTTGCCTTTTTTAGAGACTGGCTGCACTCTTGCAATTTTCCAATTGGACGAAAATACTCCCAAATTGTAAGAGTGGTTGAACAACTTGCAAAGAACAGGTGTTAGTTCAGGGGCACATTTCTTGAGAACAATCGGCGGGATTCCGTCAGATCCACAGGCTTTGTTGGTGTTGAGACCCAGCAAAATCTTTCTGATAGTACGTTGGCGAAAGGTGATCTCGGGCATGTGACTGTCAATAGGTGTAATGTTCGAGGATTGTTTTCCCGAAGAATCCAGAGTGGAATTTCCAGCAAATAGGTGCGCAAAGATATTGGCTTTTTCCTGGGCAGTCGTTGCTAGTGTTCCATCTTCATTGGTTAGGGGAGGAAAAGAGCTGGAAGTGAAGTTTCTTCCCACAGCTTTGGCGAAAGACCAAAATGAACGGGATCCGTTAGGACATTCAACAAGTTTTGATCTTATTTTGGCATTATGAGCATCTTTTGAACATTCTATTGTCTCTTTGCATATGCTTCTAGCCTCAACATATGCTGCTCTGGTCTCAGGTCCCGGATTTTTTTGCCATCGATGGTATGCTGCCTGTTTGGAAGCCACAGCTCTAGAGCAGTTTCTGTTAAACCAGGTCTTATCGGATGATGTTCTTCTTTCGGTATTCGGTATGTAAGTTTGCATCCCCAACATGATGATTTCAGAAATTGTCTCAGCACATCGTGTTGGATCTACTGAGGAGAAACAAACTCTCTTCCATGGAAACGCTGAGAAAAACATACGAAGACCCTCCCAGTCGGCCGAATTGTAATGCCACATGAGACGGGGTGGTATTGTGTTGCTCGATGGTAAATGGAAAGAGCATGTTGTGAAGATGAGGGTGTGATCAGAGTTTCCAAGTGGGGCACAAACTTCTATTCTATACGGGTCAGGATTGGTGGTGAGGAAAAGATCTAGTGTATTGGCAGCCTGGTTGTTGACATCAGGGATGCGGGTTGGTAGCTCGACCAGTTGTTCTAGACCATGAATGATGGCGAAGGACTCAGCTTGACGACCTGCATCATCAGTTTTGTTAGAGAATTTGAGCCAGGCAGCGTTATGTACATTAAAGTCCCCCATGATTATGGTTTCAGCTGCTTTAAAAGCACAAAGCACCAACAAGGTAAATTTTAAACTTGTATGGAATTGCATCGAATCCTCAGAGTACCTTGGTGCGAATAACAGGGTGACCCTGCTGTGAGTACCTGGGCACCAAGGGGTGGAGGAAAACGAAAAAGACGACACCCTTGCAAAACAGGGGGCTGAATATACCAGATATACCAGGGTTGACTTACTCGAAGGCGTTCTTACCTAAACCCTCGAGAAACACAACTAAGCAGATCCTAGAATGGAGTAGGTCTTACCTAAAAATTCTAACGGGACTGCTTACAGGACACTGTCGTCTAAGATACCACCTCGGAAAGATAGGTCTGAATAAACAAACAGACTATCGATTTTGCTGCGTGGAAGACGAAACTGCTGAACATATACTATGTTCATGCCCCGGCCTGGGAAGAATAAGGTTCAACATATTTGGTCATACCAACCTAGAACCTATCGATTTCAAGAAAATCTCACCCCATACAACTATGAACTTCGTGAGAAGGGCTGGATGGTGCGGTGAACTGTAACCTCTAGGGGTGAGCCACAATAGACCTACTAAAGGTCACAGTGGAGGGGCGACCCACGCTCCACTTACCTGATACCTAACCTAACATAACCTAGTGAAATCTTTTATTAGTCCCACCATTCCACACGGCATTCTGGTTACAGAGCTTTACAAAATAGAAATGAAAAAGAAAAACACACATTTTGTTCCATGTTTTGTTAATTCGATCATTTCGTTCAAGAGTCTTTTTTTCAATACTGTCCTATAATACTGACTGAATTGAAGTCAAAAGTATGAAGTGATGACTTACAATGTTTGCAAGGCTAGTGGGATTTTTCATTGTTTTAAGCGGGTTGTGAGAAGGTGTGTATAGGGCAAAAAGGTATGTATCTAAAGCAAAGTATGATTGAACACAGCAATATTGTAAAAATATACACATTCTTTATTTAATTATAAAGAAGCGATTCACCGACATTCAGTTTGTTCATTTCTTCGTGTCTGTGTCAGCGTCTTTCGTGAACCTGTGTATTTATTTATAATTTATGTCTAATTTATTTATTTTACCCTTTTTAAACTCGGCAAGCCACACTAAATGTACATAAGTACTCATCAATGTTATTTTCTGTAAAGTGTTTGAAGCGTTTTATATTTTTTAAAGATTGTTATTTTACATAATGTTTTTTGTTTTCATCAAAACTACATTCTAGAATCCTATTGTAATATGTATGTTCTCTATACTTTATAGTCCTAAAGATAAAACAATAAAGTTTCGAAACGTCGACAATTTAACAATCAAAATCATGTTCAACAGTCGCCATTCCATTAACTTAAGATATAAACTTCCAAAAACTACAACAGTTCTCACAGGGAATTTTCTGCAATCCTTCAAGCAGTCCGTTACACAAATTCATCTAGTTCCAAAAAGTTTATAGTAATATCAGATTTACTGAGCTCACTACATATACTACGTCGAATATTATTACTCATCCGATACGTAGGATAATCAAACGTAAACTTCACAGTATTCAATCATCGGATAAACAGGTAGTATTCCCTTGGGTCCCTTTACATATAGAAATACCTGGAAATGAAACAGCCGACGCCATTTCACGAGAATGCGAACTAGGTAGCATCACAGTTGACACCTTCGATAGAAATGAAATCATATTTCAAAAACAAACCTCACAATCTGAACTCCGAGAAATTAAGTTTAACGCTGGACCATGGCAAAACACATTGTTAAACCAAAGATATAGGTGATAATGACTCGATAATGGCTCTTAGAACACACAAGACTTACCATTAAATTCCTGTTATATGGACAAATTGAACCATCATGTGACATTTGTGAACTTCGGTTAACAGTGAAACATAATGGTGCAATGTCCCATCTTCCAGATCCAAAGAGACACGTTTCAACTTTAATTTTAAAAAAATGTCAGACTATAGTAATAGTAACAATATCATTTCATTTTTGCATAATTTGAATTTAATAAATAAACTATAATTGTAACCAAAAAACTTTACCACTAATGACTTAAAGGTTTAAAGCGGTTATTTGTAATTATAAAAAAACATTTTAATACAACATTTTCAATATTATTGACGATTTTGTTAATTATAAGAATAATTATTGCTTTCTATTGAATATTTTAATTTAAGTTTTCTTGTTTACTGTAATCAGAGAATATATATTAAACTTGTGATTTTCATCAATATATAAAGTTAAAATCGGCATATATGCGAAACTGCAATATAGAGACCCATTTTAAAAATTGGCATAAAACTGTCGTTTAGGACAAAATTGTATTTATTTTGATATTAGAGTAGTATAAAATGAAATAAAAAAGAAAATAGACTAAATAAAACTGTTCCTAATATAATATAGACCTAATATTTAATGATAAAATTTTAGACATTTTTTTAAATTTGGACATTTTTTACCTCATGTACTAAAACAAAATTTTAATCAATAAATTATTCAAAAATAATAAAAAAAAATCAAAAATGATTTTTTATAGTATCGTCGTCTACTAAAATAATATACATATGTAAAATGTGTGCTGGTATTATCAATAAATATGTAAGAATGTTGTTAAATTAAAATTAAAAATAAAAATTATTGTGTTGCAAGAAAATACTCTTTAAAAATATGCTGTATGCAAATCGTTTTATTTAATTTCCGCTTCATTAAATCTTTATTTTTTTGGCAATTTTAGCATCCCTATGGTAGCAAAGCTCAATCAATATTCATGAATTTGCAAATTATGCAGACGTAAAAATTGTTTTGGTGATATCATGAATTTACTTTCATCCAGTATCAGAATTTATTACAGATGACCTACACAGCATCGCTTTACATACGGGTTAATAATTCCGCCTGGGGATATTCTTTTAAGCAGTGTTTCATTTACTAAATTACATTTTTTGTGAGTAAATATAAATATATATATATATATATATTTAGGTCTAAAAATTATTTTATTTTTTGAATGTTAATTTATATATATTACATAATAGTAACTAATGAAGAAATAAAAATAATTTTAAAAGCTATTACAAAAAAGTAAATAAAGAGAATTAAAAATAGCTGCATCCACAAAATTTTTTTACATTTTTTATATATATTATATAAAATTCACGGGTATTCAGTCCAAGTCAAAAAGAAAAACTCCTCTTTACTTTGCCAAACTTTCGACAAATTTATTGGTTAAAAAACATCGAACATAAATCAATGGTAAAACCTTACATGTAAAATGAGTTAAATGAACGAATATAAGTATACAACATATATTGACATAACTTCAAAAAAAAAATTCTGTAACACTGAAAGACATTTCATTTTCATGAGTATGATGGATGTTATTTTATTACGATGGGCGGGAAAATTTTATAAATATTTATTTAGCATAAAAATTCATTTTGTAAGTAGGTACGAGTAAATTTTGCTGAGTTGTTCGATATCAGATCTCTTATTAACATTATTGCAACCATTTCTAAGAAAAGTCTTTTTGTCAAATTTTGTTCTTGATATATAATTATTGTATCATTATAAGTCATTATGTGATCTTGGTTAACTACATGATCAGAGAGTGCGCAAGAAAGTTTCTGGAGTCTACAGTCATTTTTATGACCAGCGATTCAAGATTTCAAAGCTTCACTCGTTTGTCCAATGTAGTTTATGTTATAAGAACTGCAAGGTATTCTATAAAAAAAATTGTTTAACAATATTTCGCATAGATTTTTTAAACAGTTATATATATATATATATATATATATATATATACTAACTGTTTTGTGAATGATTTCCCAAATTGAGGAAAGTGTATATTGATATTACAAGCCGGTAATGCAAACGGTTTTGTATTGAATTGTTTGCTATTATAGGTAAAGAATATTTTAACTTGTTTGTACCATCCTATTTAAGTCCGGTTTTGGACCTGCCGTCAGCTAAAATCTTTGGGGTGCTGAATTCGTAAAACAAAAAAAATTATTTCGACTTTAACTATAAACATATAAAAGAAATAGGATAAGTATAATGATGAATTTTTGTCAGGAATTTGTAATGTTTTTTGTTTTGAACATCCTTTTGTCAATACGATTAAAATTGTGTATAAAAACTGTTCATGATTGGTTTTTATTTTGTCTGCTACTAAGAAATAGAAATATTCGGATTTATACTATTTTATTCCTAAATAAAATTATTATTTTTTTCATTATTAAAAGATTATTTGAAAACTTAATTTATTTTTATTATTTCATTTGAAAAGAAAATTCCATAAAAAAAAATATTAAAAAATAAGGTATTAAAAAAATTTCTTATTATTATTCTAAATTTTATCTTGGAAAATAACGTAGATGTGTTCTTTTTATGTAAAGATATTAAGAGTAGTTTTTTTTTTCACCAAATATAATTTTTTTTTTAAAAGTACTCTCAGGGATGCCTCAGCTATACTTTCGTCTATGCTAAAATTTTTTTTTCAAAATCCAATCAAAATTAAGCCGACAAAGTTATTTCTGCCAAACCTCTGCAGAATCGATTTTGGAGAATTTTTCTCCACTAATTCAAGCGTTGCACAAATGTAATATTTCACATTGATACTATAAATTGTTAAATGAGTTGTTATTCCATTTATGATTATGAAGAAGCTAATTAAAAAAAAATTTAGAACGAGGGAAGAAATAAATAGCGGATGCAAATTATTTTAATTAAAATTCCAAATATGACATACTTATTAGAATGAATGAAATATATTTTTTCCCAATCACAACCAAGCGTTCTATTTTTAAGAAAGAAAGCAAGCATAAAAATTGTATTTATTTTATTCTTATTAACAAAATAAAATACATGGATTCAAAAGAACATTATTATGATCGTAGTTAATGGAAACACAATCAACTCTCCATATCAACATACAAGAAAATTTTTCGAATCACTGTTTACCATAAATTTAAAATATTTTTCTAGAATAAAAATGCGGTAATTTCCTTTTAAAAATTAACTCTAATAGGTGAAAAAACAGAATTTTTTGCGGGCGGTTGATGTTTTTTAATGCATAAAGTGTCAAATGATTGCATAAAATATTTATATTCGTTGTTAGTGTAACAGTGTAACTTGAATGAAGTATAGTGTTTGGGGTTTTTAAAATAAAATATAATAATTATCGAGTTAAACTATAGTACTGATACCGTAATAGACTTTTCGTGCCGAAACTGTCTTTTAGTGAACGGAAATCAAGGTTTACGAAGTCAATTTTTATGCTGTTTTCAGAATAAGGTAAGACATACTAGGTGTTTTAAAAAGATGATGCTAAACTTAAAACAAAATTAGCAATAAAGCAATTTTTGCCCTCATGAGTTGGGAGAACAGCGACACTAAGTAAAAATCGTTGATACACGTGTCGACTATTTATTTGTAACTGAGAAAATAAGCAAAAAAAAGGGTGGGAGACAAAGAAGTGTTTTTACGAATTTTTGAATAAAACGAAAAGAAAAATCGAAATCTTTCATAGAGAATTTGATAAAATTAATTTTGTACGTCAAAAGAATATTTGTTTAATAGATTAAACATGAAAAAGATAACAAAAAAATGCAATCAAGGAACTAAAAAAGCACTTAAGAATCCACATTGGCAAATGCGGCTTGTTCATCGACAAGCAAATTGATTTCATCGCTGCGCCCAATGGCCCAATGGTCCCAATGGTCCCAATGGCGTCATCGAAGGAGACAATAATCTTTCGTAGAAGTAAACTGTCCTTCTGCTAAAAATGTAACACTTGGATAGGAATTGCAAATGGACTGATTAAATGCTGGACAACAATCATTGAAAACCATAACTGGTACTTTCGAGTACAAGGGTAATTACATGTGACTGGCTTCGGTTTTTGTTAAATTATGACTTGAACTTGGGAAAAAAAATTAAACCCAAATTGATATTTTTTTACATGAAATGCTTACTGCATGAAATAGTTAATAGTGGATTTGAAAGTAACAAGGAGATTAGGGACTATAATACTATTTTAAAGGGGTCCCACAAAATAAATTCAGAGATCATGATCTATTAACTATTGTTAAATTCTGCAAAATCAGTTTTTTGCAAAAAAATATGAGTATCTTGGCGAACATGCAGTTATATAAGAACAAAAAAATAAAACTGTTGTGTGACAATGTGTAATCATATACAAGGTATTCCATTCTAAATAATTCATAATGAGCCGATGTCGTGGAATTCCAATACCCCTCATGAAACCGAGAAACTCCTGTATTAAAAATATTCCATATAGGTACCTGTTTAATGTTTTAGTATATTTCAAAGGAGAAAGTACTATTGACCCACGCTGGACATACAATTTTATATTATATTTCTTTAAAATTGCTCAAGAAATTTGCCCTTTATTGTCTCATATATATGGACAAGGACCACCATTCTCGTAAAATATGTTAAAATGTTATAAGTCCCACCTTATGGTCTCTAAATAAATGATTTTTCATGGAATCTTGTTTTTTATCACCTTGTAGGGAACATGCTCGTGAATGTTCATTGTGTATTTTTGCAACACCCCGTATGCCAGTACATTACGTATATATTCTTCTACTTAGTGAATTTCCATTTTTTATTTTACCATTTTAAATAATCTATGTGTAAAAAATTCCAAGGCTGCCGATAGCCAGAAGGCTAATTTTACCACTTACGGGATGACAATAGATGTTTATCCCTCTCATCTGACCCCGCCTTCATCGGTTGAGATTTATACCTCCCGCTTTACCACCCGAATAAACTTCGCTCTTTATCAATAGGTTAACCCCTTCTTAAATCTTATAAATTAATTGTGTTTTTACATTTGAAAATACTGTTGATATTTGATTTAAAAAAAAAGAGAAAAAAAATACAAATTTAGGAAGGTGTTTTGGTTTCTGTAAAATAAAGTAAAAAAAAAATTTTTTTAGAAACACAAAATGATTTTACTTATAGCAAATCTGATTCTGTTATTTTATTCCTGGCGTAACTAATTAGCAAGGTTTTAATTAATTACAATTAATTTAAACACTGACAAAAAAAACAAAAAAATCCTGTAAAATCTTAAGAAAAAGCTGTGTAGAAGACTCCACAGCGAATTAATCGTTTTTAAAGTATTGATATACGTTATGTTAGGCATCATGTGAGTGGGGCCTAGTAAGTAGGGGGCACCCTTGTGGATACCCTTTCGCCGCACTGAACCTGATCGATTCTCCATGCAGTGATGATATAACATATCGGTTTTCAATCATACTTTTGATCCAGTTGCAGATTTGGCTGCCGATTCATCTATCTCTAATTGACGTATAAAGTGACTGTGGTGGGATATTATTATATGCTCCTTCTATATCTAGAAAAGCTGCCAGCACAATTTCCTTGTGTTCAAGAGAATGGCTAATCTTTTCTACTAGGTTGTTAATTGCTAAATCCGTAGATTTTCCTATCTGGAGGCTAATCGGCCGAAAGGATTTTGGTAGGGTTTGAGTCACTGTACCTGTTTTACGTATGTAGACAACTCTCACCATTGACCAGCACAGCGGAACATACATACCTCCACGCTAGACACGCTCTGAATAATTTAACCAGAAGAGGTAGTCAAATTTCGCTGCATGAGGTCAGGGAATATATCATCCTTCCCTGGAGACTTGTATGGGAATAAATATTAATATAAATACATTTTTATTGTTTAAAAATTATATATATTCCATATTTTCTACTCCCTTTATATATATTGTAATGTTTTAAAATACATACATGGAAAAATTATACAGGAAGCAATATAATAATAATTATAACTCTATAAACAAAAAGAGTGGTATAAATTACTTGAAAATAAGAGAAAAGGGATTGTAAAAGGGGATTATATTATATTAAATAAAGAAGGAATAATGTATAAAGTTAAAAATAATGTTAAAATTAACGTCCAATAAACTATAATTAAAAAACTATGAGATGCAACCTTTCTTTAAGAACAAATCAGAAAAAATTTACAATTAACAGTAAATATAATATAATATAGAAAACTATACTAATATTTTTGTCAGCGAATAAGATTAAAATTGTATAAATCTAATTTTTTTAAAATCAGCTTTTGCCGCATGTTACTTATACTATAGGCATATGTAGGTCGAATATCAGAAAACAACTACTTTCCTGGCTACGTGCCTACGATGAACGTTGAATTACATCTGATAGATAATCGTGCATAATCTATTTCGGGTGATATGCACATGCTTGTCGAGTAAAAGAAAAAATTATTAAATTTATCCATTCGAAGTAACCACCTATGGACCGGTTTTGGGGTGTTGCCTCTCATCAGCATAGGGTAGGTCTTGGCAAACTTATGTTTGCCCTTTGAAGAGACAAATCAACAATCCTTACCCTTACCAGTTACATATGGAAGACCGAACGAAGAGCGCTAGTCACGACATCTATACCTTTTCAAATATAACATTTTTAGATAAGGTATAAAGAAAATTTACATTGCAAATGAGTATATAATAAATTTTAAGGACAAATTATGAGTAGAAATTTTTCTTGGAAGAGCAATTCAGATATATTTCACATTTTACTTAAAAGCAGATTAAAAAACAAATAAAAACCTATTTGAAAAGTCTTACATAGTCTGTTCCTAAGGTGTAATAACAGAAATCATTGTTATTTGTAAGAATATTGTTAATTTAGAGAGCTAATTATCATATTTATGCACACGAAATCAATCGTTTCAAAATTTTTATTAAAATCGCCAATTGGGAGGGCTCATGATCTTTTTTTAACCATAGCAAATACCGTATGGTCCGTGTGTAAATTATTCCCTAAAACAATTGGAATTTTAACAAAAGTTAAAAACCTTACTTATTTTTTTTGTAACGAGCCCATACAATAACAGTTCTTTAAATATTTAATAATATAAATAATAGTAATATTACAGTGATTTCTAATTAAAAACCAAGTGAAAGTTGTGGCACCTACAGTAAGTGTGATTAAAGGAAAAGAAATACTTACCTTTGGGATTATTAATAGCTGTCTTAAAGAATAAGGTAACATATCAACATTGGTATGAACTAAATACATCTGAGTGTGAAACTAAATTGTGGAATTTGTGTTCTTAAAAAACGATATTTAACGATATTTAATCATTTGTTTGGTTTAGTGTTATTCAGAATAATTAGTTTTTTTCTGTAAGTGTACGTAATTTTTGTTATTTGTGTTATATAGTGTCGTCAATGTTTGATTAAGTTTATAACTACATAAGGTTCAATTTGTTTTTATTTGAGTTTAAAAGAAAAGGTTATTCATCAGGCCCTTTGAAACTACCTCTAAGATTAGGAAAGTGCTCTTGTTCTAATAAGATTAAACAACAATAAAAATAAAAACAATAATAATTTTAATTTGAGTAATAGCAATAAAAATAATTATTTTCAATTTAATTTAAAATACAAAACAATAAAAAAAGATAATCCTAAAAGGAAGCATCATAGAGGTAATAATTGGTGATTTTAATTATAGTTTATTCCATTAAAGGTTTTATTTTAATTAGTGAAATTATTTGTTATGCCCATTATAACAAATTGGCGCCTAACTTCATAATTTTAATACTTCAAACTTTAAATTTACAGAAATTTCTTTACATTTACAATTTAAACTTATAATACCAAATCTTATTTACACTTACAAACTAAAATTAAATTTACTTTTACTTCCCATAATAATTTATTTACAACAAAGTTTATTTACTCATTTAAAAACAATATTTACTATTAAAATTTGTTTTTTACGAAATACATTACGAATATTTCATCGTAAGTACCATAAATGGTACAAATTGGTATATGTTTTAAAATATTTTACTTTAAAATTTCTATCATACACAATTAAAATAATTGTCACAATTTGGTACCCATTTCAACCTAAAAAATCTACAATTCTTAATTTAATTTATGTCAAATATTACACTGAGAATTAAGTAAAAATGCTATTTAAATTAGTAAAGACCAGATATAGATTGAATATCAAACAACAATCGCAGATAGCAAGGCGAGAATAAATAAATGCTAACAATATAAAAAAAACTCCAATAAAAATTAAATCCACCTCTAAAACAAGAAATATTTTAATTATATAATGCTCAAAAAACGTTCTAGTATATAATACTTTTATTGATAAAATTGTTTATAATTTTATCACAACAAAAAAAAAATTCCAGCAGTCCGGATTAACTAATCTCTATCAACCTCTATTCACTTTAAAAAGGACTGGGCAGGTGGATAACGGCAACATTCTTTTATATTTTAAGTCAATTAGTGTAATTCAGTAAATTTTTGTTATGTTAAAGTTTACACATTTTTGAACTTGTTAACATCAGTTAAAATTTTATTTGGCTTAAAACAGATTTAGAAATGATATTTATAATTTTTAAATTAAGTTACTTACAATCATTTAATTTATAAGATTTTACTAAATTTCTATGTAATATGACAACTTTTTATTTTATTTTGAAAAGTTTTCTCCTGTGCCATTTTTTTATTGTAGCAACTAAGTTAAAACAAGTTTGCAATTGAAATATTCATTCTATGGAAAATCGACCGGATTTCTCCAGGAAACGATTAATCTCTATTAAAAGTTCCCGATTTATTAAAAATCCATTGAAATTCTTTAAAAAACTACTTTCAGTGTGTTTTATTATTCATACAATTAATTTGAATACCGTTGTTACAAAGAAAAGTTTTTTCCATAAAAAACAATTACCAAAACCATTTAACAAAATAATTAAGAATTACTTCCAATTAAAAAGTAAAAACGAGTATTCATGCGATTATTTTATCTCAATAAAAGCTTATTCTGACATCCGTGCAAGGCAAGTTCTCGTCACAGGCATGCACTAGCTCGGCAAAATATCTTTATCATTGATTCTAATGGATTTGTCAGGGTTTACGTCTCGCGTCCCGCGTTGTCACGAAACAATATTTGCCGAGCTTGTGCCGTGCCGTTGCCGATCTGCTTCCTTGTACGTCTAGTGTGAATCGGTCCTAACAGTAAAAAGGACCCACCTTTAATATTTTAGAAATGCGACATAAAATGAAATTCCAAAACACGTCAGCTTTTAACTTGAGGGGGACATTTTTAGCGCTAATGTCATAATCGTCAGATGTACCCCCTCCCGACTAGAGATACCCCTTAAATGTTATTAAATAGCGTTAGGTTACAAGTCGTACCTCATTTAAAAGTTCTGGTAAAATAATGTGAATTTAATTCTAATATGTTTCATTTCTGAAATAATAAGGGTGGGTCCTTTTTAAATGAACACAGTGTATACGTAAAAAACCTCATGCAAGGAAAAGTAAATACAGTGAAACAAATTGTTTGAGAAGACCACGAAAAAAACAATAATAAATAAAGAATAAATCTCAAGAAAATGTTGTCACGTGCCTATTTTTTCCCTTCTATGGTTCATTATAATTGTGTCTTACTCGTAAGTAGTGTTGCATACAGTACTCTGTTGTAACTCAAATATATCATTCGTTGTAGATAATGTTGCATAACTTGTAGGGGTAGGATTATCGTTTGGTTTGCAATTTCTGTGTGGATGGGACTGGATATCCACACGGACGAGGCGAGCACGGACTTGAGAAGATTGTGGGTTGACGTTTATTCCGTGCCATTTCTTGATTTCCGGCGTAGGAGAGAGTCAGTCGTTTGGGGAGCTTCTTCAAAGGAAGGTGTTGGTGAAAGTCGTTGGGGACGGTGTGTTATTAGCACGTGTGCAGAACCTCTTTCTTTCATATCTGGCTGTATTTGGGCCATCTTAATTGGATTTTGAAGAAAAACCATTTAATTTTTAACTTGACCATTTTGTCTTGCCTTTGTAGTGGATATTTTTGGATTTTTGGTGTCGAGTTGAATAGCCGTTATCGGGATTTATTTGAGGGAAGCCATTGTTAATTAGCCGGTGCCGCCCCATAATCTAACCAGCCCCAGGAGTAGGCCCAGGAGTAGGCCAGGAGTAGGCCACAGGAGTACATGTGAATTCGTACACCCAAAGGTTATCAGTGATTAATTTTTAAATATATAACGCCGTGTCTCATTTCGACACCACGATTAAGTTCTGTTTTAGTTTATAAATATAGTACTTTGTGAATTCGTATACCCAAAGGTTATAAGTGATTTATTTTTAAATATATAACGCAGTGACTCATTCTGACACCACGATTACGTTCTGTTTTAGTTTATTAATATAGTACATTGTTGGAAACTATTTATTGCATTAGATAATATGCCAAAACTAAACTTGGATTAAAATAACCTTCTCAATAATTCTTTATGTCCAAGTAAAGATATATTTTCTTCCTACTTATTTGTAAATATCCTACAATCTTGATATTTTAAAGGACAACCATTGTAAAAATATTTTTAAATAAACTCGATTGTTTTGGCAGTGAAAATCTTCATGTAAACAGTTAACTAGTGTTATTAATGAGTTAATTTATATATGTTTTACCTTTTTTTTCTTTGAATTAGTGTTATTAATGAGTTAATTTATATATGTTTTACTTTTTTGTAACTTGGTAAAATCTGTTACTCTTACTTCTGTTCTGGTTATTTTATAAAGTTGTAAATTTTACATTTTTGGTTTGTTTTAGCAAGAAAATTTTACCATAGCTGTTAATTTTGACTATATCTGTTATGATGTTGCTATTGAGCTGTGTACCTTAATTATTTATTGTGTGAGTAAAGTATCCAATATATTTTTGCTATAATTTTATTTATTTGGTTCACCATAATCTTAGTTGTTTATCTTGTGGCTCTGCTAGTGCCTATAAGACCTAGGGGTTTCCGGCTTATACCGTCTAAGTCGGTGGCGCGGCTCACTTTTATATTTTTTTTCTTCTACCCTCTACGGCTGAGCTCGGGCATAATTTGCCAGTAGAGAAACCACTAGCAGAGTACTCTTTAGAGAACGAAAAAGACGGCAATGTGGTTTAACCTACATTAAGTGATCCGTTATAAAAGTGATTTGTGAGATATTTGATTATGTATAAAGAAGAAAAAAATTAAGCTATAAACCTTTATGTTTCTGCTAACTACTTATTAGCTTGGATTAACCTCACAAATAAAGACAAATATTAAGATTATTAGGTTATATAAAAACTTTTTGATAATCTGAGCAATGCCAATTAAATAATACCGCAAAAATTATTTTTAACAAGATTCTTCCAATAGTAAACTTATTACTTTAAATAGGTAATTACCACAGGGTATGTAACAACTGGCTGAACATTTTGTTTTAATAAAAAAATCCTTAACAGATCGAAGAACTTAAACTGTGCAGCGTTTTGAAACGTTTATCGCTAATCCGTTTATTTGATCTGTTTAAGAACAGACATTTAAACCATCTGAATGAATCATTGGCTATAAAACTTGAATGGTTTACCAGCAATGCTCAAAAGTGCTTCCATTTATTTCCGATATTAGAAATAGTAAAACATAAAGAGAATTCCTTGAGGGTAATGTCTTGAAAATAAAAGTTATTGACAGAAAATAAATCAAGAAAATAAAAAGATTACGGCTCATCTCTTTTATTGATAGTCTTCGACAAAATGAATATTTTTCTAAACTTATTCTCAAGAGAAAATGTTTCTCATCAAAGTTCATCATGTCATATCAAAGCTGCCAAATAAATATTAGATAGTAAATATTAACAGTGTTTATTTCGTTTACAACAGGGTAAACTTTTAAAAAGAATTTATTTAACAGTGATTGTTTAGAAGTAGCAAAAGAATTATATTTGGTAATTGCTGCGCGTCATCAATCGATTAAAAATGTATAAAGTACATGAGACGTGAAAATAATGAAGGGGCCAAAATCAATAAATCGAGTTTTGGTAAAAAAGTTAATTATTTTAAACCTGAAAAATTTATATTTTAATGACAATCAAATGAAAAAAAAAATACCAATACTTTTCTGAAAAAAATTATAAAAATTGCTAGTAATAATAATTATAGTTATAAGCTGGGGAACAGTAAGAACATTTACTGGCTCTGACAGACACAAATTAAACCCTCCTCCAACAATACGCATCTTTTGTGTTCCGGGTTCGAACTCAAAACAAGATACAAATTTAAGACCGGCCTTTGTGTTTACACTCGCAGTGATATTTCCTGTTGTAGACAGGAGAACTTAGAACCAAAGGACGGCCTAAAGGTCATGTGGTTCAAGTTAACCTTCCAAAAATCAACAAAATTTCTCTGCTGCCTGTATCTTTCTCCTACGAACCCTCCTTACTCAACCTCTTTCAACATCTTTCCGACACGCTGGAGCTGTTGCAAACTAACGACCCCAACACAGAGGTTATATTTTTGGGTGATTTCAATGTTCACAACGCGAACTGGCTGAGATCCAACCGCATCGACAACGCCGGTCTAGAAGCTGAGAACTTTGCGATAAGCCACAACGTGACCCAGCTAGTTGAAGAATCTACCCGCATACCCGATAACCCCAATCACCAAACCAACATTCTCGATCTCTTCTTCACGACACATCCCGACCAGTACCGAGTCTCTATAACCGCTCCGCTCGGTAAATCTGATCATAAACTCATCTCAGCCACGTCCAAACAAACAACCACCGCCCAAAATCACGCCTGGTACCTCTATTGTCTGGCATTATAGATCAGCCAAATGGAATGAACTGAGGGACTTTTACCTATCATTTCCATGGAAAGATTTCTGCTTTCGCTCACAAGACCCATCAACATGTGCAGAATCTGTAACCGAAATCATAATGCTAGGTATGGACTCATACATTCCTCATGGTACAAGACGGATCTTCAACCCCAAACCCTGGTTCAACTAAGAATGCAACCGTGTGGTGCGTGATAAAAATCAAGCACATCGACTCTGGTGCGAAGTCCCGACAATTGCCAACCAAGAAGCTTTTGTCCACGCAAGGAACGCCTGCAAAAGAACGATCGATCTTGCCAAAGAATCCTACGACACGAGAATATGCAACAAGCTTGTCAATGCCCCTCCTGGATCAAAGACCTTCTGGTCTTTGGCTAAAGCCATAAATAAGAATTTCACAACTTCTTTACCACCACTCGAGAGGTCCGACGGCACGACAGCCGTATCTTCCAAAGAAAAAGCGGATCTGCTGGCCGAAATGTTCAGCTCTAACTCAACCCTCGATACCAATGAAAGACAACCCCCAACGATACCTAGAATAAACGCATCAATGCCTGAGGTCACTATCCGCCAGGACCAGATGGAATTCCGACAATTGTCCTGAAGACCTGTGCTCAAGAGCTCACCCCAGTTCTCTGTAGACTCTTTAAGTTATCATACAGCAAAGGAGTATTTCCGTCCATGTGGAAAAACGCTAAAGTCCAACCGATTCTGAAAAAAGGAAAGAAGACTATTCCTGCAAATTATCGCCCTATTGCATTGCTCTCAGTCATATCCAAAGTTATGGAAAAAGCGATTAACACAGAACTTATCAAATATCTAGAGAAATTTGAGATAATCCATGACAGACAATATGGATTTCGACAACTTCGGTCTACTGGAGATTTGCTGGCTTATGTCACTCAGCTCTGGACAAACACTATTGAAGAGTTTGGTGAATTCCGTGCAATAGCCTTGGAAATATATCTAAAGCCTTTGACCGCGTTTGGCACCAGGCATTGTTAAGTAAATTATCTGCCTACGGTCTCCCAACCAAACTGCGCCAATGTCTCTTGAGCTTCATGCAAGATCGCTCCTTACATGTGGCAGTTGACGGTATTTCTTCTGATGCGTTTAAAACTAATGCCGGGGTCCCCCTGGGTTCCATCCTGTCCCCTACCTTATTTCTTTTACACATCAACGACCTCTTGAAAACCACCACGAACCCCATTTATAGTTTCGCAGACGATAGCACACTTGTCTCAACTTTCACATCCTATCGATCACTTTCGGTGAATGATACAAATAGACTCAGGCAGGAACAGATTGATTCCATCAATAGAGATCTTAAAGCAATTGTCGAATGGGGAACCAATAATCTTGTTCAGTTCAACGCCCAAAAAACACAGAGTGCCACGTTTTCCAAGAAAGTGAATTCCTCAAATCATCCCATCAAAATGTCCAGAAATACCCTTGAACCAAGTCCCTCCATCTCGATTTTGGGAGTCACGGTGTCCAATAATATGTCTTGGCATGATCATGTTGCTAACATCGCAAAGTAGGCAAGCCAGAGGCTAGGTTTTCTGTGGAAACCAGAAAGTTTTTTACTCCTGATCAACTGTTGACGACGTACAAGGCTCAAATCCGACCTCTACTGGAGTATTGCTCGCACATTTTGGGTTCAGCACCAAGGCATTCTCTTCGTCTTCTAGATTCCATTTAGAAAAGAGCCATTCGCTTGATAAACAGCTCAACTCTCACAGATACCCTTCACCCTCTAGAACATAGAAGAAGAGTTGCATACCAGTCATTGCTCTACAGATATTTCCATGGCAGATGATCCAGAGAAATAAAAACTCTTGTACCACCATTGGCCACATTTGGCCGAAGAACTCGGCACGCTGATCAGTCGCACCCATTTACTCTCAAGATTGACACTGCAAGGACAAATCTTCATCAAGAATCCTTCTTTTACAGGGCTGCTACGGAATCGAATAAGCTTCCAAAATCAGTTTTTTCCAGAGAACCATGACCTGCAACTTTTTAAAAAGCGTGTCCACAATCATTTCCTTTCTATAATCCCTTCCCCTTCTAATAGTCGCAGTGCGGGTCGTCCGCGGCCCACACGATAGGTCTACCCTTTTTGCGACTATTTTCATAAAAAAAAAAGTTTCTTCCGAATCCCGTCAACAACACTCAGACAATGTCCATTTTTTGTCCCTATGATAGCAATTAGCGATCTGCTATACCTGTCTTCCTCCAAAAAAGGAGCAGGTCACCGATCGGTAATTGCCTGAGTTGCTCGGGCTCAAGTGAAGCTGAGCCCAGCAAAGTCAGCCTTAGTCTGGCGTACGCCGGGCATTGGCAAATGACACGGAGGCAAGTTTCCTCGTCTCCACATAATACACAATTAGAGCTGTTGGCCAGCCCCAGACTGTAAATATGATATCTAAGGGTACCATGACCGGTTAGTATGCGTACTGCTAGTCTGGCATCCTCTTTACTTGTCACTGGTTTCTGTTTTCCAGTACAATAAGTTCTGGTCCCCAAGTCAGTTTTGGATTGCCATTCTGCTTAGACAGAAAAAAATTCCTAAGGCTGGTTTTGAGCCCATAAACTTTTAGTCTCCGATCCAGCTCTTGGCAGTGTATCTGCCCTCTCATTGCCCTTGATTTTCGAGTGGCCAGGAACCCAGACAAAAATAACGTTGTTGCCTTTTGCCAATGCCTCTAGGGTCTATCTGCAACCCAGAGTTAATTGTTAATTAATAGTCAGAACCACTAGCGCTTTAATTGCCGCCTGGCTATCCGAGTATATTTTGATGCACCCGCTGGTCCTCCCTATGGAGAGCGCACATTGCATAATTGCTACAGTTTCAGGTTAAAAAACTGTAGCATATTCGCCTAGAAAGATCGGTTCCTTGATGCCATTCTTACTACTATGAAATGCAGCCCCAGTCCTGGTGCTAGTCTTAAAACCATCTGTAAATCAGATGTCCCCATTAAGTAGCACTGACCTTTTGCTTCCGGTCCATTCTTCTCGTTTCAGGAAGCACAGTTTACATGATATTTTTCAAACACAAATAGTCGGTATTCATTTCTGTCCCATGCTAAGCACGGGATCAGACAGAACACCTTGCGGAAATTTTGTGTGTCCACAGACACAGCGATCACCTTATGTAAAGCGGATCAACACCAATCAGCACTCCCATCTTCACTACTGGAGTAGTGCGTATGGCACCAAGTGTAACTCTTAGTATCAGAGCTCTGCTGTGCTCTAGCATAGTCTTTGCTGGTGACTTCTGTACCCTGAGCCACCAGACTACTGAAGCATATAGTAGACTTGATCGAATTATCGACGTGTATATCTATACAACCATTCTAGCTCTTAAACCCAAGGTCTGACCAAATGTTTTTCTGCATATTCGGCTCTTATTCGTTCTGGAAGGCTTTTTATAATATTCCTAAAAAAACTCTGTATCCAAACTTTTCCATTCGTCGTGTTCCAGCTCATCTAAGTTGATTGAAGCAATATCACGAGATATTATGCGTCTTTCTAAATAGTCCCATACAGGCTTTATGTGGTTCAAGGCTGAAATTACTGCTGGCCACTCTAAATCCTAAATACCAACTTCATAAAGACTTTCGGTTGTTGTTTTAGCAACGTATGGGCGAGCTTTATCATATATGAGAACAAAATTTACACCAATAACAGAAACAAACGAAACCACACTTCTCTAATATACCTATCAGCTATAAGGGATCCACTACGAAATGTGATCAACTCTGTGTGACCTTTAAAACATATTCCTCTCCATAACATAATGGAGCCCCCTCCAAACAGGATATTAGGCTAATCGTTCAAATTCTAATTGGCATGTTCTCTTGCGAATCTCAAACGTGCCGCATGGTATTCCCTGGTTAAAAATGATGTATAAACAGTAATTATGGCTTTAATTCTAATTTTCCTTTACCATTTTTAACAGAATAAATGCTTACTCGGACATTATGATTGCTAGAGAGATTATTTTACAGTTGTCGTGCTGTAATATGACGTTTTCGCAAGATTTTCAGACGTAAATAACGGTCATTTGCTGGAATGGACGTCCTGAAACGGTCTTTTATTGTAACCTTCAGATTTTCTGTACTTTTTTAATCTTCTAGATACACTTGACTGGTTAATACCATAACTTTGGCTCTATGCTGCTACGATCTTTCATCTTCACTTAGCGCCACAATTTTAGGTGCTTGTTCTGCCGAGATAGATGCCGCAGTAGGATAGGCGCATCGTTTTCAATGAACCTAACTTTCCAAAATCGCAACAAAGAATTAATAGTTTAAAAAACCGCTTAGGTACGACATGCCCCATTCCCCCGCAGGTCATCTGTGGTACATTAGTGTCTCGCTTGTGCGTGTGATTTATCTGCAGAGAACGTGACAAATGCTTCAAAGTTTCAGAGGTAAGTATTTACTGAAGCATTACTTTATAAGTAGTAATAAATTAGTTTTTTTATTATTTTAATACACTGGTTTAAGTACACACACCTAGGTGTTAGGAATCGCCCTTTTGTGTTTATTTTATTTAAAAAATAAAAAGGCATTTATCCATATCAAAAATGATAATTGCCACGATTTTTCGCGGTATAAGTGCTTTAACAGCTTTTGGCATTTCAATAAAAAAAAAAAGGTAGAATTTCTTGAACCTGTTAAAATCGAACGAAGTACACTAACACCCCTACCTCAGACTTCTTCAATGGATTGTCATCCAAAGTTTGTCAATGGAAGAGAAAACAGACCAAATAAAGCACTACCTAATTTAATATCGACTGCATTCAAAAGAGAGTCTCCTGTATTTTTATCAATCCTGAGGTTTTAAAGGATATTAGTATTGTTGATATTGGTAATGATATACTTGCTCACTAGATAGCATAGCAGAAAAAGAATATAGCAGATATTCTGAAAATAAATAAAATATAATAGAAAAAAGGGATATTACTAAAAGGACGAATAAACAAATAAAAACTAAGTTAGACTAGAAAACCAAGACTGATATTACCAAAGAATAATGAAAATGTAAAAAAACAAATAAAGGAACCAAAGGAAAAAACAAGAAATGTAAGAAAGTAAATCCAAAAAAATACATTATTTTTGTGAAGAAGACGATGACGACGAGACTGATTTTTGTGATAACGAAAATGATAATACCAGCACACAAAAAAAACTTGTCAGTACTTTTGACCAGACCTACTTTTTTATATGTTTTTTGATGCCCTCAATCCGAATCCGGAGCCCGATTTGCTCCATCGGGCTTGAATTTCGAGTAAATTTCGTCAAATAGAAGTGCATATTAAGCTTGGTTTTATAAAGCAGTATGTCACAGCTCTCGATAAAAATAGCACGTGTTTTTAGTATTTAGAAAAAAAATTGTCGGTAATTAGTGATGCTAATTTGAGAGAAGGATTTTGCGATGGACCACAAATTTGGATTTTACTTGAGGACGAAAATTTTATTGGCACAATAAACAGCTGTAAAAAAGCAGCTTGGCAAAGATTGCGGATTTGTTGAAAGCTTAAGAGGATAATAACTAAAGAAAGTAGAAAACAAAAGAGAAATCCTCTGAACAGATCATTCGAAGACAAAAGAGTTCGATAAAAGCGGAGAACTCTTTAAAAAAAATTTTTACGATTTTCAGCTATGGTATTTTTATAAATAATTTTTTAAACTGGAATTGATAAAAAAGGCACTATATTTAGTTTGAAGGCTTAAAAATTAATAAAAACTGCTCTCATAAGTTTAAAACACGCTAGTACTTTTTGCGATTTTTAGCGTTTTTTACTATTTACTCGAAACTCAAGCCAGATGGAGCTAAATGGGCTCCGGATTCGGATTGAGGGCATCAAAAAACATAAAAAAGTAGGTCTGGTCAAAAGTAATGACAACTTTTTTTTTAGTGTGTCGGTGTAATTATTATAAAGTAAATGAGGATGAACAAAAAGAATAATAACTTATAGTTCACTTATAGTAACAGTAAAGATGATGACAATTTACCCGATTAAATAAAGAAAAGAAAACTAAAGGTTTGACCGTGAGAAAATTAAAATTGATGAACAAGAAAACCCTTAAGATACAGACGAAAATAATGGCTGCGCGAGATCTGAACACTTTTAAAAAATTATTGCTCAAAAATAGTAAGTTTAATTATAGTTATGTGGGTTATATTAGAATTACTTCCTTAAAGTTACAAATAAAACAATTTAAAACTACATATGTATTTTACTTATTTTATTTCATAAAGCGTCTATCCTACACTATCTTTATTAGCATTTTTATGGTGGGGCATCTATCATCAAAAAAATAGTACTGCAAAAACTCAATTGCTGCAAAATCATTTATATTTTGGTGTACAAACACAAGTTGTATGAAATATAAAATTCTAAAGTAGCTATATTTCTATTAAATGCATATTTTTAAAGACACTATCAACAAATAACCACGCCAACAGACTTTTAAACAGAACGAACATATAACTCTTTTTTTTGTAATGTCTTTGTTCGACAAAACGTCAAAATTTAGGTTTTTTGACAATAAAGCAGACTATGCACGTAAATTAATACTTTTTGTTAATATTTATTTCATGATTTTAAACACTTTATATTTTCTAAAATTATGCGATACTTTTTGTCAAGTGTATGTTTGATCGTTTTAAAGTGACCAGTATTGAAAAGAAATATCACAGTACCATCATTTGGTTCTTATTTGAGCACCGCAGTATTGCCTCATAACTGACTTATATAAAACATATTATAGTGTGTCAAATGTGCTCTAAATCCATAGATAGAACACTGGATTTAGTGCCTGGTAGTTGTTACTCGATAATGTCATTTTTTATAGCTTCGGTAAATGCTTCAACTTTCTCTCTACTGATGAATGCTTAGCTATTGTTTTGCATTTTTACTTCTTACAGTATGTGCCCTAATTTCACAATGTAATTCATCATAAAATTTATCAGTATCCGTCCGAGGGCTTTTAAATTGTAGGTGTGGGAAGCTTTTTTAAAATACTGCTGTCTTAGTTGAGTGGAAGAATAGCTATAAGCTAAACTCAACCAAGTAAAATAAAGTCCATTTATTATTATTATTATTATTATTTCCATAGAAATGCTTTGCGTAGTCTGTGTCCATTTAAATCTGGAACAGAATTAATTTGTTCACAAACAATGCACGAACAGATTCTGTAAATTTACCTTTTACTGTAGGTGTTTGTTAATCTTTGAATATAGTCTAGTAATTTTTCTGACCACCCAATTTTTCTTCCTTAAATATAACAAGATGTTTCTTTGTTACATTGAAAATATCAATAATGTTTGTTTATACACTACAATAACATTTCCATTTTCACCTGAAACTGTATAATGTAATCTGCACCGGCGATGAATATTGGCGGGATTATCATAGGATCCGTGCCTTCGACGCCTAAGGTTAGTAATTCCATGTGTACGTTCTATAAGTAGATAAGTTAATGAAACAAAACTTCGTAAATAAGTCTAACCGCTACCCAAATGACAGTTTATTACAGTAGAATTAGTATTTAAAAATAATCTTAAAGTAGCATCAGCTAGTAACAAATACTATATTAATAAAAATAATATGACTCACATTTAGGTTAGAACGCTTTTGCCGGTACTATCTTCTTTTTTTAAGTTTGATATTTTGTCAAGAGGTTTTCAACCATCTTAGCTGTATTCCAAACTTTCCTGAGGGTTTATCCTTTATCATGGTATCCATTTTTGTGAATAAATAGTCACAAGTTTAAAATAAAACTTATCAAACTCTTAATATTATCTTAAAATAGACAAACCTCTAAATAATATCGACTCGGACTCAATGACACTTACCCTTTTTTTGGACATAGGCTCAATGCATTCTGACGAAGCCATCTGTTATCTTATATTACTACTATAATATTAAAACTGGCACCAAGAGCTTTTCTTAGGACATACACAATGGCATACATAAAATATAAAGCAAAATTTTAAATGGCATTGCATAATGCCCAAAAATGTAAAGGGATGAAAGTAAAAGTAAGCAAGACGAAAGTAATGGTTTTTGAAAAAGAAGATAGCATGACAAGCTGCGAGGTGCTGATTAAAGATGAAAGAATGGAACAAATGAAAGAGTTTGTATACTTGGGTCCAAAGTTTATGAGAGACGGAAAATATGACTGTGATATTGAGCTAAGTGTGTTGGCAGGGAAAAAATTAATGGGGCCCAGAATACCTTTAAGTAGCCAAACGTGTCCAAAATGGCACGACTGGCTATGCATAGAGGAGCGCTTGTCCCTACACTTATGCGTGGTAAAGAATGTTGGCTGCGGTGATAAATAGTCTGAGAAGTATAGCCGGAGTGAATGATGGATAAAGTGAGGAATAGTGAGATTAAGGAACGCTGTAGTGTAAAAGAAGATGTGTTAACAAAGATAGATAAAGAAATTGCGTTGGATTTGTAATGTTTTTTTTGGAGTTCCAATTTTATTTTATTTTTCATAAGTTAATGTTACCTATGTTTCTTATTTCGTAGAAAATCTGTTTTATTTTGGAGGCCGTTGTGGTGAGGGTAAACAAATTTTTTAAAGAGAGATTGTTTGATCTTTTGCATGCGACGTAGTCTCTTTTCTGACGTGTACTGATCTCTAGCGTCGCAGTCGTCGCAGACACATGTCGACGAGGTGGGGACAGTTTAAATTGTAATCATGTAGTTAATTATCTAATTGTTTGTCGCGAATATTTATTATATTTTGTGCTGGTCGACTGGTTTTCGTGCACCTGAGTATTTTGCATTAAAATTTGTATATATTCCTTAATTATTTTTCCATATCTGTATACACAAAGGCTGGATTTGTTAAAAACTAATAGGTACTATTAGTACAATTATTAGGTATTTAATACAATTATTAGTTATTTAATAAATAAATTTTACGACTTATTGTCATAACGTATAAAAAGTTAATTTTAAATAAAAGTGGAACTAAAGTAGCATCAATTTTTTTATGTGAGAACTCGAGGATTTAATGAATCACAACAACTACAATAAGGATGAATTCGCCAGTAAAAGTATTCGAAGAAAGGGCCAATGTTAGGGCCCCTTAGCGAGTTTTAAACCTTATAAAAAGCGAATGGAATGGCGTCTATTATTGGATCTCCAACTTGGCCATTACAATTTTTTTTGAAAGTACTTTAAAAACTATAGCTGGTAGCCTGTATTTTACAAAGGTCACGTTACAACCATTTAATTGGAGTTACCATTTTAAAAATATTGTATAATTTAAACACCGAAATGGGTTTCACTTAGAAAAACTATTTACGGAGTAAAAGTTTAATCATTTATTAAAAATTTAAAAGATATGGTATAAAAGTCGAAGAATATTAGAAAGTTAATAAATACAATTATAATTAGTGTACTTTAAATTATTTGACATGTTCTATCTTTTAAATGTTTTAAAATAATAATTTTAATAAAGTTAACTTACCTAAACATCTACCTAAATAAAGGTGGTTAATCTAAGTATCCACTGGTTAAAGCTTAATACCGTTGATTATAATTTAGACTTAACATTAAAATATTATGCATGCACATCTTGTAAAATGTATATATCATTTAACAAAGTATTTTTTCTTAGTCTTATGAAAACTTAACCTATTTCTAAGAAAAAAATCACATCGTTAATACACTCGTTAATGTCTTACTTACTTCATGTCTTTAATTACCTATATTGTTGATGCAACGAGTAGTTTACTATTTTTGAGCATGCTTGTTATTGGTAGCATACTAAAATACTTTTGCATTGATTTTTATTTGTTTTGCTGTATCCAACTCTTATATATATTAAGCAACTTGATTATTGCTTCCAAAAAATTTATTTAAAAATTAAGTTTTTTTAAAGAATTTTGCATTTGTTTTATGTTATTTACAAAATAATGGTTTTAATTTTACTTCTTTAAATTCTGTAAAATGAAGATATACCATGTTGTAAGTTTGATGAAATGATAATGTACTGCAAAATTTACAAAATTCTGGCCAGTGGTGTAAAAGGTTTTATAATTATAAATTAAACAATGGTAACCATTTCAGTTTTAAACAAACCATTAGGTCCCTGTTTACGGCAGGCTCCTTTTGGGCCATTCATCGAATTAAACCTAATAAGTTCCTCTGAGCAGGTGCATAAGACAAAACTTTGCAAACTCAAAATTGTTTGTACAATTCTATTAGTTTGGAACAATTCCTTTTCATTTCCGTTTATTTATAATACCAATTTGAGCACTCAGTGTAAAATTTCCTTATCTAAAGTATATTATTATAAATCTTCTTCTGCTGTCGTAACTTTATGCTTATTCAATTACCAATTATTTTTTTTATGAATGTAACAAAAGAAGTAAAAGTATTAAAAGATTTATTACACATTTAAGATATTTTTCAGAAAAGATGATGTTTAGGCGTAATAAATAATTTATTTCTAATAATAACATCTATAAAAACAAATTTATTTTATTTTCCAAAATCGACCATATATATATATATATATATATATATATATATATATATATATATATATATATATATACACACATATAAATATACAGTGTGTTTAAAGCAACCCAGGTTAAGAAGAAAATAACAAAAAAAAAAAACAACAATTTCATCTCAAGTCTGTGTAAGTGAATTGCAAAATATAGCTGTATATATTGCTTAAATGTCCTGTATCAGATTTATAATTTACCGCTGTGCTCTTGTTTTTATTTACTTGGTACATTTATAGAAATAATTTGCTTTTATTATTGTTTTCATGGTCTAGTATTTTAACATTATTGTAATCAAATTGATGACCAGTTTTTTATGTTGGGTTATTCTTTGTTTTAACCACTGTGAAGTTTGTACCACATAACAACTTTAGATAAGAAAGTTGGTAGATGATGTTACTGTTAAATAACATGGGTGTCTTGTCTTTGACTTGGAAAAATAAATCTGAATTGCTTAAAATGTTGTATTTAGCAATCTTTATATGTGGGAAGTTTCTGAAAATATTGATAATTTTTTGGAATAAATTGTCTATGTAAGGTATTTTCTTATATTTTATCCGTATGTAAGCATCCTCAGTTAGACCATCAAACCAGTTTGAACTGTGTAATAATCTTTTTAAATCATGTTTGGGATAGCTGTAGTTTTTAAAAATATCAAAAAGTATTTTCAAATTTTGTTGTGAAAAAGATTCATGGGAACTATGAGGAACTATTTTTCATATTTATTACTAATTACTGTATTAAATTTTTAGTTGGTAGGATGATTTGCAAAGCTATTTTCAAATCCGGATTTGAGAATGTTTTTCAAATATTTGGAAATGTTGTATGTGACACAGTTGATATTCAATATTGGTCGTAAAGGTATATTAGGTTCATGTAGTTTTGATAAACAATACAAATTAGGAAAGGAGAAATTGTATATGGTTAGTAGCTTTGCATCTTGTTTATTGATTTCATTTTTGTTTTTAAGTATTTCAATGAAGTTATGTTTGTTTGAAATAAAGCAAAAACTAAAACCTCCCAACAAAAGCATGATAATAAATAATAAATTTTTGGGCTTGAATCTTAGGGGAATTTACTAATGTGCCTCTCAACACAGTGCCCATGTTAAGTCGATGCCTTGGTGACTAAATTCATTTGATGTTTCGGTTTATGTAGGCTAAAAACCATTTTTAAATAATTGGCACTTTGCTTTACTTTATATATATATATATATATATATATATATATATATATATATATATATATTTATAAAACTCACAAACAAACTTTTATACAGCCCTTATAAATGGAACTACTACTGCAGAAATCTCTTCAAATAACAAAAACAACATTTTAAATAATACTGATCCAATTTTAACACTACAAGGAAACCAAGATAATGATGAGGCACCTCCCAACAATATCGTGCCTTTTTTTTGTTTGTTTTACCATATTTCTAATCGTTAACACCCAAGCTAATTAATGTCTTTAAAAATGAGAATATTAAAAACATCAAGAAATTTGTCTAGACGTCTAATGTCCCATAAAAGTAAATGCAATATAAAGAAATTGACTTGTGCACTAGCTGAGCATGTAATCTCTAGCAAACACATAATGGATTACAACCAGGTCAAAGTACTCTGCACAGAGAATAAATTACATGAAAGGCTATTTAAAGAAATGTTTTTCATCTAGAATGATACCAACAGTATGAACAAACAGACCAAAAAATTTTAGAAATATTTACAATTACGTTTTAAAATTAGAATATTTGTCTTCCAAAATTCCCAAATAATGTTGAACGAATCTTAACAAAATCAAAAGTTTTGAATTTCCCACTTATTTTAGGTTTGTCATACGGTGGGTATGACTCTTTTGTCACCCTGACTCTTAAAACTAACAAACTGAATTTTAATCTTTTGTACTTACATCCTTCAACACGTGTCAATAAAATATGTTAATTAATTTTCCAGGTATAATTTTTTGTACCATTTATGTTTTTTTTAATTTGATTTTTAACGATTGTCTGTATTCGTTTTGACGTTGACTTGTTACTTCAAATCTCATGTGTTTAGTAAGTATGTGTTAACATTGTATTCTATATATATATATATATATATATATATATTGTTTTACCCATCAATGTTTCTGTAATGACAATTGACATGTCTCACTAATGATTCCAACCTCTACTGTCTAGGTTTACACGTTTTTGTTAAAAATTTTGTTATAAAAGTGTCCTGCATAATTATAAATATTCTTACTAGCTATTTTTAAAAAAAAACATTGGATTTATAAATTGTATCACTGCTCTAGGTAGCACATGTTTTGTAAAGTGGCCTGCATCTTTAATTTTTCAAATCGCAAACACGTGTTTAGTTATAGTTTTACTTTTTTACTTGTTAGTGTTACATAAACGTTGCATACAGAAATTGTACTACTGATGCAGGTTTACAAGATTATAAAGTATCTTGTTTCAACATTTTACATATCAACAAACAACGACCATTCTCACTGACATTGTAGGTAATAGTACACCTTTTTACAATTATTAATATATATATATATATATATATATATATATATATATATATATATATATATATATATATATATATATATATATATATATATATATATTTAAAATATCAGTTATACATTTTTCACATCCATTCACGCTGTTAAAAAATGTTTATAGTTTACTAAAATAATATTATGGTTTTCTATAAAATTTTGCAGATATATATATATATATATATATATATATTATATATATATATATATATATATATATATAATAACATTTCATTATTTAAAATAAACTTTGAATTTAAATGATCATTCGTTAAAAGTTACTTTTTTCACACCTTTATCTCTTTAGCTAAATAGCTTCCATTTTAAACATGACACAATGTATTTTAGGGACTCGAAGATTAATTACACTCGAAATTACGTCTCTATGAAAAATGCATGGTAAAATAATTACGAAAGACAAATTTCACTCATTTAGATGTTCTCTTGACAATACATAATTTTTTGCAAAAAATTTTTAACAGAAAAAAATTAATCTTTTTTACATTATTTTTTAGATGTAATTACCGTTATTTGACTACGTTTTTTTCCATGACTGTAACCGGGATATTCCTCACACCATGATGCTGTAGAAAACCTTAAGAAGGTTACAAAAGGTTACTTTATTTGGCGGTGAGTTGATAGTTGTTACGTGCCTATTTTCTTCCTTCTACAGTTCCATTATAATTATATCTCTGATAATTGTATATTTCTCAAGTACTCGTAAATAGTGTCGCGTGCCGTATTTTGTTGTAACTTAAATATATCATTCGTTGTAAATAGTGTTGCATACCTTATTGTGATAGGATTCGATTGTTAATGGCTGTGGCATTTTTGTTGATCGCTGGAGATTGAGTGGGGAGTTTTCGTTATTAGATTTTGCTTTGGTTTTTGGCCTCGATTGTTGTGTGTTGTCGGTTATATTATTGTTTGGTTTGCATTTCTGTGTGGATGGGGCGGGCTATCAACACGGACGAGCGCGATTCTTGGTGTGGAGCATGGACTTGCGACTTGACGTCGGTTCCGTGTCATTTCTTGATATCCGGCTTGGGAAGCAGGCTAGTCGTTGGGTGAGAGTCTTTGGAGTGGTGTGGTGAGAACGTGGGGCGAGTTTTTGATATTAACAAGTGTGCAGAACCTCTACGGTTTTCCTTTCATATCTGGCTGTATTTGGGCCATCTTAATTGGATTTTGAAGGAAAACCATTTAATTTTTAACTTGACCATTCTATCTTACCTTCATTGTTGATATTTTGGATTTTGGTGTCGAGTTAAAATAACCGCATGCGGGATTTATTTGAGGAAAGCCATTGTTAGTTAGCAGGTGCCGTTCCATAACCAAACCGGCCACAGGAGTAGTGCATTCGTATACCCAAAGGTTACAAGTGATTTATTTTAGAATATTTTATGACCTGACTTATTTTTGACACCACGATTAAGTTTTGTTTTAATTTATTAATATAATACATTGTTGAAAACTATTTATTGCATTGGATAATATGCCAAGGCTGAACTTTGATTAAAGTAATCTTCTCAATAGTTCTTTGTGTCCAAGTAAAAATGTTTTCTTCATACTTATTTGTAAATATCCCACATTAATGATATTTTAAAAGACAACCATTGTAAAAATATTTTTAAATAAGCTCGATTGTTTTGACAGTGTAAATCTTTGTATAAATGGTAAAAACATGAGTGGTTAGCGCCTTGTGTGAACGTTTGATTTAGTGTTATTAATGAGTTTATTCATATACGTTTTTTTTGGTAACTTGGTAAGGTCTGTCACTCTTACTTTTGTTTTGGTTGTTTTATAAAGTTGTAAATTTTGAATTTTTGATTTATTGTTAGCTGTTAATTTTGACTATATTTGTTATAAGTTTATTATTGAACTGTGTACTTTGATTTATTGTTAGCTGTTAATTTTGACTATATTTGTTATAAGTTTATTATTGAACTGAGTACTTTGATTTATTGTTAGCTGTTGATTTTGACTATATTTGTTGTAATTTTATTATTGAGCTGTGTACTTTGATTTATTGTAGGATTAAAGTATCCAATATATTTTAGCTATAATTTCATTTATTTAGTTCACCATAATCTCAGTTGTTTATCGTGTGGCTCTGCTAGTGCCTATAAGACCTAGGGGTTTCCGGCTTGAACCGTCTAAGTCGGTGGCGCGGCTCACTTTTATATTTTTTTTTCTTCAACCCTCTACGGCTGAGCTCGGGCATAATTTGCCAGTAGAGAGACCGCTGGCAGAGTACTCTATAGAGAACGAAAAAAAACGTGGCATAGTCTTCCAGGCCAATCTCAGTAAGACAAGGGACAAGGACTCTGCGGCCTAGAGGTCTTTGTTGTTCCTGTATGTGGTCCGTGGTTTGGATCTTAACCGTACAATAAAAGTAAACTAAATTGGGTGCTTTAGTTTTCCACTCTCAAAAGCTTAATTACTTTATTTTCAAACCCGGTTGCCTTTAAAAAATGTATCAATAATTACCAGACAAAAAATGTGGCTGCAATTAGACGATGCTTTTGCACACTTTTCAAGAAAGGTATGGATCTAATCAAGCGGAAAATTTCAAAATAAATGGATTTAAAGATGCAGTCTTGTCAACTGGCCATCTAGATCTACAAAACTAAATTTAATGTACCTCTTTTTATGGGGCTATGTAAAAAATTAATTGTAAAGTACACCACCTATTACTAAAGAAGACACGAAGTTACGAATAAAAAACGCGTTTGAATCAATTACTCCGAAATTTCTAAATAAAATCTACCTACACGAATCAAACTTGTTCTTTTTAAGTTACAATTACATATAAGTGTTATTATTACATTGTTTTGTTTTAGCCTCAAAAATAAAAAGAGTGAAAGAAAGGGGGTTGTTGATCAATGTTAAAAAAAACAAGGAAGAAAATATTAAAAGACATGAAAGGGCTATTTTCAAATATGTGAAAGGACGTTAGATTTTAAGTTGGGCTTAAATTCAGAGATTACTGTTGCTTCCAATTCAAAACAAGCTTGAAAAATACAAGAACTTAATTCTTCTGATCAGGTCAAGTAATAGTCTGTATCTGCGTGTAAAGACATGACAGCTTAGAGGCAAAGACTGATATAGCATCGGTATCATCTGATGACCAATACCAAAATTACCTTACCATATAGTAGACATTGTTTCTTATTTAGCGAGGCCAGGAAGTTCTTCAACATCTAAATACGAACTTTGCCGACTCGTCAACAAGTAGCACGCTCAGAGTCGTACTCTTTGACTTTGGGATAAAAATAGAAGGCGGCAAATTTGGTCTCCGCCTTGATAATTGTAATGAATGTCGAGAACAACAAAAAATTAAGTAAATAACTGTATTTTTTACGCTCATACAAATTCATTTTTGGAAATGTTTTACCAAGTTGCATATATTTATTTATTGTTAATAATGTTAATTGTACTTAAATTTTCACTACACATGTAAAACATGTTTAAATGATTTCTTGGGCATTTTTACAATAGTTTTAAAAAAGAGTGTTATTTTTTTATATTATATTTTTTGACATTACTTTATTGTTAATAAATTGCAAACAAAACAATCATTGGAAATTTCAAAATTAATATTACGAGTTTTTCAGTGAAAAAATCAGATCAATATTTTAAACTCTATAAATACTATCAACATTTGTAACATTTTAATAAATAATATAATAATTAAATCAAACAAAATAAAATTCAAATGAAGTTAAAAGATAAAAAACAAACATGGATGACTAAAAATATAATGATTTTATTTATATGTTTATAACACTGAATCATTATAACCAATAAATATGTAAATGGTATTTAATTGCTTTATTTTGTTTCGGAGAGTTGACTAATTTAGCGCGTGGCCGATACATTTGGACATATCGCAGAAATGCCACATGCCAACATATTAATAAAATTCGACATTTAGCACCTTGATTTAAACATATCCCGAAATGTTAGATTGCACTTTGGTTATGGTTAATAACCTAATAAATTAAAATAAATGTTTTAGAGGCATTAGTTTAAAATTTTTTTCGTTTTTTATTGTGACATTAAGTACTTGAATGAAATGTACTTTTACGTATTACTTTGTTATGAACACATCTACACTTTTTGTTACCACATTGTTTAAGACTGTTGCTTTTTACAAAGCTCCATGACAAATTTTATTCTTTTGCATCAACTGTTCTTCAAGTACATTTTTTAACAAAGATACGAATGTATTTGTTTAAAAAGGTGAAAAAGGGTTATGTTGTTCCAATCGGCTCGTTTTGTAAATGTGCGTCTCGGGATGTTTTTAAACTTAATTAGCCAAATAACGAATTGTATCATTATGTCGACATGTAACACTTCTGCTATAAACAGATGGCGACATATGTCCAAATATATCCTGAACAAAATTAACGCAACAATATAAAATTATTCAACACATTAATTTATCTTTTTCTTTTGTCCAATTTTAAAGTTTTTGAGTATTTAAATAGTAGTTACATTTACAATTTTAAAGAATTTGTAGACGATAAATAATTTTGTGCAGTACTTGCGATAGATTTTCGTTTAAAGTAAGCTCATAAATTGTTTCTTTTTTTAAAGTGATGCGTGTTTTATGGTAGACTGTTGAATCTTTGACATAAATAAATTTATAAGTTATAATCGGGAAATAGTAAAACCCCACTTTTACTTTACTATTTTATTAATTGCAATAAAATAAGTGTACGAAATGTAAAGCATTACATTTACATTTTATTTTTTTGAGGTTGAGTACTGCCAAGAGAACGAATTCGTTATAACGAACACATGGTACAACTTACCACCCCTGCGCCTTTACTCCTAGCGATCACCTCAAGATACTAACCAGCATATTGTACGCAACCAAATTGACTGTATAATGATTAACAGACGATTTAGAAACAGCATCGAAAAAACTACCGCTTTACCTGTAGTAGATGTGGAATCGGACCATAACCCTGTGTGTTCAACAATTCAAATAAAGTTGGCGAAAATTAAAAAGAAACCTGACAAAAAAGTGTCAAATATTAAAGCACTCGAAGATCCAGAAGTTAAATTAAAATACCAATGAACATATTAATAACGAGATCGTAATGATTTCAATTGAAGAGGACGTAGAAGAATATTAGTTCAAAATAAGAGATACCCTCTTGGCAGTCAATAACAACGATCTTTCTTGACCCAAAACTCTTCCCAAACAGCAGTAGATAACAAATTCAATCCTAGAAATAATGGAAGAATGCTGGAAATTCAAGATCCGAAGAAATAACATTAGATACCGGATTTTGCAAAGAAAGATGCGCCAGGAAATTAGAGCAGCAAAAAAAAAATGGATGTCTGAACTGTGCGCTGAAGCGGAACGATTCTCCCACCTTGGCGATAGTTTTCATCTCCATAAAAAAATCAATGAAATTGCGGGAGTGCACAAGCAAAAAGCTATCATAAGTATAAAAGACAATAGAGGAGAACTAGTAACCAACAAAGATGAAATCCTAAGTATCTGCAAGTCGTATAGTGCAGACTTGTTCAACGACAATAGATCTACAATACCACCATAAATAGAAGAGAATCCAATAGGTCTGAAATATTTTAAAATCAAAAGTTATTCACGCCATCAGACTAATAAAAAACGGAGCACTGGGGTGTCTAATAAGCCACTTTTTAAAACTATTCCTACGCGTTTTACATACTAGGCTATACAGAAGATGCGAAAAAGTTAGTGGGGATAGTCAATTCTAGTTCAAAAGTGGATTTGGTACCAGAGAGGCTATTTTCAGCCTGCAAATGCTTATCCAAAACTGCCTTGATCAACGCAAAGACGTATTTATATGCTTTATCGACTACGAGAAAGCATTTGATAATGTCAGGCAAGATTTATTATTGTGATATTTGGAGACTTAGGCCTGGACAACAAAGACGTTGGAATAATTCGCAACCTCTACTGGAACCAAACTGCCGAAGTACGTCTCCCATGTATAAGTAAAAAGAAGAATTCCCAATTAATAAAGAAGTAAGACACACCTTTTTCGATGTTAAACCAGTCCGTACAAGCTCCGTTTATCCTGACACAAGCAGTGGAATCCTTGTAAAGTGATTTCAGTGCTCGTATTTAACTACCGCTCACCCCATACATAGACAATGTCGACCACAATTCACTCCTCACCACTCTGTTATAGGCCTTTTCCAAGTCTATAAAAGCGCAATAAACCTTCTGACTTCTATCCAAGAATTTTTGGACTATACCTCGTAATGAAAAGACCTGATCCATACATCTTCTTCCTTTTCTAAATCCTGCTTGCAAATCCCATATCATCTTCTCAGTTTCATTCGTTACTCTTTTAATAAATATCTTTGCATACAGTTTGCCGACTATGCTGAGTAAACTAATACCTTGGTAGTTCTTACAGTCTTGCTGCGAACCTTTTCTCTTGTAAAGTGGCACGTACCAGTCGTCTGGTACGCTACCACTCCTCCAACAAAGGTTAAAAAGTTGTTACATTAGACTAGCTACCACGTTTTGTCCAGCCTTTAGCGTTTCAACTGTTATCCTGTCGTACCCAGCAGCTTTACCCAATTTTATACTGTTTAACGCTTCCACAATTTCTGTCGTACTAATTTTACTTTCATTGCAACTTTCACTCATGTCTCCGATTGGGGCCTGTTCTTGTATATCCTCTTTCTTAAATAAACTTTCAAAGTATTCGTTTCATCTATGTAATACGCATTTCTCTCCTTTTAACATACTACCATCTTGGTTTCTGATTTTTTCCAGTTGCGAGGTAGTATCTTCACCTCTGGCTGTTCTTACGGACTTCCAGAAGAGTTTAATATTGTTTTGAAAATCGTCAAATAACCTTCTATCAAAGTCATTTTTATCACTCACCTTCTTTCTGGCTACAACCTCGTTAGCCACACCTTTTAACTTTTTATACTCATTCTTTGCCTTGTTTACATCCTTAATCGTTGCCTTTTGCGTTTTTTGATTGGCTTTTGTAGCTAGCCAATCCAGCCAGGCTTTCTTCTTCTCCGACTATTCTCTGACATATATATATATATATATATATATATATATATATATATATATATATATATATATATATATGTAAATGTAAATTTTCCTTAAAACAAATATCGACTTGATGAAATGCACCAAAATTGTTGTAATGAGCCTTAAGTTATTGTGCATTTATACTAAAAAATATCATAGGACCCAATACATAATTGCCTTTCACAATTACATCGTAAAACCAATCCGCTTCGTTTCGTGTCCTTAAACTCGTTGCTTATGCTTTAAAGGCCTGAATATCCTTCGAATATTAAGATACGATAAGTGTTCCTGTTTAAAGTGGTTAAAACTCGTGTGGCTTTTTAATTAATAATTAATGACCTTTTAATTAAGCGCTCTAAGTACCTACTTGTTAAATTAACCATTGTAAAGAAACCTTGCTTTACCAAAAGATTATTAGCTACTAAAATAAAATAATAATTACATTTGTGTAATATAAAATAAAAGATGTTGTTTTAAGTTCTTTTTTAATAATTTTAAAGAAATGTTTTTTTAAAGACATATTTTGTAAATATTATATTTGTCTACCAAATTATTCTAAAATTAAATTTTATAAAATGTTAAATAAAATAATAAAAATTTTAGTTTTATGGTTACAAATTTTGTATAATATTGAGCAAAACTCGATAGGTTTTATAATTAGTAACCTTAGGTTATTAAATAACTTGTAACCAATACGAGAAGTTAATAATAACGAAACGAATTGTATGTATTTGTTAATTAATTATGACTGGAACGTCTTTTTCTTCTTATTTTTGCAGCCCATTTTCTTTTCGGTAGTTGGTTTCTAATAAATATTTTCTATAGATTAATACAATAACCAACTTTATTCCAACTTTGTTTAAGGTATTTCAATTTTACTTGAGATTGACACAAAAAAGTAGGGTTACGACGCATTAAACTAAATGACAGGTAATAAGATTGCGTGTCAGTCCTTAAATATACCTTACAATTTCTAATAATTTTTTTTTTTAAAAATATAGTACGCAATAAAAACATGAAATTTATTTTTCTTTTTGTTTGTAATATAATTATTTTTTTTATATTATTGTACCTAATAAAAATTTTGTTTATTATTAAAAAAATTTATTTTTGAGTTTTTTGTTCTTTTTGTTATTTAAAATATATAGAAATGCATTACATAAATAAGATATGTTTAGATATAATTAATTATGTATTTAAAAAAGATAAAAAACAATATTATTATTTTTGTCCAATAATAATATTTTTTTATTAATTATATTTTTTTGAAATATAAGAAGAAACAAACAATTTGCTTATTTTGTGTATACAACAGTAATGAAATGCTTATAGGTGGTTTATGGCTTAGTAATACTGCTACATGATGATATTTTTCTTCATGATGCTGATATTGATAAAGAAACTACATAAAGTATCCTTAGGTATCTGTTCTATAATTTAGAACTGTCATAATTCGTTTTTGAAATTTTTGGCGTTCGAATGCTGATGCTTTAATTCTGCAAATAGAAATACAAGAACTCGTTTAACTGTAAACAAGAAAATGTTTAAACAGAATACCAATTGTTTGAAATATGCATATGTTTGCTCTATCGTATTTATGGTTTTTTTTTGAATAATTAATTTACCAAATATTTTATAAACAGAAATAATGGCTTTAATTAGGCTGCGTCTATTTTCACCACTGTTTAACCAGTCATGTTATCACATAAAAGTAAAAATGTTAAATTAATGACATAATCTAATAGATTTGTTTTACAGATCGTAGCAGGTGCAATAATACTTAAGTAAGCGTATAAATTGTTGAGCCACAATCAAAAAACGTTTTTTATCACCAAGTAATCTACATTTAGCAAGAATCAACTTTTCAATCTTTTAATGGTTTTAATCATAAAAAATATAAATAAAATAGTTTAAATAAATATTTTGTCATAATTACTCAACAACTTATTGCAAAGTAAATCGCAGATCTCCAAAACTTTAATCATTTCTCGATAAAGTCACCCGGTCTATTTCTGTCAAATAAATTTGATCTGAGCTCAGATTTACATTTCGAAATAAGGCTCATAGTTTGAGATTTGGGATGATTAACAGGCCCGAAGATAATAATATATAGATGACTAATAACACTAATGCAAGATGACAGCATCGCACAACTAAACTTAGAATCGATTAATGTACGTTTTGCTAGAGGCACATTATTGAATATTATTATCAGCATGAAACTAAGACTGAATTGACAATATATTATATATGAAAAACGATTTTTGTTTTTAATGGATCAGTAAATTAAAAACTATTTTACTATTTATTGACCAAAACTGTATGACCCCTATTTTATTAAAACTTGGTTTAAACAAGAACAAATAAATATTTTTTTGTTTTCATCTAACAAATTAGTTACATACCTACTTACCCAAAAATAAACAGACAAACTTTAAAGTTGGTACTTTTTAATTTTGGATATTTAGAAATAGTAGATAATAAGGACTTATTGTATATAATTTATACCAATAAGGAAAGAAAGGCACATCTAGAGGCAAAATAATTCGGAGTGAGATAGGAACAACGCACGACCATTGCCGAACAGCCCTGCTTGATGATTACAATGAAGTACGCGCAGAATTAAGGTCTAGGTTTTAATAGTATAGTTTAAAAGTTATCGTCACCAGGTACCTATTAGCTGCAACAGGAATATCCATCAAGGTGCTTCGAAGTGTTCACAATGAAGCCCATAAAGTAAAAAAAGTAAGCAAGCTTGTATCTCATCATCATCTAGCGGAAGGCGTCGGTCTGTAGGCTTTATTTTAAAAGGACAGGGACAAATATTTAAGGATAAATCATGAATAATTTTTATGTAATACAAAAGCAACGGACGAATTTAAAAGCAGTTTTACCAGAAGTACGCAATGCACAAGTGGGTTTTAAGGGTGGGCAGTTAACTTTAAGAAAAGTAGTCCTTGAATTAGGTTTTCAGTGAAAAAAACACCCGATAGTCGAGATATGTTAATGGAAATTTATGATGTAAAATTATTAATTTTACCTAATGAATATATTTTTATTTAACTCACATTATACCCTAAAAATATAAGGCAATAGTTTAAATAAAACTTAAATTTGTTAAATTATTATACAATATATTTTTGATAACAATAATATTTATATTTCGTCACTGGCACAAAAAGCAACCTTTAATAAATATCCATTTATATTTTTTTGTATACTTTCAATTCCAATACATTTTTTATTGTAAAATATTCGGTAACCGTTACAAATTATATTTACTACGCCACTGGTACCTAATTCGGTTTCAATCGTCACCGGAAGTTGCTGTCGTGAAGAAGTAGGGATGTTTAAAATGTGTCTTTCATTCCTAATTCTACCATTAAGCCTGCAGTCGAAGAATGTACCTATGTACCTAAAAGGTACATAGAACGAAAGCATCGAATATTAATAAAGGACTCTTTAAACTGTGACGAAAGTATTACTTATCATTTAAATTAAAAATGATGGTATTTCAAATATTATACTTACCGACTATGAATTATGTATTGACTAATAGCACTAAAATGGTTATTCTGGGGAGAAGCCCAAGATAAATCTGCTGTGCGGGATGTAAAGCTGACGATCAGAGGACGACCAGGTGGATCTGGAACATCTAAAAAATAAAAGATTGGTTTTTATAACTTCTTAAACCGTACTTATATCACTGATTTTTGTGTATTAAAATAATAATTTAAAAAATAGCAATTTTACTTTATACATAGACGGAAGTAGTCAAATGCCTCCTTTACGCCGTTGAGCAGGTCATATTAGTATCGTCTGAGGAGGAGTTGCAGGCGATGATTAATATTATACGTAATGCCCTAAAAATCTTAGGGATTAAAGTAAATATAAGCAAGAAGAAAGTAATGGTTTTTAAAGAAAAAAAATCATGACAAACTGCGAGGTGCTGATTGAAGGAGAAAAAGTGGAACATTTTAAAGTTTATATCCTTGAGTTCAAAGTATACGAAGGATGAAAAGTATGACCGTGATATTGAGCAAAGGTTGCCAAAGATTTTTGAAAGGAAAACAAATAAATGGGGCACTGCAAAACCTTATGAGCAACCAGAACGTGTCAAAAAGCTACGAATGGCCGTGCTTAAAAAAGTTTTGGTTTCTATACTTATGTATGGTAGTGAATGTTGGGTTTGGCAGGAGAAGGATGAAAGTGGGATCAATGGTGCGAAGTCAGTAGTCTGAGAATTATAGCTGAAGTGACTCTGATAATTAAAGTGAGGAGTAAATAAGGGAACGCTGTGGTGTGAAAGAAGATGTGGTAACAAAGATAGATAAGAGAATACTAAGATGGTTTAGATTTGTAGAAAGGATGAAAAAAAAGATTGACTAAACAGATTTATTAGGTGGGTGCGAATGGGCAAGTCGGTAGAGGTCGACCTAGGCGAACGTATATCGATCAGATTAAAATTGTTTTAAAAAAAGTCCAGGTCAGGAGTACCAGCAATATAAATGTATATATAAATATATATATATATATATATATATATATATATATAAATTATTTACTTAATGGGGCTGCGGTCAGTAATGACCAATTTAAATGAAATTCTTCGTTATTTTGTCAAGCTGTCGAAAATTTTTATTTTCTGTTTTCTATCTCAAGACAATCTATAAAGTAGTATATTAATTAAAACATTAAATTATATTAATACACACAATACTTACTAACATGAAATTTATAAATAAATGGGCATAGAAAAGAACATAAAATATTTTTTGTTGAAATAGTAAATTATTTTTGACAATGTCAATTTGTTTATACAGGATATTAAAAATAATTAAATAAATAAAAATATATTTTTATAAAAGACCATTAATATGCTAATTTATTTATTTTTAAAAAGAATATAAGTATAAATTGAACTCAGATCATTAATATCATTTTTTTATTTATAGTTTTTTCTTTCTTTGTATTAATATGGACCAATTCTAAGAAAAGTCTTTTTGTTAAGTTCTTTTCAATCTTTGGTTTTATTTGCCCTAATCCTCCATTTTTTAAACTACTTTTGAAATTTTTCGCGGTTACTTTGCCAGTCGTTTGACGCTGTTTTAGCGTAAGAGTAAGATGCCAAGATTGCTGCGTCATCTGCATAAGTTGCCACAGGAGTATCTTTGATAGAGGGGGGTCTTCAGTGTAAATCAAATACAATACTGGATCTATGACGTTTACTTGAGGGGCACCTGCCTTGATAGGGTAAAGACTAGAGCATTTATTGATTTGTTTTACAATGAAATGTTTGTTATCGAGTTATGATTGTAGTAGAAGATAGTTTTGATACAAAGGTTCAGTTTCATTTTATAGTAAAGATCTGTATGGTTTGTAAGATGTCCCGGAATGCCGCTGAGCAGTATCGTTTGGCTTAGTTTTTAATTAACAAAAGATTTTTCTTAAAGATGTATCTGATAGTTTCGTTTAACTCTTAGTTTAAAATTTAAATTTTTTTTGGACAATAATTAATTTCTGGTCATTTTTTCTGTCCAGGTACTACAGTACATAGCCGCAAGACCAATAATTAAAAAATTAAAAGTGGTAGTGTAACAAGTTTTTAAACCTTCCTTAATATTTATAAGTGGTAATCTATTGACGTTGTATAGGTAAAAATTTATTGATTTGTTAAAAATACGGATTCATATATGTACACATTTGGAATTTATTTTATTATATTTTCAAACCCAATTTTACAACTACAAGCTATATAATAGACGAGGAAAGTCATGACACAAATTTCATTCTTGTCAAAAAATGATTTCAAACAAACCTCTGTTCAATTTAAATCAGCTTGTTAGATATTGATTCCATTAAGGTTTTTGGTAGAAGATTGTGTTCAAAGTGTTGGATATAATATATTTGTGTTATCTTTGATTTTAGAACTCCATTAAATACTGTGTTAAAGGTATTAAAAAAGGTAGTCAGCAAAGCATCAACAAAAACCATAATCTTAAATTCTTTTTTTGGAATCAGTTTTTGACAAGAATGTCATTTGTGACGACACAATTTCCTCTTTTATTAAGGTATAGCTGGCAAGTTACAATATTTATTTTATTCTTTATACCTATAAAGTATTATTATTATTATAATGTTTTAAAATTGCTTGGGATTCATAAACTTTTTGAACGCTTTGTGTTGTATGCAGTATTTTTCAAAAACATTTGTTAACATTAAAAAGCAAATGGGTACATTATTTACTTGCTTTGTACTTGAGTGCATAATTTAAAAAAAAAACATCAATGTAGATTTTTTCATTTAAGTAAATTGCTATCGATTAGTGGCAAATTTAATGGAAAAATATAAAATAATTTTCTGCTGCGAGTTTAGGGGTGACCAGCATATTTGTTTAACCGCTGTAAGCGGTTAAATAGGCTTTTTTGAGCATATTTATGCTGACTCGCAACTGTCCGCTTCATTTCATTGCATAACTGCAGATTTTTTAATGCATTATTTTTTCATATATTTTATATCGGAGAAGTTTTGTTTGCATACTGTTCAGATGAGTACGAATTATTTCTTTTCAGCTTTTTATTTATTTAATGGTTTCATCATAAATGTCAACATTGACGCTTTTAGGTATTATTTATTTACTTCAAATTTTTTTAAAATGTCACAACAAAATTGTTATAACAAACAATATCATGAACTATTAGAGATGCTCACAAAAATACCTTTATAGTTTTGTTAATTTGTTAAAGGGCGTAATAAGGAACTACAAAATATGTAAAATAACTAATAAATAATAAGCATACAGAATCAGTAATAGTTTATTAGAAAAATGAGAAGAAACCGTTTAAACAAAAGTCGTGTGATAATAAACATTTTTGTGCTTTCCTAACCAATAAGATTTTTTTTGTGTTGATGACACTGACAGGGCCAACTGGCCAGAACCGATAAGAATGGTTTTATTGAAAAAAAAAGAGCTTAAACTATTTTTTATAAAAAATATGCATAAAAGGATGGTTTAATAAAGGAAATAAATATGGCATAATCAAAAACAAAATATGCAGATAAAATTAAAAATTTCTTTAAAATTAAGACCTATTTCTTTCAATCAGCTACTTCTGTAATAGTTAATATTTGATGCTGCCTTTGACGGTATTACTGACAATTGGTCGATAATAACTGAAGTATATTACAAAAGTGTTCAACATAATATTAACAAGGTATCTTATAAATACTGTATCTATTGTTCTTCGATATCTGGTAATATATTTTTTTGGATTGTTGTTAATTTGAAGTTAAAATTCTTCTTAAAGTAATCGTAATCAATGGCATTAATTTATCTTTTGCAAAATGTATTTTAAATTCTCTAGCTAAAATCAACGGCAGTTCATGTTTATTGTTTCTAAAAATTATTGAACCTCTGCCACTGTATGGAAATAAATTGTAAAAATAAAATGATTTTTTGATAATTTTTTTATTAGGTGACAACATTTTCTTTAATATTTTAAATGTGGGTGCTTAAATATTGTAAATTTGTGACTAATAACTTTAAACGAAAATAATCAATAAAAAAATTAAAAAAACGCATTGTTTGTGACAACTGTCATTTATTATCAGAAATGCTCATCATTTTTCGTTAAAATCTTATTTTTTAGTAACTACAGCTAATGTTTGTCAAGGTATTTTGGGCCGGACGGAAGATTGACGGTCGCCATGTAGACAGCCGATTTAACTCTCACCCGCAGCAATGGATGTATCACACAAAAATTTAAAATTATTCAGTAACTGCAACGTTCACTACATTTTTTAATTTAGTTACCATTTCGAACAGACTAATACAAAATAACCCGTGAAATGCTAAAAATGGGCGAAGACTTTATGGAACAAATTTTATAGGTGTTATTTAATAAATATTTGAAGGCAACATCCCTAAAACATGGAACAACGCAAAAGTTATTCTGCTTTTTAAAAAGGGTGGCATCACGGACATTGAAAATTATCGACCTATTAGCCTTCTGTCCCACCTTTATTAACTACTAACAAGGATCCTTACAAACTGACTAGCAAATAAATTAGATGCCTATCAACCAGTGGAGCAGGCAGGATTTCGAAAGGAATACAGCACTATGAATAACTTGCAGACCATTCAAATGATAATGGAGAAGACAACAAAACACAATATACCACTTGTCACGTGCCTATTTTTTCCTTCTACAAGTTCCATTATTGATTGTGTCTCTGATGAGTTTCGTATTCTTTAGTTACTCGTAAGTAGGGTTGCATACCGTACTGTGTTGTAACTCAAATATATCATTCGTTGTAGATAGTGTTGCATACCTTGTGGGGGTAGGATTCGATTGTTTGGTTTGCATTTCTGTGTGGACGGAACTGGCTAACAGCGCGGACGAGGCGATTGTGGAGCACGGACTTGAGAAGATTGTGGGTTGACGTTTATTCCGTCATTTCTTGATTTCCGGCCTAGGAGTGTCAGTCGTTTGGGGATAGTCTTCGAAGTCGGGTGTTGGTAAAAGTTGTTGGGACGGTGTGTTATTAGCACGTGTGCAGAACCTCTATGGGATTTCTTTCATATCTGGCTGTATTTGGGCCATCTTAATTGGATTTTGAAGAAAAACCATTTAATTTTTAACTTGACCATTTTGTCTTGCCTTTGTTGTGGATATTTTGGATTTTTTTTTGGTGTCGAGTTAAATAGCCGCTAGCGGGATTTATTTGAGGGAAGCCATTGTTAATTAGCAGGTGCCGCCCCATAATCAAACCGGCCCCAGGAGTAGGCCACAGGAGTAGGCCACAGGAGTACATGTGAATTCGTATACCCAAAGGTTATCAGTGATTTATTTTTAAATATATAACGCCGTGACTCATTTTGACACCACTATTAAGTTTTGTTTTAGTTTATTAATATAGTACATTGTTGGGAACTTATTTTGACACCACGATTAAGTTGTGTTTTAGTTTATTAATATAGTACATTGTTGGAAACTATTTATTGCATTAGATAATATGCCAAAACTAAACTTGGATTAAAATAACCTTCTCAATAATTCTTTATGTCCAAGTAAAAATATATTTTCTTCCTACTTATTTGTAAATATCTTACAATCTGGATATTTTAAAGGATAACCATTGTAAAAATATTTTTAAATAAACTCGATTGTTTTGGCAGTGAAAATCTTTATGTAAATGGTTAAAACGAAAAATTATCAGCCTTTATGTAAACGTTTGAATTAGTGTTATTAATGAGTTAATTTATATACGTTTTACTTTTTTCGTAACTTGGTAAAGTCTGTTACTCTTACTTCTGTTCTGGTTATTTTATAAAGTTGTAAATTTTAAATTTTTGGTTTGTTTTAGCAAGAAAATTTTACCATAGCTGTTAATTTTTGACTATATGTGTTATAATGTTGCTATTGAACTGTGTACTTCGATTTATTGTGTGAGTAAAGTATTCAATATATTTTAGCTATAATTTTATTTATTTGGTTCACCATAATCTTAGTTGTTTATCGTGTGGCTCTGCTAGTGCCTATAAGACCTAGGGGTTTCCGGCTTGAACCGTCTAAGTCGGTGGCGTGGCTCACTTTTATATTTTTTTTCTTCTACCCTCTACGGCTGAGCTCGGGCATAATTTGCCAGTAGAGAAACCGCTAGCAGAGTACTCTTTAGAAAACGAAAAAGACGTGGCACACTTCATTTCGCCTTTATAGACTTTTATAAGGCATTTGATTCTGTTGAAACATGGGCTGTCCTGCGTGCGATGGATGGAGCAAGAATTGATTCAAGATATTCATTCTACCCTTCTTAAGAATATATACAGAAGCGCTTCTTTTCGTGTAAACATTACGGAAGACATGAGAACCGAAAAAATTTCAATTAACAGGGGACTTCGCCCCATGACGCTTGTTTTGTTTTTGAAAAATCAAATAATGGCTTTATAATTATAATATAATCTGTGCATGGTATGAAAATAAAATAAAAGAAATTTTATGGATTTTAAAATTAAGTAGACAGTTTGCTATTAAGTATGACAGATGAAAGTATTTAAAAGTATTTTTTTTAAATTAAGATTTTTTTAAGAATAATAATAAAGTAAAATATTCATAAAAAACATTTTAATCAGATACATTAAAATGTTCAAGGCGTGACAACATTTCTAGGATTATTAGTAGTCTTCTCAAAGCAGTATGTCTTTGTGCTATCCTATATTATTTCAATCTGCATTACAGTAATTTCAAGTGTATTCATATCATGTAAACTTTTAACGTAAGTATTCTAAACGGTATAAATTACAAACTTCGTGGATGTTTAATGTGTAGTCTAAAACTTGTAACATAAAACATTTAAATTATTCTGAAAACATACATTATAAACTTTGTTACGCACCTCTTCTATATTTTTTCTTTTATTAAAGTTTTTTGACAAACAAAATTAAATTGTTGATGTGACGTAAAATCTTTTCTTGATAAATTTTAAAAATTTAGAGAAATAATATTATAGACGTAGTTAATGAAAACAAATTTATTCTAAAAGTTTACAAATTTGTAGCTAATAATACCTATTATGTATGAAATCATTATAAGACAATATTATTGTTAAGTATTTATTAATAAAAATAAATATTTCAATTACTCAAAAAAAGGCAAACAATATAAATTAAAGTAATTAATGTCAGTTAAATATTTTAAAAAAAAATTATTTATTTTGACCAATGCTTTACGGAAGTCTTGCTTCCAAATAATGAATTTGAAATCTTTTTTTTAAGACATCTTAATAACCCCATTATAGTTTACCACTGTTTTCGATTTCAACCTCCATTTTCATGTCATTTAACCTTCTACACGATTAATCATTAGATAAATGATATAGAGAAAAAAAATAACAACCAAACTATAGAAAAACCTTATGATAATAACAGATTTATCACTTTTTACACACACAATTTTCTTTGGCTCTGCTTCAGATGAGAGCCTGAAATTTTTTCATAATTTTACCATATATTATAAATAAATAAGGTGCGTTTGATCTACACACTGTTTTACGTACCATGAAATAATCATGAAACTAGGGGTTTTGTTTGAAAAATTAACAATTTCTGTAAGAAATATGTGGGTATATATTATTATGACGTATATTTTAAAAACATTGTATTAAAATTTTGTTATTAATTTTTAAAAAATTGTTTAAAATAATTAAACCTTATTGCATTAATAAAAAATAAAATACCTATTTTATTAATAGTCTTTCTTGTTATACAATCTATTTGTTTGCAGACTATTTAAATTTATGATTGATTCATTTTGACGCAAGCAAAATGTTGCAAATATTTTTAATTGTAAAATTCATCCATATTATCCACTGTATGAAAGAAAATTATAAGCAATATAAAATATTATTTATCGAGTTCTAGGTCGGCCCGTCCTGACCAGTACTTGTAAGACGTCGTTAATATCGATCCGATAAAAAGTTGGATTTTTAGGGAAATACCTAATAAAAAATCTAAAAAGTAGTATGAGTAAGTTAGTGCAGCAAAGAAAGGCAAAAGTGCAAAATAATAACTGTAAGTAGCCAATTATTAGACAGAATTTAATAAAAGCGATTTAATCAAATAATAAAATTGGCTGATGAAATAAAATACAATAAACACTGGTCATAGTTTATTACTATATATCAAATTTTAAAAGCAGTAGCTGCAAGTGAATAAAACTAGTACCGGACCAAACTGAGAAACACAAGTAAAATCTCAATTTATAAAAATAAGACCCAAAAAGAAAACAATAAAAAAAAACGCATAAAACATTAGAACGATGTAAACTGCAGGAAAAATGCAAGAAATAGGAATGGAATTGAAAATACGGAATAAACATAGCTGCCATACAAGAGACTAGATAGAAGGGTAAAGGGGAAATAAAAAACAAAAATTTCAGTCTTAGATACTCAGGAAGTGAGAGGCAAGGACAATATGGAGTAGCCTTTATGATATTCGGAGATGTAAATCAAAATATCTTAGATATCCTACCGATAATCGGCAGACTTGTATATTTAAAGATAGAAGCAAAACCGTCAAACGTATATGCACCGTCGGAAACTGCAAGTAAAAAAAAAAGATCCCTAAGGAAGACACGATTATGGTAATAGTTTATTTCAATGCCCAGATAGAAAAAGAACAATTATATATATATATATATATATATATATATATATATATATATATATATATATATATATATATATATATATATATATAAGTAAGTTATTATTTCTTTTCTTGGGTTTGTGGTTACAAAATGAAAATATTTAATTTACTTAATTTGACGTTTCGCTCCTTAATTGGGAGCTTTATCTAAAATTGTTTATTGTTAAATTGAAAATGTTAACAATTTTTAATTTACATACATATTATATTTGATAGCAAGTATATACCTTAAAATAAATTTCTGATATACGAGTGAAATCGAAAAAGTTTGCTTTTATTTTTCTTAAATGTATTTATTTAATTAAACTATGGTAAATTTGGCTAAAATTTTTTATGTCTTGTTTATCATTTACTGCATTTTTTTCTTTTTTTATGTGTATCATTTTTTTAAATGTTAATTTGTGATAATTTGAGTCTTGTGCTAGTATTTTTGTATTTTTAAAGTCAAATTCATGTTTTTCTGTTATTTCATGTTTATGTAAAGCTGTAGATGCATTTTTTGTATATTTGTGACCATTTAGACGACTTTCTAGATATTGGGTTGTCATACCTACATATTTTTTTGGGCAATTTAAGCATGGTACAGAGTATATAATGTTCGATTTTTTATTGGTTTTTTTTTGGATTTTTAGTTGGGTAAATATTGGGGATAAGGTGTTTTGAGCTTTATGGCATACTTTTATGTTGTGTTTGGAAAATATGTATTTTAGTTTTTCTGAAAGTTGGTGGGTGTATGGCATGGCTATGTATTTTATTGGGTCTACTCCAGTTTTTGTGACGTTTTTTTGGGTGTTGTTGTAAAACTTGTAGATGCGTTGTTTAAAAATTCGTTTTATGTTGTGTACCGGGTAGTGATTGTTTTTTAGAGTATTCTTAACATGTTTTAAAATTTCTGGACGGTATTCTGGAGAGGTAAGTTTGATGGCTCTGTCTGAATGAATGAACGAATTACTATGATCACAGTAAATAAAGCTTTCCAAATTAAATTTATTTGTATATTTAGCTTATTTATTGGTGTACGTAGTTGAAAGAGCACACAAAATGTTTTCGTTGACTGGATAATTGTCTGTCTGACCAGAATAATGAATAATGCCTTTATTGTTCAAAGCGATTAATTATTGTATCGTAGAACTATCCAAAACAACTTGAAATTTCAATAAGTACACTGCAGTATTCTCAAGATACTGAATTACTTTTCTTGCGGCATAGATATAGTGAAATAGCACAAAGTTATCGTTTATCCAATAAAGCCGGCATAAGGTAAAATAGGATCTTTAAATATTTTGCGAATATACCAGTCAGCATTTAATCTTAAATTCACGTCAATGAGCTTCGTGCGACTCTCCCAACTAATGCCAGCCCATAGTATAATGGAGCCGCTATCAAAGCTAACGTTTTGTACGAGATTAAATTCTTCAAAATATTCCCTAGGCTGTCTTTATACTCGACCACATCCATCTGGCTTTATCTATAATTATTGTAGCCTTGTATTATCTGTAAAAAGAACTTGTTCCTATTAATCTTTATTCCAATTAGCAAGAAATCTTATAAATTGTAACCGTCTAAGTCTGTCCTTTTTTCACTAGCAGCTACACACCCTTATTAAAAATGCAAATCTGCGAAAAGTTGTTTACCGTCGGCTCAAATAAATTTCATGGTAACAAACACGTTTTGATGACTTCATGTGTTTTCGGATTTACTTTTTTAGTCCACTCTGTTTTATCTGTAATAACAATAGAACGATGAAATTATTACGAATCATCGATGGTAAAAGTACTGATTAGTTATGTGCGTTCGGTAAACCATGTTTTAATATTTATTTCTTTATTTATAAAACTTTCCAAGAAACAATAAATACAATACATTATAACAATATTAGATATAGAGTAATAATTGACAATTCATCGATTATTGGATGTATCACAGTTGCACTTGTCAAACTGTTATGACTTCGGCAGCTCACCTAAAATATTTTAGGCTGTAATTTGTAACATTATACCAAAACCAGTAAGTCCAAATAACTTTTGATTTTGCGTAAATGTAAAAAAAAAACAAAAAACACGTCGAATTTTAAACCAAGGAGGGGTACTAAAAAATTCCCAAAGTGCTTAAAGAAAAACATATAAAAATATAGCTTAAAATGAAAAATAAAATATTTTTGTCTGTGAGTGTGTTATTAATTCACCGCTTCTAGTATAATTTGGTATGCGGTATTGGAATTTTAGATGACTTAAAAATTTGGTCTATATATTTTTATTTCGCGATTTGGTTTATTAAAAATAATGGTCATAATCTCTTGTCTTTTATTTATTAAAATTTTTGACGCAATAAACCAAGGAAATAAAATTTTATTTCTGATTTATACGAAACCTGATGAAGCAAATCGTGTTAACACCTGAACCAGTTTCGTCAATATTATAATTTATGCAAAAGTAGATACCGTGGAAACCAATGGTTTTAAGTTTGGCAAAGTGGCAAGATATGTATGAATCTCGTTAACTTTAAAAACTTTTAAAATGCACGTTTGCAGCGTATTAAATTTTTTGCAGAAATATAAAAAATCATAAAAGGATTAATACTCGTCTATCTAGTTTGTATTAAAACAACGTTTATTCACGTATGGCTTTTATCGCGCTCACCGAGTTATTAACTATCCACTTGTAAAAAAAAGTATTCTTTTAGACCATGTGGATGAAAAAATGTGACAAACTAATTTAAAAAGAGTTAATGCAGATGATTTTGTAAGTATACCTAAGATAAAGCAAACAACAGGGAGAGAACTTTTGACATCGTATAATGTTTAAAACAAAATTAATGTTTTGAGGGAAATTGGAAAAAAGGAGTGAAACCATTTAGGTAGTAGTAATGGCAAGAGGAAAGAGATTAGCTGAATTAGAGATCGCGGGGGGAGCGATAAAAATGTAAAGGACTGTTTAATGTTACGAAAAAGGAATCGAATGAGATTTTATCTAAATTTCTACTTTAGTGTGTAAGGATTTTAAATTATCACTCAAATTACACAGAACAAAAATAAACTGGAATCTTTTATAATTGGATACAACCTGTTTAGTTTTAACTATTAAGTACCTACTTTAAATTATATTTCAAAATTATTGTTATACGTGGCTTGTGGTTAGTTATCTTGTCTTTATGCACGTACATTTTTTCATTGTTTTGCTACAAGTTTATGTTCGTACAATAAATATGTTGATAAATTTGAATTAAAAATTAATAAAGATAGATATTCCAATTTTCTTAAAAAGATAAAATTTAAAATATTAATAAATATAAATATGATAAAAGTGGAAGCTAATCTTTGGGTTATAAAGTATTTTAAAGCTGATTGGTTATTTTAAAAAGTCTTACATATTGATTGATTTTTATGATGCAGGTTAATATTAAATGCTTTAGTACTTTTTTAATAAAGTTTTTAATATAAACTAAATTTATTTACACTTACAAAGAATGTCCTGTTAATTCTTAGCAGCTGTTTAAAAAATAATTTAAAGTTAAATTCATATCCAATTTGAAAATGATCCGTTAGCTAAATCTGCAATACTGCAAGAAAGTAAAGTAAATAATTCCGGCACTGTAGATAGTGTTAATACAGTTATTAGTAATCACCAAGTATTAACACATTATCTGAAGCTAAAACTTTAAGTTTCCTTTAGGCTACAAAGTCACAATTTAAAAATCGTTTTAAAATTATGTTCTTTTACCCTGACAAAAATGTTTTATTTTAAATTTAATTAAATGACTTGTACAGTGCAACAGAAGTAGCTTGACGGGCGACTAGCCTCTAAAATAACAAATATTCGGCTGAATATACTTCACGTTCGTAAACTTCTTCCTCCGATTGAACTTGAGACTCACGATTACTGAAAATTTCGTCGTCGCCGATCGGATCGTTATTCGAATGTTTTTGTTGTGCGCAGATTTTGTGATCTCTCGACCGCCAAGCTACTTCTGTTGCACTGTACTCGATATCTTGATCAATATTATAGTCACTTGCGCAAGCATCATATTTGTAAAACTTTTATCAATTATACGATTAAGTTTACTTGTGCAAGTGTACCGTTCCAGTCTGCAGTTGAGGACCTTAAGGTCAAAAATTTCGAGTGAAATCGAATCGTGCAAGTATACCGCTGCGCCAAGCCGGGTGGGCTCAGTTGTTTGTCAGCAGTGATAGTTTAAAGTGCGTGCTATGGGTGGTTTTGCGGTAGAACTTCGCTCTTGGTTTAAACATAGAACAGTGCTTAGAAGAAATGACTCTTGCACTAGGTGATGGTTGTCCACATCGTACGACTATATTCAGGTGGTATTTCAGTCTGGAGGACGCTGAGAGGACGGGGAGGCCACCAACGTCCGTTACGGAGAAAAAGGTTACTGCTGAGAAAAAAATTCTTGGCGACAGGCAAGTAACTTACCACCAGATTAAGGAAACCTTAGACCTAAATTCACCAGCACCTCGTTCGATTCTAAACGATCATTTGCACGTGACGAAAGTGTGTTCTCTGGGTGCCGCATATTCTGACTTGAAGACCAAATGACATGACGTGTGAAATGGTACCGGGAGACGCTGAAAATGTTTGATAAGAGACAATCTCGGTAGGTGAACAACATCGTGACAGATGACGAGACTTGGCTGTACTATAATGATGTGCCGACCAAGTCTACAAACAAAGTTTGGGTCTTTCATGATGAGGATACACCCGTAGCAGTCATAAAATCCTGATCAGAAAAAAAGGAAAAGATAGCTGTATTTTTCAAATCGAGTGAAATTGTGAAGCGTGTCGTGTTTGACAGACAAAAGACAGTCATAGCTAAGTGGTACACCGAACAGTGCCTTTCTAAAGTAATCAATTCTCTGAAGAACTTCCGACTAAATTCAAAAATGGACACCTGGTTCTTTCATCAAAACAACGCTCCAACACACCGCGCGAAAGCCTGCACCGAATATTTAACAACTACAGGACTGAAACTACTTGAGTACCCTCCTTACAGTCCGGACCTTGCGTCCTGTGACTTTGCACTGTTCCTCCGAGTAAAACTGAAGATGAAAAGGAGACGGTTTTTCAGTGATGAGGACCTGTTGAGGGCTTGAGACAACGAGTGCGCCATACTTCCTAGCGAGACGTGGCAGATGTGGTTTAAGGATTGGTTTCGGAGGATAAAGAGATTTTTTGCCTGTGGTAAAAAATATTTTAAATAAATTAAATAAATATAGCCATATTCCAAATCGTCCCAGTTCCCTTTGTAAAATAGTGGCACCCTTAGGGTGAAGATTTGGTAAAGCCGCCGCCTCGTCTGAAGACTCGAATCGAGTATTGCCTCTAGCTTCAATACTGATTGTCTTTGGTTGATGAAAAGCACGAACGGCAAATGCAAGTGTATTTTAAAATCGAGTATTAAGACGATTCGTGTCTTTACCGTTAGACTTTGCATGGACATTTAGATATGAAACAGATCTTCTTCTGGTGAATTTCGCATAAGAGTTTAAGAAATGCTTGAGTACGAAAATCCTCAAAAATTTTGATGGAAATCAAGTTGTTTGTTAACAAAACACAATTCCAAGTTTAAGATTGATTGTTACCTTGGTTGTACTGGACAATGCGCAACTATTGCAATAATAGATCTTAAAACAAATAATAACCGTAGCATCATCTTAATTCTATGTGTTATCAATTGTCTTACAAAAGTCTGTCGACAGCGAATTCCATCCCCTCAAGAGTCCAGCTGTTAAAAACCATGATTTGAAGATATCACCTTTTAATTAAAAAAAAGAATTTTGAAAATTGGTTTAGACTTGTGCAAATGTAAATAAATTTTAATAGAATATTGTGACATTTTTGGCTAAAAGTCTCTACGCTATCGTCGACTTAAAAAAAAAACTTTTGACAGAATGGTGGGGAATGAATTATGTTCAACATTGTTTATGTATGGGGTGAGCGGTAGTTTGATATGAGCCTAAAATTACTTAACGAGGATTCCCTTGCTTGTGTGTTAAACAGGGATGTGTGGCTTTGCCATGGCTGTTTAACTTAATCATAGACGATTGTTTAAACGATTTAAAAGGGAGTGCGTATGGATTAAGAATGATTGATTTGATCTTTAAAAGCCTCCTTAACGCCGATGATTAGGTCATATTAGCATTATCTGAAGAGCAGTTACAGGCAATGGTTAATATTATGCATAATGCGTTAAAAAGGATAAAAGTAAATGTAGGCAAGACGAAAGTAATGGTTTTTAAAAGAGAAGAAAGTATAACAAACTGCAAGGTGCTGATTAAAGGAGAAAGAGTGAAACAAGTATACTTCGGTTCAAAAGCAAACGATGTGGAGAGGAAAACAAAAAATGGGGCCCTGCATAACTTTACGAGCAGCCAGATCGTGTCAGACTGGCTGTGTATAAAGAAGTACTTGTCCCTACACTTAAGTATGGTAGTAAATGTTGGGTTTGGCAAAATAAGTGTAAAAACAAAATCAACGCTGCTGAGATTAATAGTCTGAATGATATAGCTGGAGTGACTCTGATGAATGAAGTGAGAAATGGTGAGATAGGTGAACAGTGTGGTATAAAAGAAGATTTCGTAACAAAGATAAATACAGGAATTCTTAAATAGTTTGGACACGTTGAGAAAATGGATGAAAGAAGATTGACGAAACAGATTTATAAATAAAAGCGCTGATGAACGTAGAAGAAGTGAAAGACGTGTGTAAGAATCGTGAAAAGAAGTGGTCTCTGCCTACTTCTACGGGAAAAGAGAGTGTATGTATTGTGAAAAGAAATAAAACGATTTGTATCAATTTTTTTTTATTTTATTGTCACAATATTTAATTTATTTAAATAGGTTAACAAAAAGTTTTTATAACTAAAACAAATTTTACAAAAATAACTCGTATCATGTAAATTAATATTGCCATCGCTGAACAAATATTGTTTCCAGCTTTAAGAATAATCAAAATTGATTGGAATTCCAAAAATAAAAAAAAAAATTATTGCTAATTTTTTTTATATATTTAAAAAATCTTTACTATTACTAAATATTATAAGATTCAAAATATTGGTTTAAATAATAAAAAAAAATTGTTATCGGTTAGTAATTTGTACCTGCTTTATTTAACGGATAATAAAATGGTCTGTTACAACCATTTTCGCTCTGGTAAATATACCAAAGTGATTTGAAACAGGAAAGAAAATTAAAGAATAAATAGACCCTTTCGGTTTTAGAATATCGATGTTTCACAGTATTGCTACTACAGCAAAGGACCATGTTGGATTAAAAAACTAATTCTTTAATTAATCGCTAATGGAATCATAATCTTTTTACGAATTCATTTTGGATTATTTCAAAAGAGCGTTTCCTATATTATTAATTACTGAAGGCGTCCGTATACTTTTCTTTATAACACGAAATGCACTTTTCGTATATTTCTTGTTTATCTTTGCTGATACCTTAATCTTGGTCATCATCGTTACATTCGTATAATAATGTAAGCCTTTCGGTTTGAAGGATCAAATGCAACAATGGCACTGAATCATGATCGGCCTTCGGTGTCAACCTCTTTAAAGCATTCGAATTTCTTTTCTCTTAGTAGTAATTTAATCTTGTTCTTAGCCACATAATGACGGCTAACGATATTATGAACAGCTTCCTATAACATGCGCAGGTGCTTCTTTATCTCTGTTAAATTTGCGACAGGGGATGGAGCCGTTCGTTGAACTTGGTACACCATTGAGATTAGCGTAATTGGTGTTCAACTTGATGGCAATTACACATTCAGATGAAGACAATGGTTTTTTTTCACAGATGAAATGAATAGATTTCGTGTATGCACTAAAATGTTTAACTCCGATACCTTGAAAGTACTTTGAGCACCAGCTTTCGTTCGCAGGTTTGATTTACAAACATTAACGCCAGGCCTTTTATAAACATTTAATAGCTTTCTTTGGATGGAATTGCTACTTCTGATACTTAAATATCTAAAATTTATAATGCGTATATCTTACATCTAACACCGTTCTCAACCTGGAAATCATAACCTCTAAAATTAGGAGAACCGCAATAATATAGTCAATGAGAGTACTTTTAAACAAATATTTAACAACGGGGATAATACCAAAAACATGGCATGATGCTCAAATGATTCTGTTACATAAAAAAGGCGATATATTAAATATTAAGAACTATCGGCCAATTAGTTTACTACCTCACCCATACAAACTGCTGACAAAGATAATAACAACAAGACTTACCAGCAAATTCGAAAACTACTCACCAGTCGAACAGGCGGGGTTACGAAAGGGATATAGCACAATCGAACATATACAAACCTTACGACTTGTAATAGAAAAATGTACAGAATACAATATTCCAATACACTTGGCCTTTGTAGACTATAACAAGGCATTTGACTTCATTGAACTTTGGGCAATGTATAAAGCCATAATTAATGCAAGAATAGACTCCAGATACAGGATACTCTTTAAAAACATCTATGACCAAGCCACGTTCCACATTAAAAAAAATGACGATACAGTCACAGGAAAACTTCCCATAAAAAGAGGCGTAAGGCAAGGAGACACAATATCACCTAAACTGTTTACTCTAACCTTGAAAGATGTATTTAAAACAATTAATTTGGGAAGGTAAGGGTATAAACGTAGATGGTAGATACCTCAACCACCTTCGTTTCGCCGATGACATAGTAATTATTAGCACTAGCTTGGAAAAATTACAAGAAATGTTAAGGGATCTAAAGTTAAAGTCTAGGATGGTAGGTTTAACAATAAACATCAAAAAAACAAAAATATTGACCTCAGAAGAAGAAAACATATACATAGAAGACCAAATTGTTCCAAAAGTACAAGAATACATTTATTTAGGACACGAAATACAACTAGGAAAAAACAATCAAACAGCAGAAATGTCAAGAAGAATACGATTAAGTTGGGCAGCAGTAGGAAAACTAAATAACATAATAAATAACAACGATATACCAATCAATCTCAAAAGGAAAGTATTTAATACGTGCATCCTGCCAGTCATGACCTATGGTATGGAAACGATACCAATGACGATAAACTCGGCAAATAGATTAAAAAGAACACAAAGAGCCATAGAGAGAAGAATTCTGAAAATAAGTCTTAGGGATCATATAGGAAACGAAGTCATTAAAGACAAGACAAAGTAGAGGACGTGATCTCGAGCATAAGTAAGCTAAAATGGAGCTGGGTGGGACACGTAGCCAGACAAGAGAATGAAAGGTGAACAAAACAACTGTTACAATGAAGACCTAGAGAAAACAAAAGAAGATGGATTAATGACATCAAGAATAAAGAAGGAAAGAGATGGTATTAAGTGGCACAGAATAGAGATAAATGGAAAAAAATAGGGGAGGCCTACGTCCAGGAGTGGATAGAAAAAGGCTGACGAAGATAGAGAGAGAAAGGGTCGCGTTAAAATATAAGCAGGATTGCAATATGTCGTAAGTTATGACAGTTTATATATTCTTTGTCACTAAAGTTTTATGTTACTTTGATAAAGTTTAAAATACATAAAGTAAAGAGGTCGCAAGGTAATTACTTAATTTTTTAGCTATTTAGGGGATCACAACACTAAAAAGTTTGACAAACTATAACAGAACATTGTAATGATAAACCAAAAATAATAAACGGAAAACAAAGTAAAAAACTAAAATTTAGCCTAATAATATTATTTCATTTATTTAAAATAATTAAAATTGAACAGAAATCCATAAATGCAAAAAAAATGTTTTTTATAGACTGATTTTGTTTCATTCCGTTCAGTGCAGTTTAAAAAAAAAAGCAATCGTAGATTAAAATTGCCTTGTATAAAACAACAACCTGTGGCTTTCAGTTTTAATTCTTGTCCCACACCGTGTCGATCGTAATTGATAACAAAATGGAATAATTCATGTAACATGTCATCGAAAAAGTAATAATCGATGTTTCGCCTTTATTTTGCATGCATTGACGCTATTACAACAAATCACAATTTAGCGGGGTCTCGTTAGGTCCCAAACAAACAATTTAATACTTTTATAAACGTTGTATACAAATAATTTTTAATTAATCAAAAAATGAAAATTGTTTTTTTTTTAAATATATTAATCTGTAAACATTTTCAGTTTGGTTTCTATGCAAGGAATAAAATTACTTTAAGATTATGTTTGGACAATATTTATTTGAAATTTATTCATCTATGGGACTTATATACATTACACATAATAAAATATACAATGTACAAACATATCTGACTAGTCAATTACTAAATAAAAGAGAAAACACAGAAAATACAAAGAAAAGAACAGAACAGAATTTTGACTAACAAAATATTTAAAAGTTAAGGAATTTCTCTACACTATAGAATGTATGGTCTGCTAAGAATGAGTGGACCTTTTTTCTAAAGCTATTAGTGGTATTAGGTTGTATATCTCCATCTGTATCCACTGTATTGCTGAACTTGTTAAAGCACTTGATTTCAATGTGCTTAGGTGAATATTGACCTATTTCTAGGCGTGAAAAAGGATGACGGATATTTGTTTTATTTCTTGTATTGCACGAATGTATGTCTTCGTTCTTCTTAAGAAAATGCTCATTCTGTTTTATGCATAAAATTAATTGGTAGATAAAAAGACTAGGTAACGTTAGAATTTTTGCTTTTTTATAAGTGGCTTACACGAAGTTGCTGGTGGCATATTATACATAGCCCTTAGAATTTTTTTCTGAGCTAAAAAAGCTCTATTAAAGTGAGGTGATGCACCCCAGAATATTAAGCCGTATTAAAGGGTTGACTGTACTAAACCATAATAGAGAAGTTTCAATACATGAAATGATACAGTTTTTCTTAAGTTTCTTATCATATAAAAGTAAGTGCTTAGTTTCTTAGTTACTGTATTTATGTAAGCTTCCCAGGTAAGTTTGGAATCTACTGTTATTCTTAATTTTTTTATAGTTTCCACACTTTCAATGGATTTGTTAACTATATGTAAATGTAATTTATGATCGAGTGAAACATTTCTCGGCAGCAAACGCATGAAGTCAGTTTTGTTACATTTAATGCTAGCCCATTATCCTTACAATACTGGTCAGACTTCTGAAATGCCCTGTTACTATTTTTGATATGTTGTTTAAATTGATTATTTCTTATAAGAACATTGGTATCATCAGCATATTTTATAATTTTATTTGGGATTGAACAAAATTTGCTTATATCACTGACAAAGATAATAAAGAATAGAGACCCAAGTATTGAACCTTGGGGCACCCCCAATGTAGGTCGAGGAGAATCGGATCAAGCATTATTGTTTATAATGATTTAAGTTCTATTTGATTAATACGATTCATTCCACCCATAAGGTTTTCCACGTATTTCCATTCCATACATTTTTTGCAATAAGAAATTGTGATCCACTGTGTCAACTGCACGGCTAAGATCAAAGAAAAAAAGTCCCAGATTGTTTTCCTTGCTATTGAGTGCTTTATAAATGAATTCCAAACAGAATTTAATAAAGCCTGTATTCAGTAACACAGGGGACATTAAAATTTTTATTTACCATAATTAAATTTTGTTCCAGACTTTTCTTAGCTAACCCACCTTGTATGTTAATATGCATAATAGTTAAACTTATTGGTTTGGTGCATGCTTCGTTTTAAGGGTGTTGTGTTAACACATATGTGTGAAACACAGTCCATTTGTTGTTCCATTGGTTTCTGATTTGCATTGTGCCCTACTACGTTATTTTTTAAAATCTTTGTTTACATAGAGCCAGAGCCATATTCAAAAGCAACAATGTAATGTAAAATTTAAACAAAGCATTAAAATTTGTAAATATAATAGGTAAATACAAATACTTAAATAAAAAATATTTTTCCCGTAAGGGTAGGCAGAGACTTCTTCTTTCCACTTGTTACGGTTCTACACACGTCTTTTGCTTCTTCTACTTTAATCAACGCTTTTATACATGATCGTCGGTTGCTGGCACTCTTGACCTGGCCTTTTTTCAAAACAATTTTTTTATCTAGTCTAGGGTGACCTCTACCGTTCTGCCCATTCACACTCGCCTTATAAATCTGTTTCCACAATCTTCTTTTATCCATTCTCTTAACATGTCCGAACCATCAAAGCATTCCTTTATTAATTTTTATAACTGCATCTTTTTTCACACCACAGCGTTCCCTTATCACAGTATTCCTCCTTTATCTATCAGAGTCACAACTGTCATGCTTCTTCAACCAAACCCAAGATTTACTACCATACATAAGTGAAGGAATCAGCACAGCCAGTCGTGCCTTTTTTGACACGTTCAAGCTGCTTATAAAGTTATGCAGAGCCCCATTCATTTGTTTTCCTGCCAACAAATACCCTTTTCTCAATATCACAGTCAAACTTTTCGTCTCCCGTTTTATTTTTTATTTATGATATCAGTAAAGTAGCGAAAAAAGATTGTTGTTATGGATTGTTGTAGCAGCGATACGCGTAATAAATTCTATTTGGAGAATTTGTATTATTTTATTAATTTCTCCAAACCGTGTTTGGAATTTTATCAAAAACTTGTCAAATCAACAAAACAACATGACATGCAAATGGCGAAAGCTAATGCTATCCTTTCCAAAACACACACACACACACAACAGCACATAAAAATTGTGCAAAATGTGTAAAATATTATTTTTTGGTTAAGATATGTGGACGAGGTTGATTTGAAATGATATATCATGTTAATAAAGAGATATAAATTTGTTCGCTTCGTGTCGGGAGACAAGACAACCTCGAGCTAATTTCCAATACTTTTTTTCCTTGTATAATAAATCACTATTATTCTCACTTCTTAAAAAATTTCACTGGGTAAAAATATAATCATAACATTTTGTGTAATGCGTAACGACTAAAAAATTATTAAAATGAGTTAACAATTAATAATAATAGCTGGGGGGCCAGTTTCTTTCGAATCCCGCCAGAAGCACATAGAAAATGTACATTGTGTCTCCCCGTGATAGAATGTAGCGATCTGCTATACCTGCCTTTCTCCAAAATAGCAGTAAGTCGCCGATCAGTAAGTCAACCTTAGTCCGGCATACGCCGGGCATTGGCCAAGGATATGGAGGCTGGTTTCCTTCTCTCTACACAATACACAATTAGGTCTGTAATCCAGCTCCAGATTGTGCATGTGATATCTAACAGTATCATGACCGGTCAGTATGTGTACTACTAGTCTGACATTCTTTCTACTCAGTGACGTAAAGCTTTCAGCTTGGTCCTATTTGGGAGACTCCCCTATGAGGACCCTTGTCTGCACTTGTCTGCCTGTTTACGATTACTATGATGCAAAATAATTCTTTTACTTAAACGCCCTGTACTATGTAAATTTGAAAAGTTCAGATTTACACTTCTTCTTACCATTTCTAAAAAAAAATTTAATCGCGAGTCTGCGCCTTAGTTTATGTGATCTTTGGAAATTTTGGATGTAAGGGTGATCCACATAATCTATGAGAGGAATTCGGACCACCTGAAAACCCCGGTTGTTGCACCTCTGGTGTTAATTTTAAAAATGGTATTTGATGTGAAATATGTGTAATGACTTATAAAAGCTAAAAATGTATAGTTTACCATTTAAAAATGTCCAATTGTGCTTTTGAGTTTTACTTATAATTTATTTGTTTTTTGAAATAAATAATAAATTTTATTCAAGCTTTTATATGTCATTAGTAAATTATTTTGGGAATTACAGGTTTATGTGTACTAGTATGCTAAATTTTTTTTATATATCGTAATTGTTAATTAGTTTTTTAATAACTGGCATTAAAAGTTTTCACGCAATATTAATGTTGACTTGTACTTAAAGATCTTTAGAACGGACCGATATTGTTGGTTACGCTCTTATTCGACCAATAAATTGTAAAGGTAATTGATTATTTAGCCATCTTCTAATATAGTTTTAGTAAACCATATTAAATAAAAACTACAATAATAATTTATGATGTACATAAATTATTATTATATATTATTATATAATATTATATTATATTATTATTAGATACATTAAATAATAGAATGTTTTTATTATTTTTCTGTGTAGCATTCATATGAGTACCACAATTTACCACAATCAAAACCTACTATCCGAATTCGTTGAAATTCGTAATGGTTATTTAATGTGGCACTCCCAACGTGGATTATTAGCTTAATGGAAAGAAACTTTTCGGAAAAATAACACCATACCTCTTACAGTATCATTTTTCAATTGGAATCTATCTATATCGAAAGCATATATTTCTGTAAAGATGTGTGGATACAATATAAGGTAATTTATCATAGTGTGTAGTGTATCGTAAGATACATTTTTATGGGGCCGATTCTCTCACATTGTCGGAAATATATGAAGCCGATCAAATGTGAGAAAGGACTGTCATCAACTTACTGATTGATTCTTTTTGTTCTGGTACAATAATATGTTCTATTTGATTTTTAAACTAATATTCTCTTTTTAAAGTGGATTATTTATTTGCATGATCTGAATCACAATCTAAAATAAGGAGAAAGGTGGTAATGCACCTCAACGCTTAGATAAAGTTGCTTGCAAGTGTTCGGTCACTAGCCTAATTAGAAAACAAAAACTATCTGGACATCGCCAAGTAGTAAACTCTTTGGCAAGTCCTGCAGCTGGTTGTTTCCTTAGATTATAGAACAAACAGATAGAGCGAGTCATTCATAAATTGTCCAATGTTTTGATTCCAACAAGTTCCATCGATGCGGCTTGCAAGTAGAACAGAGATAGAAAATGAGATCTCGATTTTCGCATACGAGCGACTCCACCGTTGCCGATTGTTCGAAGTACGTGATCATGAATGAGATCAATCGAATACATTACCCATCGCAAAATGAATTCTTATTTACATATTTTTTAATACACATATGTTTATTGATACTTATAAGGCACACACCGTCTGTTTGTGAAATTAACCATTTTGAATGTTAAGAAGACAGAAAATTGAGCACAAAATTAATCGAATGCGACAACAAACATTGGGCTTAGACTGTGACTCGTTGTTGGCTGCACTCTAAAATGTAAATAACGTGGTCTATATCTATTAGGTCATTGGTTGTTTCATCACCCCGATGGTGTTTTCTTTGATCTTTTTTAATATTGCCAATAAAGGTAATATACTACTGGATGGGACAGGTTTGGGGATTGTAATGCCGGTCGCCTTCCTGCATTTCTTAAGTATGTAATAACATTTTTCATACAAAGCTCTTTTTTTTCTATAAACTTTGAAATAAAAAAAAAAATTTGCCTTTACCTAAGATGTGACATATACGCGTAAAACCTAAATAAATAATTTTACAAAAAATGAATCACGAATGCCGCAATAAGTTTAAAGAACTAACCGTTTATATAGGTCATATAAAAATTTATTTTGTTGTCTAAACAGTTTAACGTGCATAGCATCAATAAATAAAGGCCTTAGCTTTAAATGCTAAAAGAATTATAATGAAATATATAGGCTGCTGATTGTCTGTTACAGATAATCTATAATTTTATAGGTTTGAACAAAAAGTTAAGAACTGATTTTTGACAACAAAATATTATCTGAAAACGACAATGATTAATTTCAAAAAAATTTGATACATTAAAAGAAAACTTTTTTTACAAACGATTCTAGCGAAGTGGATCTGAGACCCGAAAGTACACTAGGAGAATACTTTTTGCGTGATAACTGGTTTTAAACAACCATTCGCGTATATTGTACTTTCAAATACAATTAATTTTTATTATAATGATAATGCGAACAAATTAAAAAATTTAAAATAACCAATCATAAACATTCGGAAAAAATGAAAATATTAAAACACATTTTACTAAATTAAGATTATGCCAACAGAGTTATTTTGCGTTTTCGAAGATGCACATTGAATATTTAAGAAGGCTAAACGAATAATTTTACATAAACGGTTATTTAATGTTATTTAATTAGTCGTTGTGTATTTTGTGACAGTTTTTTGGTAGACACCAGAGAATTTATTACAAAAGAAATAAAGATAACTAACTTACCAGAAATACTTCATTAACTTTATACTCTTTCAATGTATTACTACTCAATAGAATAACGAAAAATTAAGACTTTCTCGTTTTTATGGTTCAAAATTCAAAATCTCCTGACAATTATCGAACATAGTTTTATACATTTGCTTGCAATGAATTTAAAAGTTTCGACCGAAAAGATAAAAATTACTTTCGTTGAATTGTGTAACAGTGTACTATTACGCAACGACATGGATGTACCTACATCAAAAATATTGGAAAGGTTCCAATTAATGTAGAAAACACAACTAGAACCCGAATTTAAACATTCTCTTTTGCTTGTAAAATTATAAATAGAAGTAAATTTAAAATGTTAGAATTGTCCATTCATACAGCTTCTAATTAAACTTTACGAGAACAACCAGTTTTATTTGAACTTTAAGTACTGGTATAATAGCACTGAGCTTCAAAAAGATAAATTCTAAACTTGTATGGAATTGTATCGATTGTATGCCTTGGTGCGAAGAACAGAATGACTTTGCTGTGAGTATCTGGGAACCAGGGGGTGAAGGGCAACGAGAGAAAAGTGACATCCTAGCAAAACAGGGAGCCAAATCTACGTTCACACGACCAGAACCAGTCTCTGAAGTTACCACAAGTGCCGCTAAAACTATAATTTTGGACTTGGCGAAGAGAAAAAGACTTACGTTATTTCATTTGAAGCAAACGGCGAACAAAATGCGAGGTTTTCTGAAATTCGTTCATATTAGACCTAAATGTTTTTTTAGATGGTATAAACGTTAATAAACAATTTTTTTTTTTTGTTTTAAATCGGATTTGAAATTTAATTTTTTTTTCCTGTACAAAACCGGAAGTAAACATTTTGAATAATTATTTAAATAACTTCAACATTTTTTTTTAAATTATTTCAATTAAAAGATAAAGCTAAAAATATATTTATTTTACCAAAAAATTTTAAAATTGGATATACATGAATTAAAGGACATACGTGTTGCAATGAGCGTGGCACCTGGTGCTTTCTAAGGTCGGCTGGTTGGCACAAAAATTTGAAACGTTATTTTACGTTAATATTGATATGTATTGTATACTTACCTATTTAAACCTATCAAGGGTCTAACCACAATATTTAATTATCAAAAAAATTCAAAATAAAATTATTGGTGTCACAAAGGGAGGATGAGACATCTTTAAACATCAATTTCTCTAAAAGTCACACTGAACAACACTAATGATGTTCATCGTCATTTACGTGCCAGCTTCTAACTAAAAAACTCTCATTTCAAAATAAGTGCTGACAGAACACCTATAAAATAGGAGTAGGTACTGTAGAAAGGTGAAGTCTATCTGGTTCTTCCAATGATATCTATTTTTAACACTGCATAACAGTAGAGCAGCTCTTTGCAGAGTACCCAGATCATCTTTTATATATATATATATATATATATATATATATATATATATATATATATATATATATATATATATATATATTTGGTGACTTTAATTTACCTCTGGCGTTATGGAACTAACCATGGAAATGTTGAAACGGCAGAAGTGCAGTCTAATAAACTCAAATTAAAGGAGTTTTAATGTTGTATTTGAATGATAAATGTATGACATTTGTCAGTATTATATTTTATTTCAATAACAATCAATATTATATCTAGTAACTATAGATATTATTATATACAGTGACTATAGATATTAAATTATAATTCTAACACCCTTACTGAATTTAATATCAAGTAAAATCATTATTTCTTCAAATCTCCTTCAACCCCATTCTAGTTGTGCAGAAAGTATGCTTTGGCTTGAACAATGCTTTGGTTAGAGAATCTGCAATCATATTTTCTGTACTCATGTATTTAACAGCTATCTCATTCATTTCTGCTAACTCCCTCACATAATGATATCTTATAGATATATGTTTCGTTCTATTGTGAAAAATAGGGTTATAAACCAATTTATTGGCCCCCTGGTTATCATTATAAAGTGTGATTGGTCCACATTCTCCAGATAGCTCGTTTAATAGCCGCTTCATATAAACAGCTTCTTTAGCTCCTTTACAAATCACCATGTATTCAGCTTCTGTTGAACTCAGTGTAACTGTACGCTGTTTTCTGGATTGCCAACTAATTGCAGCTCCAGCGAATGACAACAGGAAACCTGTGTAAGATCGTCGATCTTGTTCACAACCTCCCCAGTCTGCATCTACGTAGCCTTGAAGTGGTTGACCAGTTTTTTCATAAACTAATCTATAATGCATGGTAGCTTTTAAGTATCTGAGTACACGTTTTGCAGCAACCCAATGTTCATGAGTGTGTGTATTATTGAATTGGCTCAAATAACTAACAGAATATGTTATATCTGGCCTGGTACACATTGATAGATACATTAAAGCTCCAATCAATTATTGGTATGGGTACTGATCATCATTCCCTACTGGATTTTCAAATTTCAGATTAGGTTCTAACGGTGTACCTATCGGTTTAGAATCTTCCATTTGAAACCATTTCAATATATCTTTAACATATTTTCTTTGATCAAGACATAATCTTCCAGTTTTCCAATTTCTTGTAACTCTCATACCTAAACATTCTGTTATGTCGCCAAGATCTTTCATTTTGAACTGTTTTCTTATTTCTTCCTTCAGTTTTTTAATTTTATTTTTATCCTTGGAAAAGATGTAAACATCATCGACGTGTAATGCTATGAAAACTTCTTGTCCATTATTTTTCTTGATGTAGACACAAGAGTCATGTTTACTTCTCTTGTATCCAATACATAGCAGCAAAGCATGGATTTTTGTGTTCCATGATCGTGCCGACTGTTTTAGTCCATATATGGCCTTCTTGAGTCTGCAAACTTTATTTTCATTTCCATAGTGAATGCTGTTGTGATATCTATATGTTATACTTCAAGATCTAACTCAACAGCTAGTCCAAACAATAGTCTTAAACTTGCAAGCCTGACCACAGGTGCAAAAGTCTCACCATAATCTTCTCCCCATTTTTGAGAGAAACCTTTCGCCACGAGTCTGGCTTTGTATTTTTTAGCTTTACCATCTGCTCCCATTTTCAGTTTGAAGATCCACTTACATTTAACAACATTCTTGTCATTGGGACGATCCACAATTTCCCATGTATTTTTGTCAATAAGTAACTTCATCTCCTCCTGCATTTCACGCTCCCATAATGAATTATCTGATCTGGACTGAGCGTCAACAACATCCACAGGGTCATTGGAATTTCCTTTTAGGTAAAAAGAATACTCCATATCTTCGTCTCTTCTGGGTTTTCTATCTCTTTGAGGATATCGTCGTTCTTCTTCAAATTGTTTGCTTCTGCCAACTTCTATTTCTTGAGTATTAACTTCTACATTTGAAGAATAAGCAGCTCTACTTTCATGATCATTTGTTTCCTCACTTCCATAGTTTAGAATCTCTTCACCTTGTATTCCATTTTCTGATATAGAATTACCATCAATAATTTCAGGTTGTATATTATGCTGTTCTGGTTGATGTTGGTCAGATTGGCATGACATCAGAAATATTTGGTTTTCCTCAATATTATGACTTTCAAAAGAAGTAGTATTATTGGTATTTATTTATTTATCGTATGGCATACATCACATAAAATATTGTATAAGTTAACAGGACAACATATAGCACAATGTACAAACAGTGTAAAAATGTAAAGTATAAAAACACAAAAATATAGCATAATTACAGTTGAATGTCTAAATTGTTAATATAATCAATTGATTCTGGTGTCGCTGTCAGGAACTCATTTGGCTGACCTCCATATGCCCTCAGGTTGCAATCTTCCGTGATGTGGCGGATCGTCTGCCTTTCAGCGCCGCAGTCACACTGTGGGGAGGGTATTATGTTCCACTTGTAGAAGGCATCGGCACACCTGCCGTGGTTGGTCCTAATCCGGTTAAGTGCTACCCATGTCTTGCGTGGTAGTTCAAAGCCGGCTGGGGAAGTTGTTATGCACGGCATGTTGAGAAATTCCGGTTGGGCTGCTTCGGTCCATTTCTGCCTCCACTCATTTATTGGGTTGAAGTCAACGGCCTCCAAGTTTAGAGCCGTTTTGATGGGGGGTTTTCTTGAGCGCAACCTATTCCTGTCTATGTCCTCGATGTCTCTGTTTATTGGTAGGTGTGGGGTGTAAAGCTAGTTCGCGTCCGTAGTAGAATACTACACGTGCACCCTGGGTAACGCTAAATAAACTAGCACAATCCGGCAGCCAGACTATCATTTTCTTTTTGATCTCCTGGCTACAAGACATCACAATGGCTAACCCTAGTATTATTGGTACTCTCTTCCGAATCAGAATTTGTTTCAATGAAGATCACATCTCTTGCTTTAATCAGTTTTCGAGGATTATTAATATCCACAAGTCGATAGCCTTTAGATTCTTCACAATATCCTACCATCAAATTATTGATATGATTTAGGATCAAACTTCTTTCTGAGCTGTTTCGGAATATGTGCCTGTGCCCTACAACCAAATAGTCTGATATGGGATAGATCTATCTTGCATTTCGTCCAAATCTCCTCTGGTACCGCTTGGCTGACTGCAGCTGTTAGCGAACGATTCTTCAAGTATATTGCTGTATTTATTGCCTCACTCCAATACTTTTTCCCAAGCTTTGCATCGAAAAGCATACACCTAGTCTTCTCTACTAGAGTTCTATTCATTCTCTCTGCAACACCATTTTGTTGTGGTGTATACGGAATGGTTGTCTGGTGTACAATACCATGATTTCGAAGATAATCTTTAAAATTATTATTTGTATACTCAGTTCCGTTATCACTTCTGAGACATTTTATTTTCTTGTTGGTTTGATTTTCTACTAAGACTTTGAATTCTTTAAACTTTGAAATAATTTCAGTTTTGTTTCTCATTATATATCCAAAAACTTTTCTACTAAAATCATCAATGAAAGTTATACAGTATCTGGCTTCACCCCAGGATATTTCTTCCATAGGTCCCATTATATCAGTATGTATGAGTTCCAATAATTCACTAGCCCTTTGCGATTTATTTTTCGTGAATTTTTTTACCGTCTGTTTTCTTTCGATACATTGAATACAAAGTTGACTATTATTTTCCGAAAAATGTACGCCTGTTACAAGACCATCTTTCAGCATTCTCATTCCTGTTTTATTCAAATGACCCAATCTCTTGTGCCATAATTCTTGATTAGAAATTGTTGTATTGAATACCCTCACTGGATCAGAGTACAAATTAGCAAAATAAAGGCCATTTCTCAAAGTTCCAGTGAATTCAGCATTTCCATCTATGCAACAATTTGAGTCAGTATAAACTTTGCATCCATGTTTATAGAATACTACAACTAAGCCATTTTCAGTCATTTTACTCACAGATAATAGATTTGTTGTGAGATTTGGTACACAAGTAACATTTTTACTGTTTTATTGATAGGTTTTCCATTATTGGTCAAAACAATTTCTAAATTTCCTGTACCGATTGACTGAATCATATTACCATTAGCCATTGACACATTCATATTCCCAGCTTCACTGAAATTGGTCATCAAATCCTTCTTCATTGACATATGCGAAGTAGATCCTGAATCAATAACCCAACTTGAATTGGACACTGTCGACAACATAGTAGTAGCAGTAGTCAATAATGTTTGACTGTTAACATTTCCTGCTTGTTCTTTACTGTCACATTTTCCACTTGGTTTCTTCTTTTTTCTTGGACAATCGGGCTTTTTATGACCTTCTTCACCACATGAATAGCATTTTACTTTTTTCTAAGGATATTTCTTGAAGTTGCTTTTAGTATGTAATACTGTTTGATTACTGCTCCCTTCTTGATATTTCTTACGGGCTTCTTCCTCGATCAGTTTGGTTTTAACTTCATCTGATGAAAGCTTCACATTATTATAGGTGATAGCCATTATCAAGGATTCATGTTCACTATTGAGTCCATTTAACATTACAAAAGCAAGAAAATCATCTTCGATTGTTACACCAATATCTGCCAACTTATATACTGTTGTTAATACATCGTTTATGTATTCCTTCATTGAACCGAAATTATCACGATTGATTCGAAATAGATGACGTTGAAGATCGAATTTCCTGTTCATATCTTTTGACTCAAAAGCCTTCTGGAGATTTTCCCAAGCTCCTTTTGAAGTTGTAGCCTTACATACATGTATGTAGCACGTAGGTTTCACACTTAGAACGATTTTTGCTAAAGCTCTATTATCTCTGTCAATATTGATCGGACTTTGTATGTCTACATTATTGATGACTGTATCCCACAAACCTTCTAACATCAGGCTTATCTTCATAGCGAACTTCCATGAAGAATTGTTTGCATGTCTATATTTGGAACTGATGTGGACAAGGGTAAGATCGAATGCATATTTGATACACCCGGTGCTTCTAAATCACCAGCATTTCTCATCGTGATATCACCAACTCAGCAGAACATTTACTTTCAAACAACTAAGACCGCTGAACGACTACTGTGCCCATAACCTGTTGAAACGGCAGAAGTGCAGTCTAATAAACTCAAATTAAAGGAGTTTTAATGTTGTATTTGAATGATAAATGTATGACATTTGTCAGTATTATATTTTATTTCAATAACAATCAATATTATATCTAGTAACTATAGATATTATTATATATAGTGAGTATAGATATTAAATTATAATTCTAACAGGAAAGAACTATTAGTTAACTTTACAGCAGTGGGGCCCATTGGAATTATTAATGATTTTTTTTTCTTTTTTAGGGTTGAAAAAAGTAAATCATCTTTCTTACTCACAAAATGTTTTCCTAGATCTAATTTTTTGTTCTAAATATGATAATCTGAATCCTTTTAAAGCTGTAGACTTGCACGCGTTCGCGATAGACCCCAGCTAGGAGTCTTGTCAAAAGGGCTCTTGTTTTGCCCTTTTGTCAAGATTTCCTTAGCCCCCTACTGTTCCTTGAAGAGTATACAGCTGGCCACCACCCCCGGTACTACATGTGTACCAGGCTGTCTCTCGTACCGATGTCCCTGAGGTCCAGTGTTGGCCGATGAAGTCAGCGCACAAGCCGTGCTGTAGACTTACTACTGCCAAATAGCTTTCACCATAAAGCAATAGTTTGTGATATGAAACTAAATAATGACTTTAAGCCAATGTCATACAGAGAGGTATTCTTTGATTTTAGAAATGCTGATGATATCTTGCTTAATAATTATTTCGCGTCAGCTACCCTAACTACCTAAAAAAAGTGGCACATTATGATGCAAGTATGGCGCTTGGTGAAGGTGTTCCTTACACCTAAAAAAACGATCTTTTCCAGAGAACACGACATTTCATATCTTAGGAAGTGAATGGTGGTGGTTTTTAAAAAAAGTAGATTTTTTAAAAGTATTACTTTATTGACGATTTTTATTAAAAAAAAGTAGTTTACGATTAATTTCTGCACCCTGAAGCTATTAAAATAGGTTATAAGTCGGACCCGAAAGTTAGGCCCAATGGGTGGAGTATTTCAGGTTGCCGGCCGGACGGACAGGTCATCCAAGCAAGCAGAAAGTTAAACACGTTCGATGTCACTTTCGGATATCTTTGAGTCGCTGATTTAAAATACAATGTCCAAACATATTTTCTAACCAGTAATAACTTATAGGGACACGTCACTTCTACACTACCACTAGATTACTATTTAAAGTAAAAGTATAATGTATAAAATATGTGTATAATAAATAAAATGTCTAAAAAATAATTATTTTTTAACACTTAAAATATCTACAACTAATGGTGTTAAGGTTGAAGTCTAATGCGGCTTGTAAAACTATTCCGATAGAGGAGCCACCGTGCATTTTATTGAATATTTATCCAAGTTTTCAACCGTGTAAATGAGTAATTATAGTCAAAACTAACTTTTACCACTAACGAATCTGGCGAACTGATCGGTGTACACTGTTGCCAATAATGTTTTAAATAATCTGTTATCATTAGGCTGGGAGATGATTCAGGAAGAAATGATTCATGAAATAATAACATTTTTTCAGATAAAATCCAACGTTGTTATATACATTACTATCAAGTCCGAAAAGGTTATTAAAATGAACCTAGAGTGGCAGACAAATCTTTATTCATTTCGATATTCTAGTGAATGTTTTAAAAAAATGGCATTATCAACCATTTTTTAATCCATATTCCATAATTCACTGGGTGAATTTTTGCAATAGAACATATAAATTGAAAGTTGCAGCTCAGAATTTTCGCGAAAATATGAAAAATAATTCTTTTCTCAACAAAACTTGAACGATTTAAATATTTCTATTTCTACCATGGATGAAATAGTCTAGATCACAAGTTGAAAATGGTAAAAAAATACAGATAAAGCTCCTAAAAATATGTGCGATAGCTCATTGGTTTCGAAACGACGCTTGTTAAGTATATAATTATATAATAAGGGCTCTCAAAAGTGTAAAAATGTTTGGCCATTTATTTAAACCTTTTTTGTTGTCTTTAATGCTAGCGAAGATCCCATAAAGTTTTGTTAATTAACAATCGCCTAACTGGGTGAAAAATAAACTTGAAGATTTTTTTTCAAAGGTTACTAAATTCTTTAAAGTGTTAAGAATACACCAGAATTTTTTTAGTTTTTTTTTATTGATTTTATCATATAATCGTTCCGCAAATTACACTCAATGATATGCTTATAAATATATTTCCAATCTGAAACAACACATTACCTTTTCAACGACGTTATCAAAATCACAATTCAAATTCATTCATAGATAAAAGTATAGTGGCCCTGGAAGTGAATAAAATATTCAATGGCACTTTCTATCCGTAAGCTGCTGAACTAAGATATTAGTAAGAATGTTGGTAAAGTAGTAACTATTTGCTGCTATATGTTTGAATCTAACCATTTTCCGCCAATTTTGTAATTCAAGTTATTCTCCTAAACAAAATAGTCTGGAGATTCGCTTTCAATCGGAAGTTGAACTATTTTCATGGTTTTTTGGTTTAAAGTGAGACAAATGCATTTGTATCCTTACCTCGTGTGGGCCGCGGACAGCCCGCATTGCGACTATTAGAAGTGGAAGGGATTATGGAGAGGAAATGATTGTGGACCCGCTTTTTAAAAAGTTGCAGGTCATAGTTCTCTGGAAAAATTGATTTGGAAGCTTGGAAGCTCATTAATATGCACCCTAGTTGTCGTCGATTCTCGTACGCCGATAAATTAACAGGGCCGGGTTGTAACAATACCATAATTTGTTTTATTTAAGCAATAAAAGCTTTTCTTCATCAGAATTAAGTTTTGAAAATAAAGGTCAACAGTTAATTCCAATTCTATATTTTTTTACTATTATCCGAATATGAAAATGTTTGTTTTTTAAAAGTGTTAGGTTAGGTTTTATGTGAGTGGGGCGTGGTCGCCCCTCCACCGCGACCCTTAGTAGGTCTATTGTGGCTCACCCCTAGAGGCTACAGTTCACCGTACAATCCAGCCCTTCTTACGAAGTTCATGGTTGTATAGGGTGAGATTTTTTTAAAATCGGTAGGTTCTAGGTTAGTGTAACCAAATATGTTGGACCTTATTCTTCCCAGGCCGGGGCATGAACATAGTATATGTTCAGCAGTTTCGTCTTCCACGCAGCAGAACCGACAGTCCGTTTGTTGGTTCAGATCTATCTTTCTGAGGTGGTATCTCAGACGACAGTGTCCCGTAAGCAGTCCTGTTAGAATACGCAGGTCATTTCTGCTCCATTCTAGGATCTGCTTAGTTGTGTTTCTCGAGGGTTGTAACGGTAAAACGCCTTCGAGTGGGTTAGCCCTGGTAAGTCGGACCAGTACGTGAGTATTTTTCTCTCCGCCCAGTCCGAAATAATTGTTTTTTTATTCTCGTACGCCGATAAATTAACAGGGCCGGGTTGTAACAATACCATAATTTGTTTTATTTAAGCAATAAAAGCTTTTCTTCATCAGAATTAAGTTTTGAAAATAAAGGTCAACAGTTAATTCCAATTCTATATTTATATGAAAATGTTTGTTTTTTAAAAGTGTAGTATTATTTTTGTTTCATGAACCAAGAACATGAAGAAGAATACATGGTATCCCAACAAAAAGTATCTAGCCTAAATAACTGCGGAGGTAATAATTTTCTAAAAAACCGGTAAAATACATCAACCTGGATTTCAAGTGGGACACATTTTACCATAATACTTGTATACGTAACGTCACCCCTCTACCCTACACAGTCATCACCTTAAAAAAATTAAATTGTAAGGGGGGTCGAGTCTCTTTTAAAAGATCATTGAATTCTTTTTACAATCGTCTAATTTTTTATAAAATTTATCGATAGGTTTGTGGAAATACCTGTTTGTATAATTTTGGATTTTAAAAATAAAAACACGAAGGAAAGAATTTAAATTATCGTATGTATTGTTCAAAATTATCTTCGTTGACTTCTATACAACGGTATAATCTATTTCCAAATGCTTTCTGACCAAATCTGGAGTCAATAAACGGAATTCTCGAACGCTTCTTTAACGTAAATATTCTAAAGAATCAGGTTGTGTTGCAAATACTTTCGATTTTAAATGACCTCGAAGAAAGAAATATAGAGGGTTTAAATCAGGTGGGCTGGCTACTTCATAGGTGAAATTTTTGGGTCACTTGCAGTTGGATAATACCCAGTCGATAAGGAAAGTTCTGTTGTACCGCGAAGTAGTGTTCATTGAATTTTAAAGTCCCACAAATTTTATTCATATAAAATACGATTGGTACAAGAATTAAACGAAGATGATCACGACCGTCGGATTGAATTCTGCGAGATTTTTACATAGCTAATATAGGGTAATGCCAATCTGCTATACAATACATGTTTTTTAGATGAATGTACCTTTTATTTAAATGGTGAATTAAATAGACACAATTGCAGGTATTGGAGTAAAAGTAATTCACATTTATTTGTTGACAGTCATACCAATGGCTTTAAAAATTAAATGACTGGTATTTTAGGGGACCACATTGTCGGGTCTTTCTGTATTCCTGTTAACCTAGATGGCGAAAGTTACTTACATCTGTTGAAAAATTACATCGATCCAATGATTTACCCAAATTCTTGAAGACAGCAACGATCTTTTGGAGCATGGACTGTTTTCTTAACAAGATCATGCACCACCACATTTTTCTGTAATAGACCGTCAATTTCTAAATATTCACTTTCCTGGTCAATGGATTGTAAGAAGAGGACCTGTGGATTGGTCAGCATGGTTATCCGATATAAACCCTTAAGATTTTTTTCTCTGGGAACATTTGAAATTAAAGGTATTTGCAACACAACCTGAATCTTTAGAACATTTACGTCAAAGAATCGTTCAAGAATGCCATTTTGTGACTTCAGATGTGCTCAGAAATGACTTAAAAGAATTTGAAAATAGATTGATTATACGATTGTATGGAAGCCAACGGAGATCATTTTAAACAATACATACGCTAATTTAAATTCTATCCTTCGTGTTTTTTTTAAATCCATATTAAAACAGTTATTTCCACAAATCCATTAATAAATTTTATAAAATATTGGACGATTGAAGATAATTCAAGGAAAGTTATTACCTCCACAGTTAATTAGGGTGGGTACTTTTCGTTGCGACACCCAGTTTATATATCTAATACGTAGATATTTTTTATTATTTCATTGGAATTATCTTTTAGTAATTTTTTGATCTAGCTCAAATTTTTAATGTTAGGACAGAGTGAAATTTTTAAATAAATATTAAAAACTTTGTTGCATATTGGTTTGTAAATACATTGACATTTGATTGGACATTATCTCAAAAAATAGTAGCATTATTTATGACTTACCCATGACTCTGAGCTGAATAATTCCATCTGGCTCAGGCCTGCCGTTTATAAGACATATATAATCGCCAGTATCTACGGCTAACACAGGATGAATAGTTAGTCCGTAATCTTTCGCCAGCGAGATACGATGCTGTTCGCTGTATACGGTTAAGGAACTCTTTGAATATTCCAAAATTTTTTTGTTTTCCTGTATCAACGAGATCCATTGAAGACTGTTGACCAATGAATGTTCGTTGGCACCAGGACATTGCAAGGATTGATTTAAATATGCTCGAACCAATATTTGTTCTGTTGGTATTGTTGAAGTATCTGCAAATAAGACAAAATTTTTAACAAATGGAGCAGTTTTTGTAATTATTTAAATTGCTAATTGATATATTAAATTTTGGTATAATCCAAAAAAGTTTGTGTTTTTTTTTAATTGTACTAGTTTGTAATATTTTAAGGTAGTTACAGCGCCGCTAAAGTATAATCCGAGCATTACTTATTGTCAGAAACTAGAATTATCGACACACACATGCTTACATATATTATCAAATATATATATATATATATATATATATATATATATATATATATATATATATATATATATATATATATATCTAAAACATCTTGCGACGTTGTCCAACGCCTAATCTCCATCTCTTTCGGTCTTCCCAGTCGCCCGCTGTTAAATTCTTTTCACTCATGGCTTTGTGGGATTGTCTTCTGCCATTATATTTTGGGTCTGCATCTTTTTCGTCGGCTCATCGGTTGCCATTCTAGAATTTGTTTAGGTAGTCTTGATGCTGGCATTCGTTGTACATGCCCATACCATGTTAGCTGTTTGACATTTACGTCTTGAATTCTAGATACTTCCATACCCATCCGTTGTTTTACTATCTCATTCCGAATTTGGTCCCTTCTGTATATACACAAAGATCCTCTTATCGCTTCCATCTCCACCACCTCCAGTTTTTTCTTTTGCTTTACACTCACTCTCCATGTCTCAGCTTCCATATAATAAGGTGCTCTTTATCATTGTTTCGTGTATGTTATATTTTCGTTTCTTAGTAATTTCCTTACTCCATAGTATGCCGTTGAGGCACCCAATAACTTTTTTGGCCTGAAGAATTCTTTTTTTGAACTCTTTAACGTCAGTTCCTTTGCTGTCTATATAACACCCTATTATACGTATTCTTGACAAGATGGAATTTGTTGTCCATTTTCAAGTACCAGATTGTTCGGCTCCTCGCCCACACATAAATACCTTGTCTTCGTCAGATTGACAGTTAGTCCCCACTGGCTGTATTCTTCTGTTAGTTTTCTCATCATGTACTGCATGTCCTCTATATCATTTGCTATAATGACCTAATCATTGGCAAACTGTAGTGTATAAATATATCCGTTATTCAGTTCAACACCCATGCCATAAATTTTTCTTTTCCATTGCTTTAATGTGCATGCTACATATATTTTAAAGAGAGTTGGTGAAATGCAGCATCCTGGTCTTAGTCCTTTGGTAACTGAAAATTCTTCGGTTATATATTTTTCCATTTTTATTCGTGATCTTGTGTTTTTATAGAGTTCTTGCACCGCATAAATTAGAGTGTCATTAATACTTAATTTTTCTAGAGTTTCCCACAGTTTACGAATTGGTAGTGTCGTAAGCTTTTTGAAGGTCTACAAATGTGATATATTTAAGTTTTTATATTTTTTGCAGCTCTTTTTTCTATTATTTGTTTTAGACAGAAAACATTGTCGGTGCACGATCTGCCTGCTCAAAAACCACTTTGTTTTTCTTCTTTGTTCTGCCTAAAGTTATCCACTATTAGGTTTTATAAGATCCTTTCATAAAGTCTACTCATGGCGCTAGTGACTGAAATTCCTCTATAATTGTTGTACTTCATCATATCTTTCTTTATATGGATTGACGAGATGTATGCTTTCTTCCAAGGTTTTGGTACTGGATGACCATTTAGGCAATTGTTGAAAATAAATGTTAGATTGTTGTGAAGTTTATCTTTTTCGTTTTTTAACATTTCCGCACCTATGCCCTCCGGCCCACTCGCTTTGCCTTTTTATGATCCATAATAGCTTTTTTTACCGTTTCTACCTGAATCCTTACTTTCTCCCGTAAACATGTATGGGACCTGCTGGATCTTCACCTAGATATTTCTGTCGTGTTTCTGTTAATAGGTTTTTATTATAGTTTTTTCACTCTTTTGGTTTGTTTGCAGAAATGCGTTATCCTTTTCTGTATTTTAAGGGCACCTATGAAATTCCAGACTTCTGTGCATTTTCTCCCCCTGATGTACGAGTTAATATCTTGTCATTTTTTGTCCTATACCTTGTTTTTTTCTGTCGTTTCTGTCTCTTTATCTCTTTAAAAGTTGCATGGTCTTCCGATTTTGTGTCGAGCCATTTAAGGTATGTTTGTTTTTTTCTGTTTGATCACCATTTCTATTTCCTCGTTCCACTATATTTTCTTCCTTGATCTATTTTCTTTTACTCCAATCGCTTCTTTGGCTGCTTGATTTAAGCCCTTAATAATGTTTTCATATACGTCAGTATACGTGCAGCCTTTTGTATCTATTAGTTTTTCATCCAATCGATGTTGGTAAAGTTGTTTCGTACTAACATTCGCGAAACTATTAACATCATATCTGGGCAATTCCAAGGTTTCCATTTTTTCAATGTCTTCCACGTCTCTATTTGGTCCTATGTTCTTAAATGAAAATATAATTTTGGCCCTTACTAGATAGTAATCCGATCCACATGTAATTTCCTGAACAACACGTACAACATTAATTTTGAAATTAAAAAGCAAACATTAGACATAAGCAAAAAATGATTTAAATCTGTCGAAAAGTGGGTTCACGCTGAAACTACCTTAAGGTATATATTTACAAAGTACATAAAAAGTATTTTTTAATGAGCTATCGGGTTATTGAAACGATCAGTGCTTATAAATTAAAAAAAAAACAATACCAGCGACTTAATACTCTTGATTATTAATAAGACATTAGACACCTCATTATCATTGGGTCAATAATACGTATAATAAAAGCAAGCTTTTAAAAAGAATTGTGTATTTACTTTATTATTTTTGGATGTAAAACAATTTAACACCAACATTTAATAAAAAAACATGATATTATTAATGTTATTTTTCTATAATTAAAAAGAGTTGATTGTTTTACACAATTCACTTTTTGTTAGAATCAAAAACTTCATTCCTCGTTAAATTGTTCAAGGATTTAGAGATAAAACTAAAGGTAAGTGCATATTAAATGAAAAAAAATATGAATATGGCACACAATTTTAAAATGCTTTAGTAATTTTTTGTTAATCCAGCTCTTTCGTAAAACGCCGGGTTTGCCAGAACACTCAATTATTTTAACCGTTGAAAGTTCTTTCTTTTTTATCTGACCTGATTCTCTATGATACTTTTTGGAAGCCCCACCAAATGTCGTTGGATGTGAGACATTTCATATTAATGAACAGTTAAATTTAATTTACTTTTTACCGGATCACATTTTCCTATATATTAAATTGAGAATAAGTGTTCGTGTCCAGATTTCCAACAAAGGAATTCAAAGATCCAATCCTACACAAATACGATGGGTACATGAAGAATTCTTTACATAACTGAATGTTACTGACAAAGTATTTATTCTTTATGGACATATATGGTAGCATTATTTTTACTTAGCATTACTTTTCAAGGGTGTAATAACAAGGTAAGCTAAGACCAACCTTTAAAATTTTTAATTTTAACGATAAAAAATGAAAACATCTTTGAAAATACTGTCACAAATTATGCACTTAAAATAATATTTTAAATTATTAAAGAATAAATATTAAATTTAAGTCCACTAATTTATAACAATAAAAACTTAAACTATTCCGTTAAAACCAAATATTGCAATGGGTCCTTAAAAAATTGTCAATTTCCTGTTTAAAACCAAATAGCACTCAATTTTGTACTGTGGCGTGTTTCAAATTGAACACGTGATAAATGTTTGGTTTTAAACTTTTGAGACAATTAGTTGTTTGGTTTCCATGCACATTTTTCATCTAATGATTTTAGACGTAACACGCACTAGTTTACAGCTGTTGACAGCATAACACATTAAAGGTTTTTAATTGTAATATTTTACTTTATTTTTATATATTTTTATCAAAACATTTATTATGTTGCGTTAAAGGAATTTCATCATCAGTGCATACACAAAACACAAAAAATCCTGTAAATCAGTGGCGACGCGTGACTTATTGTTTTTGCTTATTTTAGGTATTTTATTTAAACTTTTTTTAAATTATTTAAAGTAAAAATTGCTGGACGGGGCACATGATATACCTCATACTAATTTTTTTGATTCCTTTTTTAAATTATATAAAATAGGTGTTGGTCTTCCATTTTCAATGATCTCCTTTTATTTTTTAAAATTATACAAGGAGAATGACTTTTTAAGTAGTTGATCGATCACGCAGCGGCACTCATCCATATTTAATTGCACGCACAGTGCAACCTAACGACTAGTAACGAGTGAGTAACCAAAACAAAAAATGGTAACAAGCCTACATAATATCACGGCGCGAGCATTCATTAAAGGTTACAGTCATGCCGATCAATCCACTGCGGAATAATCTGCGCATGCTCCATGTTTGGTTTGGCTTTCGTTTTATTCAACATTTTCGTGGTGTATATTTTTAATATGTCGATTTTTAGACGATACACTGCTAAATTATTTTTCGCAAGCATGAAAAACCAATTTATGGGTCTTTTCTAATACGTGCCCGCGTATTCAAAGTTCTTCACCAGGTACTGCTGGTGTTAGGTTAGGTTAGGCTAATAATAATCGGTATTAATTGAGGCAATAAAAGTAAAAAAATTATCCCAACCTAACCTAACACTAACAGTACCTGGTGAAGAACTTTAAAAATGCGGGGACGTATTGGAAAAGACCCCAATTTATTGCTAAAAATAAATTTAAAGTTAGTACAACTTTTCATTCTTATAAGATATAACTTACTTTACCAAGTTTACTTCACAAATTAATAGTAATACATATGTTTGTAGCACAAAAAAGGTTAAATCGCCAAATTATAATAAAATATCACAATTAAAAAAAGTAAAAAGTAATTGACAATTACTGAACAAAACGCGGGAAACAGGAGCCAAACCAAACATAGAGCATGCGCAGATTGTTCCTCACTGGATTGGTCTGCATGACTGTAACCTTTAATGTATGCACGCGGCGCTCCCACGCTCACGCGCTGTTGAATTCGAGCACGCGCCTAGACACGAGCCGGCTCCGACCAGTAGCCAATGGACCATCACGCGTATCCATAAATGAAAGTGTTAATCCGGACAGTGTATAGAGCGTATGTGCGGCTAATCGGCTATTTACTGAATTACTATGACTACATAAAAAAATAAATAAAATTATTTCACAGTATTTTGAATTGTTACCAATGGTAACAGGGGTTACATAGACGCTTTGCTGTAAATTTAAGCAGATAGCCATAAATAATTTTGTAAAATTAAATTTCCTCCCCACTGTGCAGAAAGCGTCACTTTTGGCCCGCTACGCAAAACGAAGTTGCCGCTTTCCGCCTACAGTAGGAAGAAAAATAGTATACACACGACGGGCTTTAAAGAAAGAAATGTCTTAGAACACATATATGATGTGTAACATGTGCTCTGCATAGCTTTATAAATAGCCAGAAAGTGTCGAAAAAGGCACGTCTGTCGGTGCATAGAGGTGTGTTGGTTACTACACTTATGTATGGTGGTAAATGTTGGGTTTGGCAGAAGAAGCATGAAAATAGGATTAATGCTGCGGAGATGAGTAGTATGAGAAGTATAGCCGGAGTGACTCGGTTGAATAAAGTAAAGAATAGTGAGATAATAGAGCGCTGTGGTTACAAAGAAGATGTGGTTACAAAGATAGATAAAGGAATGCTTAGATGGTTTGGACACGTAGAAAGGATGGATAAAGGAAAATTGACGAATCAAATTTATAAGGCGAGTGTGAATGGACAAGTCGGTAGAAGTCGACCTCGGAGAATATATCTCGATCAGATAAACATTGTTTTGAAGAAAGGCCAGGTCAAGAGTACCAACAACCGACGAGCATATCTGAGAGCACTGATGAAAATAGAGGAAGCAAAAGATGTGTGTAAGAACCGTAGCAAGTGGAAGGAAGTGTTCTCTGCCTACCTCTATGGGAAAAAGGCGTGACTTTATGTATGTATGTATGTATGTACATGTGCTCTGAGACATTTCTTACTTTACTGCCCTAGGTTTGTAATAAACTATTAACGGTTTGTTTTAGCCAAACACACACATTGGCTTTTAATTTTTTACCACATAAGAGTATTAAATTTTTGTTTTAAATATAGCTCGAAAACCATGAAATTCCTTTAGAAAGATCTTTTGTAAGATTATGTAGGTATTTTGTTTGTAGTTAATTTTGCCCATATTATTATACTACGTACGATCCTCTATAAACAGAAAATCCCTATTTAAAATTGCTTAAAACTTACTAAACCTACTTTGGCTCTTTTGTATGCAAGCTAAATAAATAATTTAAATTTTTTTTTAATAGTTTATACATATTTATTTTAATAATGAATATAGAAAAATAGATAATGATTTTATTATTTATTACTTCATTAAAATTATAAACGCAGTTTGTGTGCCAAAGAACAATATATATCATCTAAAAAAATTCTCGTAAATACACCTGCTGTAAAAAATTATGAACGTTATTATTATTTAATGATAATTCCCATTTAATTAAAGAACAGAAACACGCCATTGCAAAAGCAAAATGGTATTTCTCTGCAATTTCTAGGAACACGTTACTGTAATTTTGCATGTGTAAATAGTAATACTAAAGTGTGTAACCAATTAAGTTTAATTTTATAAATTTTTATTGTTGGTTTAATACCTTTATAAATAAAACAATGCAATATTTAATAACTGTTCCTGATATGCCTATGAAGCTTTAAAAAAGACAGAACCCTGACACTTATTATTTATTTGAAGTAATTTGTTTGGTTGTGTTAAAAAAGAAATTGTTTAATATTTTTTACTTTAATAATAGTATATTGTTTAACGAAATCAAAATGTATACTTTTTCATCGACTATTACACACAATTTTTTTGCAACAAAAACTTAAAGTTCAATTCTAATTGTCCTAAGCAGTTCTATTTACAATTAACAAATTAGTAATTTATTAAATAACCAAGTAACAATTTAAAACCAATTTTTTAAAATTGACTTATTTAAAATATTCAATCTGTTGTTGTCGCGAGAGAGAAGGAAAAAAGAAAAGTAAAAAAAGAAACGAATTGAGAATAAGCACATGTGGAATATTCGAACGAACAATGCTAGAACCCAGAAAAATGCAAGAAATAGGAATAGAACAAAAAAAAATGAGATTGGAGTTGCAGTAAATCAAGAAATAAGATGGGAAGGTAAACGAACAATTAAAAAAAAACTGTACGTTACATTATTTTGGGAAGGAAAAACAGGGACAGCAGGAAGTAAAATTCATGATTTTGGGTGACTTACAAGAAAAAACAATGAAATAGAAGATTTAAAGTCAATAATTGGCAAGAAAAGGTGTACGATAGGGAAAAATGAAGAGACATTGTAAAGAGAGTGATACAAGACACTGGGATTGATCCCCCAAAAGACGGATCTAGAGAGTGAAAGTGGTTTAGCTGCACCAGTGGCGTTTTAGTCTCCGTATACACAGGGTGATTCATTAAAAATGTCCAATCTCTAAACTGTAGATTCTAGACCTTAAAATATGATGATTCTGCCCAACATGCCTTATACAAATATTGTTAGTTTCCGAGATACCGAGAGTTTAAAGTTTAAATATGGATTTTGATTTTCGCAATAATTTATCATGTTTTTACAATTTTTATTTTAAAATTAGCAAGTTTTTTGGCCTGAGGATTACCAATGTGAACTCTAATTTAGTATTGTTAATAGAAGACGCTATTTAATACTTGGTTGTGTCTTGTACATCAATTCATTTTTTTTGCTAAACTATGGATAAAATAAAAAAAAATATTACATACATACATATAGTCACGCCTTTTTCCCGTAGGGGTAAGCAGAGACTACTTCCGTCCACTTGCTACGGTTCTTACACACATCTTTTGCTTCCTCTACTTTCATCAGGGCTCTCATGCATGCTCGTCGGTTGTTGGTACTCTTGACCTGGCCTTTCTTCAAAACAATGTTGATCTAATCGAGATATGTTCGCCGAGGTCGACTTCTACCGACTTGTCCATTCACACTCGCCTTATAAATTTGTTTCGTCAATCTTCCTTTATTCAACCTTTTTACGTGTCCAAACCATCTAAGCATTCCTTTATCTATCTTTAACCACATCTTTTTTCACACCACAGCGTTCTCTTATCTTACTATATAAAAAGCGTTAAATTATACAAAAAAGTTACACCTGTTTAATTCATGTAACTCGATCGGTTATCGAGTTATTTGCTTCTAAAAAGTTTATTGATTTTTAATTTTATAAGAAAATTTATTTCTTTGAATGTATAACAATAACAAATTAAAAACAAAAATAAAAAATTTCAAAGTAAATTATTAAAATGCCCACCATTTACTTTAATACATTTTATGAAAGATCTATTAATATCAAATAACCCTTTTCTATTAATTTTAATCACATTCGCGGCTTCTATTTTCAGTCGCAATTCTGGAAGAGAATTAATTTTTTTTTTTAAACCTTTACCTTTTTTTGCGACCAAATTAAAAAATTCAAAGTAAGGAAAAAAGAACCTCTCGGTGGCCAAGCAAACTCACTTTCACGACCAATCCATCGATACGAAAACTGTTCGTGAGAGTATTGACGAACTTGTAGAGAATAATGTGGTGGTGTCCCGTCTTACAAAGACCACATGTTTTGTCTTAATGCGAGAGGTATATCCTCTAGTAATTCGTGTAAATGTTCTGGAAGGAAAACCAAATTAAGAGGTCCATTTTAATTGATTGGCAGTTCAAAAGAACCTATTAAATAATCACATATTGCACCACACCAAATATGTTTTTGCTCAATTAAATTATAGTGAAACAGCTGCAGCTCGAAGATATTCACCGTTAAACCCATACTGAAGGCAACCCAACTACAAACTGTTTCAAAATCTTTACCACTGCCTGGGTGAGACGGGGTCTTTACGTCGTAAAAGTTAACACGGAGCTACAAAAACTATCACTGTCGATGAAGAAGATGACATTTTAAATCGTGTTGCAGAGAATCTAGATATCAGTACTCGCCGATTAAGTCTGGCAACAGAGATAAGCAAATCTTTTGTTTTTTTAATTTTGAAGAGGAAAATACTGCAACCATTTCATTACTAAATTGAAAGAGAGGTCTTCAATTTTCTTCGCTTGCAGTAAGAGATATATTTAGTGATCAACAATGACTTTATTATTCATATTTATGTATACAGGGTAGAAGACCCAAATAATATAACTTTATAATTTTATAATTGTATTAAAAACAAAACCCGAAACACAATTTTAGATTATGAAATGACATCCTGCCACGAAAAACTTTCATTCCTACATTGAACCTCCTTCGAGTAAGAGTTATTACCACCAAATTTTTAATGCAAATAGGGACTTGTCTTACATCATTTAAAAGGTATCTTTATGGTCCATTAAAAAATATTATTGTTTTTAAATATATTGCAAAAATTAATAATAAAAAAAAAATCTGATTGATTTGCTACAACACCTCAAAAACGTAATAAGTACTACCGTTTAATTCTTGATATCGTCTTGGCAACTTCCTGATCTTAAATAAAACTGAGTTCTAACGTTATTTAACTTATGTAGTGTGTCCGACCTTATCGCCATCGTTATTGTTCTCCTTAAGTCAGCTAAATCTAGTGGTTTAGTTTTGTATACCATACTTTTCACATATCCCAATAGGAAGTTTAATAGCGAAAGATCAGATGATTGTGCTGGCCATTCTATCGATCTTCGAATGCCTATCCACCAATTTAAAAATATTATGTCGTTGCGGTACTACCAGACATTGATAAGTAATGTGGCAGTGCTTTATTTGGTTAGAAAATAAAGTCATGCAGTTATAACGACACAACAAATTGCTAAGGCGTCATAAATAAAATTAATATCTACATGGTAACTTTTTATTTATTTTTTTTTATTTATATCGTCCAAAAAAAAACACTGAAATGGTTTTTGCTTACTTTCTCATTATCAAGAATGGGTATTAGTAGTAGTTTGTAGCTCTTAGTCAAAATTCTTAACTAATAGACAATTATACAATATTTCATTCTCCTCTCCAATCGACTCTTGCCTATCTCAGGCGTACTCTTTATGTCATATAATCAAATTCAAATAAGCCACTAATTTAGCTGTTATAACTACACACTAAAGCATATGCGTTATTTAAGATACTTCAGCAACAACCCAGGTCAGTGCTCAGCGTCATTTGTGGTTACGTTTCAGAACCATCAAGATATATATCTTTCTTATTACAACTTTTATTGTCAGGACAAACATCCAAGTTACTAGACATTTTTATTAATTTATTATGACTATACTTATAATTTCTTTTATTATACAAGGACTTTAAATTATATTCATCATTATTAAGTATTTCTGTTACTACAAATGGACCCCCCAACTTTTGATCAGGCTAAGTCTAATTACCTTCTTTATTTTTAAAAGCATGCTGTCCTACTTTACCGATTAATTATTTTTAAAACGCTGGCATTGGTAATACGATTTACAGTTGAATTTAAAGGTTGCTGAACCCTGTACAAGCCTCTTGCCATGAGTGGTTATTTGAGTCGACAGCAGCATATATATTACTTAGTTATTTTGCCAATTTAATAGGCAAAAATTATTCCAAGTCGTATGGTAAAACGCTTGAATGAGGTATGAAATTATTTTAAAAGGCCAGGGCAAGGGCAAATATGATGTACTAACCACGGAGATAAATGTTTTATTAGACAATATGCATTAAAAATAGAATTGTCACTAGTTCTGTAATCAGAAACGAACTTAAAGCTGTCCACAATGACAGCTAGAATACGGTTAATTGAAGCTAAATTAATCAGTAGGAGACCAACCACTCCACCCTTGCTTACTAGAGTTTTCAGGTTACGTTTTGCTTAAAATCATCAAAACTGGTCGTAAATAATTGAAAAAAGGTTTAATTAACAAATGAAACTAGGGTTAGCCTAAAACATCCAGATGGTCGTGAACAAGTCTTTTGGTCCTTTTTTGGAACCCAATTTCTTGTTTATACAAGATAACGCTTGACCTTACTTAGCTGGGGAGGTGATTATCTTAATCAAACTGGTACACCAGTTATGCAGTGGCCACTAAAAACCCGGGATCTGAATCTGATCGAGCATTTATGGGATCACCTTGAGAAAAATGCTAAACGTCAAATACCTGCACCTAGAAACCTGAGGAAAATAAAAAATGCAGTTATTACAGTATGGGAATAAATTCCTTAAGATTTTATCTAAAATTAATTAGAAGCATGCCTATACGCATAAATGCTGTAATCCGAAGTAAAAGGGACAACGCACGCTACTAGTTTCGCACTTATACCATTTATTTTGCTACTAATATCCTATTTCCTTTTTACACTATAATTATTTTTTTCAACATTACAATAACACATAAAATTAGGTCGTTTTTATACAATAATAATTACATTAAAATTTTTAAAAAATATTTAAATTTTACACGGAACAGTCATGTTTGCTTATCACGCAGCGGTAATTATTTTTTTTCAAATAGTAAAAATCTTTTTAAAATAGTTTATTAATAATTGCTAAAAATTCTAAGCATATTATAACATTAACAACCAAACTTCATGCCTTCCTGCTTTTACAAAAACATTCACAAATAACAACGTAACACGGACAACCAGCTAGTTCTAGTTAAATATTGTTTTGGAAATCGTCAGATATATGCTTAACAATATTTAAACTCTACTAACAAACAATACTTACTTGTAAATAAAAAAATTTTTACTGGTTTTCCAATGGGTTATTTTAAATGGATTTATAGGAAAGTGCTTAATTATAAGCGTTTGTCTATATCACAATATCGCTTATTTTAAGTAATTAAGGTTAAGTTAAAATAATTTAAAAAATAATAAAAATATATTAACTAAAAACTGATTTTTATAATTAACACAAACAGAAACTAATAAACCGATGTAATTTTAATTAAAAGATAAATAAGTCGTTAATTCTTGCATTATTAAAATTACTGCTTTGAAGCTTATCGCTATTTAGATATTAGGAGCCTAGGCATGGCATGATAAAATAGCATTAAACAAATAGACATAAACAAAACCACACATACTATAATGTGTACTGACATGTGTTTTGTTTCAACAATAATTTTATTAGTATATCTAATCAGGGTAGGCATTCGTTTTATAATAAGGTATCGTGTTTTTTTAAAAATTTGATTGATATTTTATTTATTTCTAAAGGGTTGCATTTTGTTTATTTAAACATGATATTGTAAGTAACTCGTTAACATAATTGAGTTGGAGTTCAACAAGTGAAATTATTAGAAATTGCGGTAAAATTGTTCTCGAATGCCACTTTTAAATAATATATATGCTCTGATAGATAGAAATGTTTTAAGAAGTACTAAAATTAAACTGACACATTTTTTATACCCGACGACTAATAACACTAATTATACTCTTTGGTACTTTTATGTTACGCCGTTTGAATACTAATATTTTAAGACATAATCAAAAATCTGATATAAGTTTCGTATCCTTTTTACATATATTTATAAGTTATTACACCTTTTTTATGCAAATATAAAGAAAATTTCTTGTTTTAGAAAAAAAATAAATTATCTAAAAAATAACATACCGTCTTTATGGTATAAATTACCCTTTTAATACGGCCAATACTTAACCTAACATCTGATCAAAACTGAAGTCTTATCGGTTAATTAGACGTTATCAGGAATATAACTGCTTAATCTTATTAAAAATTTGTAATGGATAAAGTTCCGCGTTTGGAAGGTCCAACGCCTGCGAACTCTCAAAATGTAATTAACACAAATATTAAAACATACTCTTCAGCTGCTACTCAAAACACTTTTAATTTTTTTTCAAGCAATAATTTTCTCCACTCTAGATAACACCAAATTATAAGAATATTTACATCCAATTGGAACTGTAAAAAAATTTAACGCGAATCGTGGAGAAAATTTGTATCAGAACTAAACCCATCGACTCCCACTAGTACTGTTTGAAAAAAAATCAAAAAAATTTCAGAAAAAATTTACTGATATCAATCATATAGAATATAACGACAAAGTTTCATCTTCAAAAAACAAATAGCTGACGCTCTAGCATCACATTTCAAACATTCTGTGAGTAACGATCATCTGAGCGAGGACTTTCTTTCTAGAAAATTACAATTTTAGAGCGATAACTAATCTCCAATCAAAATTCCAATAAGTACATATTATAAATTAGAAATCGCTCTCGAGAGCACAAGAAAAACCTTTCCTGGAACCGCAATTTTCCTTAAGAAACTTTCTACAGTTGAAAAAAAACCCTTTTAAACTAAAATAATTCAATCTGGCTCAGACATGAGTTACCGCAAATATGGTGGGTATTCATCAATAACCATTTCAATCCCCAAATCAAGAAAGCCAAAATCCTTTTTTGATTTCTGTTGACCTATCTCCTTAACTTGTTCAATGTTTAAAATAATGGAAAAAGGATAGTGAGCAACAGGTTAATGTGGTCTTTTGAACAACAAAATTTTTATTCCCTGAACAAAGTGGTTTTCGGAAGCAAAGATCAACCTAAGACAATCTTATTGCTTTAGAGTTAACCATTAATGAAGCTTTTGCATGCCAACAAACAAGCATAGCTATATTCTTTGATATAAAGAAAACTTATAATACTATATGGCGCTATGATGCTTTAAGGAATTTTCAATAGTTGTCAATAAACGGAACTGCTGCTATTTACATTAATTTTTTTTAAAATGACGCACATTCTAAGTAGGATGTTTAAATGAGACCTATTCAACTTTAAAAACGCAAATTAATGGAATTCTGCAAGGGTCCAATTTAAGTGTAATGCTCTGTTTAATAGCAATCTAAAAAATTATAAATACACGTAAAAAACCAACAAAGGCAAGAATATACGCCGTTGACCTAGTTATTTTTGCCAGCGGGAAAAATATTAACAAAATCCATACCGTACTAAAAAAGACATTAAATAATATCGTAGTTTGGTCTGCAGAAACCGGTTTACAAATTCTCAATACCAAAAATAAAAGTTATCGTATTCCTTAAAAAAACAAACTATAATATATCTACCGCTGTTTCCATTGTACAGCCACCTCTAGGGTATACAGATAACATAAAATTTCTTGAAAAAAAATTGGACCAAAAACTTTTATGGAAAGCACACGTACAATCTCTCCGTTTAAAATGTCACGTAGGACTAAATTTAATAAAGTCAGTTGCCCATAAATCATTGGGCGCTGACTATAATATACTAATAAATATCTACAAGGCACCTGTTAGATCTAAAATTGACTATAAAAGATTCGTATACAATGAAGGAAAGAAAAAAACTCTTGCAAAACTAGACCCTTTACATAATAGCAGAATCCGAATTGGAGCACTATATACTAGTCCCAGGGAAAGTGTGCATATTGATTCTGGTTAACCTAAATTGACACTAAAAAGAGGATATTTCACTTTAACATTTGCAACAACAAATCTTTAAACAGCAATAACCCCGTACCATGTCCTTTTATATATATTTAATGACCTATATCATACCAGGAAAAGAAATAACCTTCCCTTATATCAACGCGTTAACCAATATCTATTTCATCTTAACTTCAACTTCCCTCCTTCCTACTTTTTGCCCATAAATATTTCCGCACCCTGGACAATTGTACCTCCAAATTTTGGCACAAGTTTGACACTATACAAAAAATTTGAGTACAACCCGAAAATTGTTAGTACCAAGGTTTTAGAAACCATCTTAACATACCAAGATTACCATTACATTTATACTGATGCCTCTAAATCATACAAAGGAACAAGTGCAGCATTTACATCACTTATTTCAATATATACTGCTGAACTTACATTTATTAACAACCAATAGTAATAACTGACTCTTTAAGTGCTATTTATGGCTTAAAACAGAAAAACTTGTCCCATTTAAATCTACAACTCATTAAAAAAAAATTGAACGTCATACAACAAAAAAGCGGTATTAGATTTATTTTGGACACCGTTACACACAGGAATAGTTGAAAACGACAAGGCTCACGAACTAGCCAAGACTGCAATTACAAATTCTAAAGCAATCATTAACGAATTAGTGCCTCTTGACTTAAAACAGTCGTTAAAAAATACAGTGCGTGGCAAAACAAACAGTCGTTAAAAAATACAGTGCGTGGCAAAACGAGTGGAACTGAAAGGCAGCTAAACTGAGACAAATTAAAATCTCAGTTGTACCGTGGAAAACTACTATACTTCCATTAAACGAAGACATCCAGTACTGTTATCTCGTTTACGGGTATAACACACACTTTACACATAATTTACCTTTAAACTTTCTAATAGAAATTAATATTTAAACCCTACTAACAAACGATGTATTGTTATACTAATGACCCTGGAGATTAATGCAATTCTTGTGAATAAATAAATAAATTAATATATATATATATATATATATATATATATATATATATATTATGTTTTCATAGTATAAAAATTCTTTAACTTGAAAGTGTAAACAACAGGGAGTCCTAAAAAATATTGTTCTCTTCAAGTCTTACCCGATTTGATCCTGCCAAGTAGGTATAATGTTTCAATTTATATTTTGTAAAATATTATTTTTTGTGGGCTATTTTCTTTGGTAGACAACATCAAACGATAAATTAAACGTTCCCAGAAAGATAAAACTACCACACTTCAGTCACTTGACTTAGTTTCAAAAAAAAAGTAACCATATTTGATATACAAGATCAAGTGCAAAAAAAGTTACAATAAAAATACTTCAGGCAAGAGGAAGATTGATCTATATTGGTTTGGTATGTTACATTTTAAAAGCAATAACATCTTTAAGTAACAGATTTAGGACAAAAGAAGTTGGAAATACATAACAAAAGACTTCTATTAACTTTGTAAAAATTATAAATGTTAATTATGTAGTATTTTTAAAATTTATTCGATATGACCATTATTTAACAAATATTCAGTATTTTTCTTTTTTTTTAGCTACATAGCGCCGATACAATAACCATTTCAAATTTTTTTGGTAAATTGATAAAGCTTTCTTTCTTAATAAACCATTATCGGTCGTTTAATTTCATGTTACGATGTCGTTACAAAAAAGCCAGAGCATTTATCGGTCACTTGTTTAAAGAATGTTTCCGTAAAAAGTAATCTACCGTTTCTATGACGTTATTCCATCAAGATGGCGTCATAATCACATTGATATTAAACTTCTAAAAATAATACGAATTGACTAATCGGGACGCACTGTAAAAAAACTATCTCCATTATATACCTATTGCTTGTAGACTGATGCAGCTAGATTGAAATGTTACTGTACAGATATTACAATACATCTATAATAGTTTATTACTAAGTTAAATATCTTTGTACATTAAAATTCGGCTGCCAAATGTACCCACAAAACTCCAAAAGTTGTCGATGAATTGACGTGAAAGTTTTACACAACGTTGTATTTTAGTAGGAAAGTGTTTTTATATACTTTTTATTTCACGTAAACCACAAATTTTAAGTGTTTTGCGAGGTTTAGATAAAAACAATTTAAAAAACTAAGGGATTAAAAATGATAAATGATTTTTAATGTTAAAACCCATAAGAGGTAGTATTTGTAGGATTAAAAAGAATTCAATAGGATTAAAAATAAAAACATTTTAAATACTTTTTAATCCTTTTATTTTTTAACTATATTTTTCACATACACACATTACTATGATACTTATATATACTTATATATATACTTATATACTTATGATTTTAACAAAAAAAAACGTTAATAGGTGCCAATCTTGATCAATGTAGATAGTGAAAATAAACGTTTGTGCGGAAAAAGGTGTTACTGTGACCAGTTGGTTGATTTCATCTAAGAAGTGATTATATTATCGGTTTTCAAAAAAATAAAGGTGTGTTAATTTTATAGTGAATGTAGTATTTAACTAATTTGATTTGTTTTGGAAACGATTTAATTGTCTGTTTTAGAAAATCAAATTATTAAAGTTACTCTTATTTAGATTGTTGCATTCAAAAGTGTGCGGTTTTAATTTAGAAACCAAATGTTTTTCTCATGGGCTATATGTTGCATGCTTTAGAGTCAATAGACTATCTGATCTTTATGTGTTTAGAAAACAGGCAAACAAAAAATGTCGTTCATTTACTAGCTATACAAATAAAAACAATTTTTAGTAAAAAACATTTTTTTTTATATTTAGAATGGTTGTGATTTCAAAATCGATGAAACGAAAAAAAGCGACACTAAAAAGAAACAAACACATAAATCCAAAGAAAAGCTTGCAAGAAAATGAGATATCGGTCTCCTCTTTGTGCGGTGCTTCGTATGTAGCCTTCCCACTTTTATTAAATAGTTTACATAGGCGTACGATAAAACATATTTGTTACAAATGTTTTGTGTGAATTTATGTTTATTTTCATGAAACAGTTAAATAAATAAATTTTTAGCTAGTATTCAAATACAACAATAACGGTAATAATTATTATTTATTAAATTACGTCGTGAAATTTAAGCTTTTTACAAAATAAAACATTACATGTGGTGTTGAAATTGGATAATCCTGCCACATCACTGCTGTCTTTCGGAGGTCCGTCCTAAAACTCTCTCTCTTCCTTAAGCATATCAACAATGTTCTGTTACGAAAAATACAATTAACAAATTTTTTCCAAATACATATTAAAGATTTTTTTAAAATAACTGCAGATGATTGTAGTGGAAACGACTAATTTAAGAAATCTGGCTAAATGTTAAGAAAATATTAATAAAAAATTTTTACAATTTTTTTCGATGACACTTACTAAATAATTACACATAAAAATAAATTAAACATTTTAAAAGAAGTATTGTTGAAGCAGATTTTTTAAGCCATTCGTGGTTTTGTTACAAAATGAAGCTTATTTTCAACACGCATGTCAATTAATAGATATGAATTTAACATTTACACCGCACTAAGTATTGTACCATATCATTTGTGTGCAGAACAAATGCTATTATAAAGGTAATTACGATTAGTCCAAACGTGCACGCCCCCTCGCCATGCACCCAGCCTAGTATCAGACAGCGTACTTCAAAATTGAGCTTAGTATTTTTCGACCCTCGCACATGTTGCGTTGTGCATGATGGATAAAGAAAAAATAATACCCAGGATCTTCGTCTTTCTTGCTCAATGCTAATGCTTTGTACGAGGCAGAAAATGCTAAGTGCGGTGCAAGGTGCGATGCGTCGTTATGGACATACTATAAGCCAGGGGTTCTTAATAATTATTCGAAATTGCGAGTTTATTGGGTGTTACAAAACAAAAAAGTTCTAGTTTTAAACTAAAGAGTAACTTTGGATGTTGAAGCGTGGCACTGCATACTTTTCATAAGATGAGTGCTTATCGCAAGCATGATGACAAATGTTCGTTAGTTAATCAATTGCGATATTTTGACTTAATTATCTTTATTCCAGTAAAATGCAGACACGCACAAGTAAGTTGATCCAAACATTGCCGACAGTTAAAAGGCGATTTGACTTAGATTCGGATATTTATCTTCAGACCAGAATTTTGTATCAGATGCTGTGGCTTTGAAATGTATATCTGTTGAAATCTGCAATAACTCAGTTTTAACAGAACATGATTCCATGTTAAATTGACTTGCTATTTCAGTAGCTAATTCCTCAATGTTTTTACACGAAAAAGGATAACTCATAAATGATGTGATATTTCCCAATTTACTGAAATCATAAAAACGTGTTTCGAATTGACTTAAATGCGTTTATTGCGCTTATCATCTCAATAATAGTTTTTCCTTTACCTTGAAGTTCCAAGTTATTGTTGTTTAAATGCATTGTGATGTCTCAAAAATGCCAAATCTGTCAGCCATTTTCCGTTTTTTAGCATCTGAGTGTCATCACCTCTTTAGTCCAGAAAAGCTGTTATTTCGGGCAATAATTCTTGACTCCTTTCTAGGAATTTGCTGTGACTCAACCATCTGACGTCCGTGTGAAGAACTAAATCAGTGTGTTTAGCTGACTCACTATCTTCCAACTGCAATTTAAAGAGCCGTAGTTGCAAGCTACGTGCACGGATGAAATTTTCAATTTTTATTGCAATTCCCATAATCTCCCTCATGTTTAGAACTTTTGAACACTAAACTTGTTGATTTATAATGCAATGAAAGAAGAAAAATGAAGGGAAATCGTCATTAGCTCAACTCAATACCACAAAACCGTTTTTGTTTCCAGTCATTGCTGGTGCTCCATTGATTGTAATGTACACTAATGGGTCTTTCCTTTCAGAAAAATCATTGTCAAAACTCTTCCTTAAACGACATGTCTTTGAATACCATACGTTTATCCGCCATGTCCTGACACATGACTTTAACACGCCTTGTGACAGTTGGACATAATCGCTATTTTATTTTTAAAATATCCAAATATTGTCTCATCCGCTTCAATAAATGCTTCCTTTATAATCGATCTATCTTCAAATCGTTTCTTGTATTTCGCCAATATATAAGATATTTTAAATGACGCTATCGTTGCAGCTTTTGATTGTTTGGCTGGTCTTTCTTGTGAACGTGGTTTGTTCTTTTTTTAAACAAATTATCAAATGACATACTTCTCGTTTTCTTAACTCACTCTGTGAGAAAAAATCCTTTTCATAGTTTTTATAAACCGTTTTATGATGCCTTTTCACGCTTAGGTATTGCAACTGACGCACGGCAAATGAGAAAAATGCACTTATCCTTTATCATACAAAAGAAAAATTCTTCCTCCCAATCATTATTAAAATGATACGTTTTACTTTTCACCGCACTCATTTTGTAATATTTATTAATAAAATTTGTATCGACGTAATGCCTTCAAATTACAACTCAAACTGACTCCAATTCCTGCAGGCGCAACTTTATATCAGCGCGAACGAGGTCTTGCATGTTTCCGTCAAAAACGCCGCCCGAAGTTTCAGGAAAAAGTGGCGGAAATAAAAAACGCGACAATTCTTTGACCAGTACCGCGCGGATCTTTAATAAAAGAAAGTTATGAGTGGGCTATACTGACCCAATTGTGGATCGAATAAATTTTTGTAGTTCATCAATTAAATTTGTTTTAGTTACCAACCTACTAAAACAAAATCTGTGTAAATGGTTCTATATCGGAATTTTTTGTCTCGAGATCGACTAAAAAAAGCACTCGGGATTGACCGTTTGAGCACCTCTGCTCTAGGCTCTTAGTATGTACCAGAAATATACTTGTATTATAGAATATAGTCAGTAAAGTTTACACAAAGAACGTCTTATAAAAATATACAATGTATTAGGTGAGAACTAAAAACAATTTAATAGCACAAAATTCTCCGCAATATAAACTATTAAGTTATTTTTGGAGTGATCAAATACACTATTAACGCAATATAAAAAGCATTATTGCAAACCGAAAACATGTACCTGCATATAAAAAGTCAGTAACCTCGGAACATACTTTTTTTTATAGCATAAAACATCCTCTTTTCAGAGGTCATTAATACTATCACTCACCATTAAATATATAAGACATACAATATCCTACCGACAATCGACCACAACAAAAATACGGCAAGATTAGCCCTAACAATGTGTTTTATGCCAAATTAATGGCGACAAACTTTAACATAAAAATGGTTTACTTTTAATAAATTATAATTATAATAATAATTATAATTATTTCGAATTTCCAGGTTTGTAAAGAGGAGTAGTGAAAATGAAGCGAAGCTTTTTTAAAGTATTATTTCAATGATACTAAAAAAATTAGTAAATTATTTAATTTAATTTTATATTTAATAACACGTATTGTATAGTAATAATATCTTTGAGACTTTAAACTTGATGGCCAAGTTGTCACGTGCCTATTTTTTTCCTTCTACAAGTTCCATTATTAATTGTCTCTGATGAGTTTCGTATTCCTTGTTGCATACCGTACTGTGTTGTAACTCTAATATATCATTCGTTGTAGATAATGTTGCATATCTTGCGAGGATAGGATTCGATTGTTTGGTTTGCATTTCTGTGTGGACGGGCTGGATATCCACACGGACGAGGCGATTGTGGAGCGCGGACTTGAGAAGATTGTGGGTTGACGTTTATTCCGCGCCATTTTTCTTGATTTCTGATATAGGAGCGGCAGTCGTGTGTTGAGAGTCTTGGAAGTCAGGTGTCGGTGAAAGTCGTTGGGGACGGTGTGTTATTAGCACGTGTGCAGAACCTCTATGGGATTTCTTTCATATCTGGCTGTATTTGGGCCATCTTAATTGGATTTTGAAGAAAAACCACTTAATTTTCAACTTGACCATTCTATCTTACCACCGTTGTTGATATTTTGGATTTCTGGTGTCAAGTTAAATATCCGTTATCGGGATTTATTTGAGGGAAGCCATTGTTAATTAGCCGGTGCCGCCCCATAATCTAACCAGACCCAGGAGTAGGCCCAGGAGTAGGCCACAGGAGTACATGTGAATTCGTATACCCAAAGGTTATCAGTGATTAATTTTTAAATATATAACGCTGTGTATCATTTCGACACCACGAGTAAGTTCTGTTTTAGTTTATGAATATAGTACTTTGTGAATTCGTATACCCAAAGGTTATAAGTGATTTATTTTTAAATATATAACGCAGTGACTCATTCTGACACCACGATTACGTTCTGTTTTAGTTTATTAATATAGTACATTGTTGGAAACTATTTATTGCATTAGATAATATGCCAAAACTAAACTTGGATTAAAATAACCTTCTCAATAACTCTTTATGTCCAAGTAAAAATATATTTTCTTCCTACTTATTTGTAAATATCCTACAATCTTGACATTTTAAAGGACAACCATTGTAAAAATATTTTTAAATAAACTTGATTGTTTTGGCAGCGAAAATCTTTATGTAAACGGTTAACTAGTGAATTATTAGCCTTTATGTAAGTGCTTGAATTAGTGTAATAATGAGTTAATTTATATATGTTTTACCTTTTTTTCTTTGCCTTTATGTAAATGTTTGAATTAGTGTTATTAATGAGTTAATTTATATATGTCTTACCTTTTTTTCTGTAACTTGGTAAAGTCTGTTACTCTTACTTCTGTTCTGGTTATTTTATAAAGTTGTAAATTTTAAATTTTTGGTTTGTTTTAGCAAGGAAATTTTACCATAGCTGTTAATTTTGACTATATTTGTTATGATGTTGCTATTGAGCTGTGTACCTTAATTATTTATTGTGTGAGTAAAGTATCCAACATATTTTTGCTATAATTTTATTTATTTGGTTCACCATAATCATGGTTGTTTATCTTGTGGCTCTGCTAGTGCCTATAAGATCTAGGGGTTTCCGGCTTATTCCGTCTAAGTCGGTGGCGCGGCTCACTTTTATATTTTTTTTCTTCTACCCTCTACATCTGAGCTCGGGCATAATTTGCCAGTAGAGAAACCGCTAGCAGAGCACTCTTTAGAGATCGAAAAGACGTGGCAAATTTTTGGCGCTCAAACGTGGGGCTAAGCTTTTTTTTTGTGGGTTTAGTAGATTTCATTTTCACATTATTTATGGTGAACTAAGTAAAATTTTATAAACATCTATAAATTTAGTAGTATACTTATGCATATATAAACATATTATTTTCGGATTACATTTGAAAATAATTGATTCACTTATAGCCTATATATTGTTATTGATTTTTATATATTTTTATATTTATCTATTGCGTTGGGCTTGGTACATTCTCCCTTATATGTTTGTTTTCTCTTCGTAGTAGGGGTATTTGGGCTAGTTTGCTTTGTTTATATTCTGTTTGTTGTAGTTTTGAACCGTTCTTCTTTTCACATCGAGATGGATTACAAGATGGACGTTAATTATTTGAAAAAGGATATGCTCATCTATGAACTTGTAGTCCGGGGTGTTGCGGCCGATTCTAAGCAAACAGTTGATCAGTTGAGAGCCGCTCTGAGGCCCATCTTGCAGATGGAGAAGAGGGGATCCTTCACTTCACCCCCATTTTCTTTAAAATTTAGCGATGAAAAGGTACAAATTAAGTCTCTTTTAGATAAGCTTAGGAAAACTATTTCAACCATTGATGCGGACGATTCTCAGCAAAAATATCATTCTTCTCTCTCTAAGTGGGTACATCTTTATCATCGCGTCCAACGGATACCTGAATCTGGGTTGACCCCAGAAGAGATTTCGGAAAGAGCTAATCTGCAGATGGAAGTGCTGAGTACATTGGATTCTTTGGAAACCGCAGCTAGAGATAATCCAGAACTTAGTGTAATCCTTCATGAATCCGATGAGGAGCTCCATTACTCACCCAATGTTTCGCGATATAATCCTCGTCCTCAGGCTACGTCGATACAGTCCATTTATAAATCCCCAAACCTGGAGAAGTGGAATCTCAAATTTACAGGAGATGCTAAATCGTCTGTGAATAATTTTCTTGAGAGGGTTAGAGAACTGAGTAGGGCTCGTAATATTTCGGAACAGCAGTTATTCGATAGCGCTATAGATCTATTTACTGATAAGGCTTTGAATTGGTATCGAGCCAATATCGATAGGTTTCACGATTGGACTAGTTTATCGGACCTACTTCGTCGTCATTTCGAACTTCCTGATTATAGATCTCGTCTTTTCAAAGAAATCATTAAACGAACTCAAGCCCATTCAGAAGGCATAATTGAATATCTTTCTTGTATGCAGGCAATGTTTAGGCGCCATGGTGACCTCACTGATGGAGTCCAATTAGATCTTTTGATTCGTAATTTGTCACCTTTTTACATCAAGCAGCTTCCTGTCGTTCAAACCATCGAGGAGCTTGAAGCAGAATGTCTTAAGCTAGAGACTAAAAAGTATCGTGTTGAAAACTATTTCCTCCTCCTCGTAGGAAAAATCAATTTGTGGAACCTGACTTCGCTTTTGTAGATGTAAGATTCACGACAGCCGGTCCACAACAACTTTTGAATCTTGATAATAGTTCTGTCGGCGTTAATAGGATCAATACACCTGATAGTAGTCGTCCAAACAGGAATATCGTTTGTTGAAATTGTAAGACTACGGGACACATAAACCGGAACTGTCCAAATCCCCGGAGAATACATTGTTTTCGTTGTGGAACGCCTAATGTCACAGTTAGGGCTTGTCCGAAATGCAGTAGTTCGGGAAACGGAACAAGAGAGAAACCGCTAGCAGAGTACTCTTTAGAGAACGAAAAAGACGTGGCAAAGTAGGTACCTAAATATCGGTAAACATAAAAAATACTAGTTAATGTTATAGGAAATAATTACACGTCTTTAGTTGTTTTTAATTAAATAATAGCTTGCTACGACCCCTAATTAACTTTACGTTTACTGGAATTTTTTTGTTAGTATCAATCTAACACTGAAAATTGTTAACAAAGTTTAGTGATAATATTAATTTGGAATAATACTTTTACACCTCCGACAAAAACTGGCTTTTAGGGTTGTTTACTCACTGAAACATATTCAATTTAATATTTTTTATGTGTTAAAACAAAATTACTATGCAATATACTTTTTAATCTTATAATTTTTTATAAGTGATTGCTCGAAGTGACCGGGTCTACGAACATTGCAAAAAGTGTTCATCTTCCTTGTTTTAAGAACAACAAAAAAGAGGAGTAGCACATTTAACCCGTGACGACAAAAGAAAATCACTTTGCAACATTTAGAAAAGACCAGACACACGAATCAGGTTAAAACATAATGGAAACCGATCCTTATAAGTTGGCCCCTCTATCCCTCTTTTTCTCTGGAATTTTGTGTTAAATAAATAGAGATTCAGCAAAAATCCCGACGGTTTTCGGTGAGCGATTTCTTTGATTTATTTTTATTTCAGGATAAAGGCGATGACATTTTTCAAATGTTTGCGCATATTTATGGTAGTTTGTTTGCTAGAAATAGCGGATTTTGTTGAAATATATATGTAGAACAATTAATACTTTGAGCTTGGGAAATCCCTACTGGAAAATGTAATCAAATATACATAGAATAAAAACATAAATACAGACTTTTATAAAATACTATTAGAGATTTACTAAATAAAATACAAGGCTATCGGTCTTTGGTATAGTGCAAGGAATATAAAAGGAAATAATTATTCCTTTTTAAAATCTTTCATAAAGATAATTAATTTAAAATCCATAAAATAACTATTAATCTAATAATACGATAAAAAATATATGTAAAGATTTGTTTTCTTGTCAGTGACATTTTAATAAGCATTTAATTAAAAAAAACAAAACATCCACCAAATTATTACTGAAGACTTAAACGGCGTGGACCAATAAACAACAATTACTAATAAATTTTTTATTAAGTAATGGCAATATGGCTATAATATTTCTGCTACTACTGTTTCTGATTTAATTTATTTTAATGATGTTTTTTATACAAATTTTAAAAATATTAGAGTGTTAGAAACTGGATGACTATTATTTGATATATTAAAAAAAATATTATATAAGCAATAATGTGGCGAAGAGGAAGAGAGCAGCATACACATTCTGTGTCGCTACCCAATGCTAGCGGTGTACATGTATCAAACCTGGGGCCGCATGATAATGGATCCAAGTGATCTAAATGAGACAGGGCCAACAGAAATCCTGCGGTTTGCCAAAACCAGCGGACTGAAATTCTGATGCCCTAAAGACACAGCGGTAGTCACAGAGGATCAAAAGATTTAGGTGACATAGGTGCCTATACCAATGGCCCAACCGCAAGAATGTAATGTAATATAAGCAATAATACTCACCAGCACGCTTGATACAGAACTGCTGTCGTGTTTACGAGTATTTTGTTGTAATAGTTATTGCATTTATTTGTTTAATATTTAAAATTACCCCTATAATAAATACTGTGTTGTATGGATTTAGAAAGGGTGGATCGACAACAGACGCCATATTCATCACCAAACAAATAAAAAAAAGTGCCATAGAATATAACACACCAGCATTTATTTGTTTTATCAACCTAACTAAAGCATTTGATAAAGTACAACTGAACGACGTTACCAACATCCTGATAGAGAAAGAAACATTAGCCAACATAGTAAAGGTAATCTGCAATCTTAATACCGCCAATTTCACTCAAGCAGGACAACATGAAACAAAAATCATTCCAACACTAGGAGGAATCAAACAGGAAGAATGCCTTAGCCCACTCTTATTCCATTTTCTTATTAGCATGGTATGCTATGACAACAGTTGCAGCAATATTCGCAGAAAATGAAGACGACTTGCAACGACATCTATTCAAGTTCAACCAAGTGAGTCGACAACTTATCCATCAAAAAAACAAAAAGCATGAGCATAGCTAAAGAACCACTCACATGCAAGCTCGAAATTTAAAATAAGCCCATATGCCCTTCATGCAAGTGTTGCAGTTTAAATACTTTGGCATAAATATCTCCAGCGATCACAAGTGACCTAAGAGGCCAAATTAATTAAGCAACAGTAACATCAGGATTCCTAAGAGAAATTGTATGGGCCAACCAATACATGCGAATGGACAGCAAGATTAAAATCTGCAAATCATGCGTAAGATCCGTGATGACGTAGGCAATAAAAGCAAGAGAAGACACGAACAAAACCAAAAGCATGCAGAAATGAGGGTGCTGAGAGCGATAGCCGGCAAAACCCGAAGGGATTACGTAAGAAACAGGGATATAAGAGAACAATGCGGCGTACAGGACATAGTAAGATGGGGAAGGCAAAGAAGACAGGAATGATACAACCACGTCAGAAGGATGGCACTATAATGTATAAAAATTTTAAAAGCTTAAACGCTTTGCGTATTATTTCATTTGAAAACTTGTATTTTGCATGATGTGCAAAAACATTAAAAACATTAAAAGCTCGGACGCTTTTCGTGTTGTTTTATGTTGAAAGTTTGTACGCTTTGCATGATATATGAAAACGCTGAAAGCTTGGAAGCTTTGCGTGTTGTTTTATGTAGAAAACTTTAAAACTTATACGCTTTGCATTATGTATAAAAACGTTGAGAGCTTGGACGCTTTGTGTTTCTTTTTGTTTGTTATCTTTAGCGATACTGAGGAATCAAGTCCTAATAATAACTAAATTCGTTCCAGAATTAGCCATGTTAAAAAATTGATGACTATTATCTGATATCAAAAAAAATCAAATCAAACATTATTTACGAGTATTTCTTATTATAATACTTATTGCATTTATTTGTTTAATATTTGAAATTATCCCGGTATGTGTTTGTGTTTCCATCTAACAATAGATAATTAAAATGCTGCATGCATATTGTTACGATATTTAGTCTTGGATTCGCTAATTTTAAAACACTCAGTACAAAAACTAAACAATTTATTCTAATTTTTCTTCTGGTAATATTATTTAATAAATCACTTAGATGTTCACTATACTTAAACTATTTAAAACAATCTTTTCAAAACTATATCACTTTCTAATTGACTTACTTATCTGCGGCCCACGATCTTTTAAATATATCCAACCAATATTTCCCGAAAGAAAGAAAATTATTTCGGAAATTATCACGAATATTCTTGCCGCCCGCGCCTACAAAGTCAGGCTTTTGATACCACCTAAAAAAATCATATTACATCCTTTTATCATCAACTCGCTGTCGCTTTGGGCAAAATAACTTAATTTTATTTATTAAATAATTTAAATTTTACGAATTAATTCTTCAAGTATGGATCCCAAGCAGCTTTTGGCATCTTTATTCTTGGTCTTTCTATACCATGACTTTTATTAGTTGATTAATGTAGAACAAATATTTATTATGATTATTGTTTTTATTTTTGTACCCATTTAAATTTATTTATTTATTGATAACCTACATATTGTTACGATTTTTTACTTCGTTCTTAAGTTTGTTGATTTTAAACTCTTGATACAGTAACAAAACCCTTTTTATTCCAATACTTTTACACAATAAATTTTATTTTTATAAATCACATAGATATTCGACTAATTACTTCATTTACAACTATTTACATTTCATAACTCGTAAACACTTTTAAAACTAAACTTTTGTTACGACCGCTGTCCTTTTTATATTTGTTAATTATAATTCTAGACCATTCAACCTTTTTCTCTACCTTCGCGACGCGGTTTCGAGAAGTTGCTAGACTGAGGCGAAGCCGACAAAGGTCTCATTAATATGCACCCCTGCTGCGGTCGGTGCTCGGATGCCGATAAATAAACACCTCCGGATTGTAACAATATTCTTGATATTTTTAATACATTTAACAAATAAATGACAACAATTAAAATTTAAATTGCAGTTTAATCTGAAGCATTAATACTTAAATATTTAAAAAAATTTAATCATTTTTTGCATTCTTTTCATATTTAGACTATTTAATTAAAAAAAGGAGTGCCGAGGACCCAATTTCACTGGCGTTCAGTTATTTTTACAAATTGTTGTTTTAAAGCTGATAAGAGGGCTTAAACGTTAAAAAAATGTTAAAGTGCTTTTTCAAAGTAAATTTCTCATTTGAAGAATCACGTCACAAACTATGTTTATTGTACGTTAGTTTTAACAAAGTATTACATATAAACTGGTTTATTTAAAAAATATAAATAAAATATTATTCCATTTTTACCATAGCAACAACATTTTAAAATAATTTTTAACATTTGTCTTGGGACTTGGCCAAAGAATAACTAAAGTTTATTATAATAATAAAGCTATTTGTATTACTAGAGAGGAAAGTGCCACTTTTTCTTTCGCAGGATGTAGTTTACTGCCCGATGTGTAGCGGAAACATCCAAGTCAGGAAAAGACACTTTACTCCCATGTAATACATATGATAGTTCCTTCTACCCACTTATTAATTAATTATTTATTTATTATAAATTTGTTTGGAATTATCAAACATAATTTGCTTTTGGTGTGTAAAAAATATGGAGCTCTTTATGAATTACAGCATAATAAGATTGTTTGAAAGTACTACATATATTTTATAAAACATAGGCAATTTATACATTTTAGTGAATGTTGCTTTTATATTCTCCAATAAAGAAAAAAGACATTTAGGTGCATTAGTTAAAAATGGTTGTTTGTTTTAAAATTTAAGAACTAACGTAGTAACAACATGTCGTTTTGTAAATTTTGAATTTTCAAGTACATATATCTTCTTCTTCTTATAGTGCATCTCCTATCGGAGGTTTGCTATCATCACAGCTATCCGGACCTTATTGACTGCAGCTCGGAAGAGTTCAACATTGCTACAATTAAACCAGTCCCTTAGGTTTTTAAGCCAAGATACCCGGCGTCTTCCAATATTCCTCCTTCCACCAATCTTTCCCTGAACTATCACCTGGAGAAGTGCGTATTTGGGTCCTCTCAGTATATGACCTAGATATTGAAGCTCTCTCTTTTTTATGGTGTTAATGAGTGTTAACGGTAGCACCACATCTCGAAGGCTTGTAATTTTTCTGTGTGATTCTTCTTGAGAGTCCATGCCTCCACTCCGTACAAAAGCGCGGAAAACACGTAACAACGCAGCATCCTCATCCTAAGTCCAATCTTGATATCTCGACTGGTAAACAACTTTTTCATTTTCGTAAATTTAGACCTGGCTATCTCTATTCTCGTTCTTATTTCTCTTGTTTGATCACCTGATTGTTCTATCCAGGCTCCCAGGTATTTATATGACTACACATTCTCTATTAAGATGTCTGCTACTGACATGTTTACATGGTTGTGATTTTGGGGGAACTTTGTAACTACCATTAAGATTTATCTTAAGACCGTATTCGTCACATCGATCATTTAATTTCTCTAGAAGATGTTGTATGTCTCTTTGATTGCTCGTTAACAAGACGGTGTCATCAGTATATCGCATATTATTTATAACTTCTCCGTTAATAACTATCCCTACCGATTCTTCTTCCAAGGTTTCTTTAAAAAAGGCTTCGCTATACAGGTTGAATAGTATTGGCGATAGGATGCATCCTTGTCTTACACCACGACGGATTTTCATTTTCTCTGTTGGCTAGTTTTCTACCTTTGTATTCGCTCTTTGGCCCCAGTATAAGTTGCTAATTATTCTTACATCGTCCAAATCAATGTTTTTTTCTGACGAGTAGCTGATGTAACATATACATTTATGGTAAATTGTTAATAAATGATTTTTACTTATTACCTTATAGAATAAATTCGACAGATAATCTAAAGTTAAATGTCATTTTACCTATAAACGTCAAAAAAAATTCAGTGTAATTTCATTCTCCTTGCCCCAGGAAGGAGAAAAATTTCCGGAATTTTTTTTAGTTGCTATGGTAACGATACAAAATATAGGCTTTTAATTGGTCAAATTGGTGGAATTTTAAGGTACATTTTCCATTTGATTTAAAATAAACTTATTGAACTTATTATTTACTAGATAATTTTTAAAAAAACAAGTAGTACATTGGCGTTTAATTTTTAAAACTAATACCATAAATCATATTTTAGTATGCAAATCTTTCTTTTTTTAGTCATCTCAGTGAATGAAACAGTAAGTGAATTATTTTCTTAATTTTATATATTTGGTTGCAATAAAGTTATTGTAATCAAAAATGGAGACTATAAATTAATTTTTTTTTATTTAAATTGTAATTCAGATTTGTTTAAGGAACCATATTGCCTTTAACGGTTTAGGTAAATATTCAAAGGTAAAGGACCAATAAAAAAAAATTTACATTTTTTTTGAACGTAGATATTTTTTGTATGTAAATAAAGTTTTATAATAATAATTGTTGTATTTATTTAAAAAAATTATAATGGTATCTACTGTTTTAAGATGTGTAGGTACACGTTTTTTAACAAATTTTTATATGAGTAGTATGTTTACGTGCAAAAGCTTGGGCCTATTTTTAAACATTATGGATTTATTTTATTTATTTATTTATTTATTTATTTATTTATTTATTTATTAATTTATTTATTTATTTATTTATTTATTTATTTATTTATTTATTTATTTATTTATTTATTTATTTATTTATTTATTTATTTATTTATTTATTTATTTATTTATTTATTTATTTATTTATTTATTTATTTATTTATTTATTTATTTATTTATTTATTTATTTATTTATTTATTCTTCATAGAAATCTGACGCCTAATTTAATAAGCAATTAGAGACGGCTGTTCCTTGTAGCGGTGGTTTGTTTAATGTAAAGATCAAGTAATATGTTTAAATTTTCCCTAAAAAATTTGGTATTATTTTTTAAATTTAAAATATTAAAGTATATAAACTAATAAATAGTATTACTATTTATCTTGTAATTGTTTGACCATTTTTAAATGCTCTTTTTCAGATTTTTAAATCACATCATTATTTCTTACTAAATTCTATTATTTCTTTGATAAATTGTGGATATTTTTTCGCATTTTTCATTTAGGAAACATGCCATCTCATGTAGCTTGCTGTATTTCAAAATATATTTTTAAGCGAATAAAAATAATGTACAATTAAAATATTTGCCATAGGTATTTAAACGAATTTATCTTTAACTAATATTGGAATTTTTTTTTTTGTAAGAATGTTATTGGTAAAGACTTAAAAATAAAACTTTTTAAAAACAAATTTATTATTAAAACAGTTTAAAACTCATTAAAATAGGTATTTAATTCATCGAAACTTTCGCTTTTGAGGTGTAAATTAAACAGCGAGGTTTTTTGTTAAAAGTTATGTGAAGTTAAACCTTTAATTATATATCTCATCCGCCAGCATTACATTTTAACTTTCATCAATTCAGGTATACAATTTAAGAATTTCATTTTCTTAAAAATTTTATAAGAAAGTTTACTCAAACCATCATTAGCAAGCACCACTCAGCATTTCTTTAAATAAATTCTTCTTTTTTAATCAAATACTTACATTATTGTAACAATTTTGCGATACGCATTAATAAAAGTAGGTACGTATCTGGAGTATTCTGAAAATTTGGGAGTAGCTACTTTATTTGGTAGGTACGAATAAAACAATTGAGAAGATGCTTAACGACGAAATATCAATTTTATTTTTGCTGATTTTCACTGCTAGAGCGTGACAAAACTTTTTCTAAGAATGAAAAAAAATTATCTTCTGTTTGAAACTTTAAAAAAATTTTAATTAAAATTTATTTTATTTGCATTTTTTGATCTGTAAAATTTAAAAAATTAATTGTGTTTTCAGGTTTTTTAACATTTTTGTAAGTTTATTTTTCTTTTGTTCAATAACTTATTAGGTACTACTGTTTTAGCTACCAGTACTCATAGTTATTATGATTATAAACTTTTGGATTTGTATTTTTACTGAAACAATTATTTTAAACATTTTAAATAAACGTATATAATTTGGAAAAAATAGTGAATTGGATGAAATTTTACCAAAAATTTGTTTTATAGTGATGAGAGAGAAACCTCTAAGGTTTATATGAGTAACTGGTATCCTCTGTGGGTACAGTTAATAACGACAATATTAGGAAAAACATTTTTTAGTAGGTGACTGTATACTCACAGTACCTAACATGATTGTGATAAATATTATTAAATTAATTCTTGCCACCAAACTCAATTATACAAAAGCATTCCTTAATTTAAATTAAGAAAATAATTTTAAATTTTTTAATTTAATTTAAAACAATTTCCAAATTATTTATATGTACCTATCTTATTGGTAATAAAATAAAATATACAATAATTGGATTTTACTTAAATTGAACTTTGTTTTAAACTCACGTCTGTGTAGATTGTGTAGACAAGGTTTTAGCAAGCAATTATATTTGAAAGAAAGTGATTTTGTACAATAATCCTGGATGCCAAACTTTATCAAACGCTTTGCTTATGTCAAGGATTGCGGCTGAACAGTATTGTTTGCTTTCTATTGCTTTTAGGATTGTATTAGTTGTGCGGTGGCATTGCTGCAGTATTGAGTGAGCGTGTCTGAAGCCGAATTGATGATTCGGAATGTATTTATACGGTGTAATATCTTTTTTAATTTTTTTAAGTTAAAGTCTTTTTAAAAGTTTTATTATTGCTAGCAAAAGACTTATGGGACGATAGCCTGAAACATCCACGTGTTTTTTTCTAGATTTGCGGCATACATAGTGAATATTGGGGGCCCTAGAATAGATCCTTTGAGTACTTCTGATCTTAGTGGTAAATAAGTGGGCTTTTATTTATCTATTTTAACTCTTTGTTTGCTATTGAGAATATATGATTTCATCAATGTTATTGACTCACATAAAAGTCTCATATAGTGTAAAACTGCCATCATAACTTTAAAGTTGATTGTATCAAAGGCCCGACAAAAGTCAAAAAGAACTAATGCGGTAGATAATCGTTGATGCTTTGCCCTGAAAATATTATCTGTAACTTAAAGCAAAGTGGTAGTACCTAGAACTGTATCCCTTTCAAAAACCAGATTGCATGGAAGGTAATAAAGAATTTTTATCGAGGTATGTTTGCATTTAAGTTACCATTGCTCGGTCCATTTCTTTGGAGAGGACAGGAAGAATGCTCAAGCCTCTTAGCTCTTTGAATTCTGTTGGATTTTGTTTTTTCGGAATAACTTTAACGATAGCTTTTTTCTAAGCCTTGGAAAATATATTTTGGTTAGGACACGTATTTATTATATTGGTAACATATTAAACTATATGGGTACAGCACAATTTTATATGTTTTATGTTTAACTAGTCACATTCCATGGCATTTGTTTAAATTCCAAAAATTGTTTCATGGACGAAGAAATCCTTTACCGCCTGGAACACAATTTCATTCTTGGTCAAACAATTAGAGTCATAAAAGGTTAAATTTCAGGAGGTGGTAAAATAGCTAAAAGAGAATTGATGAGAAAATAATTTTTTTCTTCTACTTTCTTGAGGTTTAAAATTATTATTTTTAAGATTTTTCCACATTTTTTTGTTATTGGTGTTAACAAATTAATGTAAATAGTACTCTCTCTTTTTACTGCTTTATTGACATAATTACGCATGTCTTTATAATGTCGGAAGTTATTTGAAGAATTATTTTTCTTATATTTTTTCAGTGAATTATCTCTTGTGGTCATCATTTTTTTAATGGTATCTGTTAACCAAGGGATTCTAGGCCTAGAAACTCTAGAGGTAACAACAGGCGCATGCCTAATGAAAAGATTAAGTTAATAGTTCACAAAAAAGAAAACTTTATCATCAATATTTTCTTAAAAATTCTGAAGAAAGGGTCGTTAAAGAGATCCCTCTGAAAAAATATATCATTGAAGTTTTTGAAACTTTTGTTAGTATAAAATCGAGAAATGTGCTTGTGTTCACTAACACTTAGTTTGCAGAACACAAGCATATGTTTAGATATCCCATTTGAAATAATAAGATCTTTATTCATAACATATTCTTTATTTATAATTATAACATTAAAAAGCGTGGATGTTGTTTTTTTGATTCTAGTAGGTTAGTCCACAACTTGTAATAAATTAAAGGATTCCAACAAAAAATGAAACTTTTCAACATCTTCTGAATTCACTCCAAAAAGATTAATATTAAAATCCCCACAACATATCATCTCATCTACAGTGGAGGAAATTATACTAAATGCATCTCCCAAATCGCTCAAAAACTGAGTTTTATCTTGACGAAGAGGTCTATATGCTACACAGATTGCAATTTTTTTTCATATTTTAATTTTTATCCAAGTTTGTTCGGTATTTGCATCATTTATGTTATGCAATAGCTACTTTTCAAGGTACTCCTACAGTATACACAAAGACCTCCTTCTCTTCTTTCCCAGTCAGTTCTTTAAAGGTTAAATCCATCTATGGATCTCACATTTATGCTACCCAAATTAATTTTTTTCGTGATATTTTTGGACGAGATAAGGTATTCTTTTTATAATACAAAACAAAAATGAAATAGAAACAAATATTATCATCAGTATCAGAAAAAGTGTACAAGAATAATTGATGTTGGGGACGGATCAAGGGTCAACTGTACACAATGTGACATCAATATTTTATATTCGACACATTTGTTAATAGTGAGTAAGTTATTTACGACAAATAAAATAGTAAAGAAAAAAAAAGATGCATATTTGAGGCATATGTTTAATTAATTTAAACAAGCGAAATTAAGAGATCATAGATTATTTAAATCATCCATACATTTTATTTTTATTATGTTTTCTTCTTTGTTAAACTTAGCAATTATATTTCCAAAGTTTGTCCATACTCTTTCATCTCTGCCTTTTTTTTTATTTAAAAAACTATTGGCGTTTCATTGAACATTGCTTGGAAAGTAAACCATTTTATAAATTGTTTTGTTTAGTAGCGTTGTAAACATTCTGAGAACCATGCTGTTATAGTGGTTTATTAAAAAGGTTTTTGTAGTTGCATTAGCAGTGACTATACACTGTGTTACTTGATTAAATGGAATAGTTACAAATATTTTTTTCTGAACGCAAACAAAGAGGTTATTTGATTCATTAATAATATAAACAAACACTTTATGAAATCACTGTTTAAGCAGTGATATCAGCGCTTTTATACATGCTTGTCGGTTGTTGGTACTCTTGATCTGGCCTTCCTTTAAAACAATTTTGATTTCATCGAGATACGTTCGCCTAGGTCGACCTCTACCGACTCGCCCATTCAGACTCGCCTTATAAATCTGTTTCGTTAATTTTCTTTCATCCATCCTCTCAACGTGTCCAAATCATCTAAGCATTCCTTTAACCACATCTTCTTTTACAACACAGTGATCCCTTATGTCACTTCTACTATACTTCTCAGACTACTCATCTCCGCATCATTGATCCTACTTTTATGTTTTTTCTGCCAAACCCAACATTTAATACCATACATAAGTGTAGGGACTAGCACAGTTAGGGTTATATAAATTGCTTGACATTTTTAAATTTTTGTATAGACTAAATTTATTTAATTCGATAAAAAAAATCTAAATATAAAATAAGTTACAGATTGAATTTAAATTTTGTTATTTTTTAACATAGTTAATCTACGTTTAATTATTTATTACTTAAGTAAATAAGGTAAATTTAACTTCCTTATATGATTGAATATTGCTAATGCTATTATATCTTGTTTGTAGTATTAAACTGTCGTTAGTTTCAAAGCAGTGTTTTGAAGTTTGGTTTGTTTAATTTCTTCAGAAAACACAAATAACTAAACGCGATATTGATAATTATTGTGTTCTCAAAAATTTAGCAATTGCATAAAATGCAAACTTATTAACGTTTTTACAATTATTTATAAAGCAGTTTATAATTAAATAGTAAACATTTAAAAAACACACACATTATAGCAATAAAAGGTTTGTGTAAATGGTTAATAAATTTTTTCATTTCTTTCCTTATCGTTTGTTATTAAACACGTCTACTTTATTTCACTAAAAATTGTATAAACATTTATTGATTTGTTTACGGAAACATTTGTTGTGAAACAATGAAAAAGAAAGTTTTAATAAAATATATTTCAACGTTTACAGAACAAATACAAGTCAGTTTTTAACTTTTTTATTGCTGACAAAATATTTTTTATTAGCTGCGTGTTTTCAAAAAATATTTTTTTGCTCCTTGACATTTGCTGCACAAACATTTTTTACGAATTGTGTAATAAGAAACAGGTAGCATTTTTTAAGATCCTAGCAAGCTTTTATTAAAAGAAACTAAAAATGTGTTTTTATAGCAATTGTCTTTGTCAGAATAAAGAGCTGATAAATTTAATTTTTTTTTATTTCTGTTGTGAAGTTAAAAAATAAAAAGTACTTTTTTTATTTTTAAAAACTAAAGTATTAAATTAAGCGTTTTAGACAACGAAATTAAATTTACTAAATCTAATTTATTTTTTGTGGTAAATTTTAAATATAAATGATAGCATCTATATGTTAAGCTTTATTTATAACATAAATAAATTAATGTTATTTAAATAAATACAAAATACCTTTTTTACTTCACATCAGTAGTTGTATGTACCTAATATTAAGATAATAAGAAAAAACTTTTAAATATGAGGTGATACAATATTTTCTGTCTTACTTTCTTATTCTGGATTGGGGGTCCCTTTTAAATAAATGTTTCGTTGTAGTACGTGATTAACCAGTTTGTAAAAAATACAATCAATTTATAAAATTAGCATTGCCATTTACAGTGCTCAATTTTTAAATAATTAAACAAAGTTTAATTTAAATTATTAAATTAAATACAGTTTTATTTGATTCTTGCCTCTCCTAAATTAGCAAAACTTAATTGAACTTCAAAGAGTAAATATCCAATCAGAAGATTTATTTAAATTCTCTGCTATGGCTTATTTGCAACCTCATCAATCTCATCAATGCATCATGTTAATGTACTATCTAATCATTCACTTTAATAGTTAAATTTTAAAGAGACAACGATGGGATAAGTATATGAATTTCACAATTGTAGCAAACTCGCGGCAAAGGAGATGTATGCTATTATAAGTAAATTAACGACAAACGATTTTAACTTAAAAAAATTGTTACAACAATAGAACAAACGCATTGCTTCAAATAATATTACAAATCCAACAAATTTTTTGTGGTTTTAAGTGAAGACAATTAATATTTTTAGTATAATTTATTTAGAAAACCAATAACTTTAAATTTAATCTACATAATTTGGGATATCTTACCGAATAAAAAATTTTATTCCATAAAATAAGAGTATTCACTAGTTTTATTCATAGCATACAAATGAAAAAAATGTTGCTTAGTGCAAAAACTTTTTTTCAAATATTTAAATTAAGTGGTCCATTTTTTTAATTCAACGAAATTTTAAATGTTTTGTAAATTAATATTTTTAATTAGATTCTTATAATGTTTATAAGTTATTTAAAATTACCAATAAAATAAAAAAGATAAAATTATTTAAAAAACTTACCGCGTTTTAAACATTTTAGTTTTTGTAAGTATTAATTATTATCATTATAATGTATTAATACTTAAACGAAAATTTACATTTTATTTCATGTTAGAAGTTTGTTCTGCGACGGTTGGGTTAGGTAAAATGATTAAAAAATCTGCAACAATGTCTACTAATGTTGAAAGGTTGCAACAATCAACAAGAAGTACAGATAAAATTCTAATAGTCTTTTTTTGTGTAAAATAAAAAGTACCATTTTTACCTAGATATATATAGTTTTTTTTATTATCAATTGCAGAACACAGTTATGTGAGATTAATATTTAATATATACGCACGGCACTCCTGCCAAATTTAAAAACAAAAAATAATGTTTATTACTCGTATGAAATCCAGTATAAGCGTCTGTCCACGTGGACTTGATTGATGTGCGTCAAAATTTACAAACTAGGTTATTCAACTAATGAAAAACAGCGAATCATAAGGTTAAACGCACTAAATTTATCGGGGGGTGTTACGCGGTTGACAAACTATAAATAATCTTGTTAATGTTTAAAACCTTCGAAGACGATAGTCTGTGATATTAGTGGGGTAGTCTGGTGTGTTGAATTTAGAAATTACATTAAATAAATATGGCGTTTTGGAGACCATGTTCTAATGAAAATAATGAAATTGCACAGTGTAGTGAGAATAAAGACAATGAAGATTTAGACAGGTACCTATTTTTTAAAATAATAAATTCATAAAATGAGGTATCTTCGCATATGGCAGATTGAACAATATTGTCGGTAAGGGTTCGAAACGAGTTTTTATATACTGCAATTAATATTGGAAGAACTATATTATTATTGTGATTTGCTTGATATCCTTTACGAAAAACGAAATCGTTTCAATTTTCAGTCATGCTTACATTTTTTTTTACAATTGACGTAACCGGTAAATAAGTATCTATACTTTTTAATTTATCTGTTTGTCCTGTTACTAGCATATAATACTTAAAATACACTGTCACTTATTTTATATATAGTTTGTGTGACAATTTTCTTGCAGCTTAACAAGATAAAAAATAGTTTTGACTAACATTTATATTCCATAATATACAGTTCTTTAATTTCAGAACCAGCCAGTCCACACAACTTTTGACTTTGCTTAAATGGAAAAAAAACAAAAAACACGTAAGTGGAACCCCTTTAACATCCCCCACCTCTTCTTTAAAATGTCAAATATCAACTCCTACCTTGTGATATATTAAATGAAAACCCAAGAAAAACGCAAACTAGCCATATAAACAACAATTTATCCTATCGATTTATTTTGCAGATAACTTTAAACATAGCGAAATTAAAAAAGAAACTAAAAAGTTAATTACAAACAGCTCCTTAAATGTATTTACGGTATGCTCCGTTATTTTGTAGGTAATAATATAAATTCTTTTATAAATTCTTTTTAAACTCTCTACAAAGTTTCGCTAGTAACATTCTTCTAAACTTTAGTTCTTCAATGTCTTCGGGAGGAGTTATGTTTTCGGAAGGAGTTTTGTAAACTAATGTTTTTAAATAGCCCCACAGAAAAAATTCAAGTGGTGTTAGATCTAAAGATCTTGCCGGCCATTATAAAACCCCTTCTGCCAATCCATTGTCTTGAAAATCGTGGTCCAATTATCTCATTTCCCATAATATCAGCCCATACATTGATCTTTGCTGAAAACAGAGTATTATTTTGTTAAAACACGTAAGGATTTTCGTCCTTCCAGTACCTACAATTATTAGGTATGTTTGTTAACAAAGCCATTTAAATAAAACGTTGATTCATCACTGAAAAAAAAGTTTTTAAACAAATTTGCGTCTTCTTGTATTTTTTGGGGCATTGTTTCACAAAATTTAATTCTGCGGTCATAGTCGTCTTTACTAAGTTGATGATGAATTTGTATTTTATAAGGAAAAAACTTATGGAATTATAACACTTTGTGTACGGAACCAACAAAAATATTTGTAAGTTTTTATACTTTTAGAATGGAAAAGGTATAATCTATAGTAAAATGACCCATTACTTTGTTGTGCAGCTTCGTCGAGAACTCAATGATTATAATTTTTTTTATTACAAACGAATGCAGTTTTTCCAACTTTCTGTACTAACTCTATGATGGTCTGGTGGCCTATTTTTCAATCGGGATGCCTTTCATTAAAAATTTGAGCTGTGTCTTGAGCGCACTTGTTTTTATGACCATAAATAAATATTATTTCTATTCGTTCTTGCAAAGACATCATTTTGAGATAACTCAAGATGCTACAGCTACTTTATACTTTTACAACTTAGTACATCTTCAAATCATATAGTTAATTTATTTATGGTTATAAAAATATTTTTTTATAATTATGTAACGTTTATTGATATTAATTAAAGTATTTTATTGTATTACTCGTGTTGGTATAGAGTGCAGTTGTTATAAATTATATTCTCCATTCTGAATTCTAAACGAATGAGATAGAACCATCAAACAAAATCAATATTGAATTATAACCACAATACGACATCTTGGCATAAGTTAATTTCAAAAGCGTAACTGGAGGGCGCAAGTATCTTAAAGGAGGGCTTATCATATTAAATTAAAAAAAGCTTTGATCTCTATTTATATTGACTTGACTAACAACATAATATTTATATTGTTTTAATGGAATTTTTGTGAGTTCTGTTAAAAACATATTAGGTGTCAAAGATCTAAAGTGTTCAATAAATAAAGGATCCAATTTCTAAATATAATTATAGTTAATAACTTAAAAACTAAATAAAAAATTATAAAGTTAATAGTTCCACTCCTGGACCAGATGACATTCCTTATGTATTTCTCGTAAATCTCCCTACAATAGGAAAGCAATACCTACTTGGTGTATGCAATGAAATATATCGCTCTCGAAAATTTCCTACCCAATGGTTAGATGCAATTGTAATTCCTTTGAAAAAGCCTAACAGATAACATACAGATTCACAGTCCTATCGTCCCATCTATCTAACATGGGCCATGTGCAAACTTCTTGAAAAAATACTGAATGCTCGGTTACAGTACTATCTGGAACAAAATAACCTGATCATTCCCCAACAAAGTGGATTTCGTAAGCATCGATCAACAACAGACAATCTGGTAAATGTGCAATCAGATATACATGAAGCTTTCGCAATTAAAGAAAAGCTTATCGCGATATTCTTCGATATACAGCGAGCTTTCGATACCGTTTGGAGACGAAAAGTTCTTAATCAGTTAAACCAATGGCGAATTCAAGAAAACATGCTTGCTTTCATATCCAATTTTTTGAGGAATAGACTTTTCTCGGTAAATGTTAACGGTACACTTTCGGAAACTAAAACTCAAGAAAATGGCACTCCTCAAGGATCGGCCCTTAGTGTGACGCTTTTTCTTGTAGACATGAACGACATTTTGGACGACATTAAAAGGCCAGTGAGGGAAAATCTCTATGCAGACGATTTAGTATTATATGCATCAAGAAGAAACATGATAACAATTCGCAGCTAGCTCCAGAACGTACTCGACCACCTTCAGTCATGGTCAGAACGGACAGGACTCAAATTCTCGACTGCAAAAACAAAATGTGTTGTTTTCTTAAAGAAATCGGTAGATTTTACACCCTTTTTAAAATTGAATCACCAGCAATTGGAATTTGTGGATGAAGTTAAATTTCTTGGTGTTACTTTCGACAAGAAACTAAAATGGGACTCACACATCAAAAATATCAAGAAATCCTGTCAAAATGGCCTTAATCTGATGAAAGTATTAGCTAATCACACATGAGGAGCTGACAGTACCACCTTGCTACGGATTTATCGAGCATTAATCAGATCCAAACTGGATTATGGATCCATTGTTTACTCAATAGCGACAGCATCCCATTTGAAAACTATAGATATCATTCATAATACAGCCGTAAGGAGAGCCACCTCTCGAACTTCGTCGACTCAATCTGGCCTTAACATACGTAGCAAAAATATCAGCCAATAAAAACAACCCCTGCTATCAAAACACATTCTCAAATCGTTTTTCAGAAATATTTGAGCAACACCATAATTCCCAACTTCCTTTTTATGCCAGAATTTCCAAAATACCAAACATCCCTATACATAATCAGAACATTCTTTCTCTGAATATAAAGATACCTCCCCCATGGACAATAGCCCTTCCCAAATGTGATATGCATCTTACTCATTATCCTAAGAGTGATACTCCAACAGCACTCATAAGAGGAGCTTTTTCCGAAGTGGTCTCCAAATACGTGGACTACTGCCACATATACACGGATGCATCGAAAACTAGTGAAAGCGTAGGGGCTGCCGTAATTACAGACGATGCTAATTACAGTTATCGAATACCACCAGAAGCAAGTGTTTACACGGGAGAACTGTACGCCATTGCCAAAGCTCTTGCTCGCTGCCATGAATATGAACAAGACGTTATCACCTTTAACGACTCACCAAGTGCTGTGCAAGGTCTTCAACAGCTTTACCCCCGTAATGCCCTTCTTCTCAGAATCAAATCAGAACTAGGAAAACTATCTGAAATAGGCAAAAGTGTTGAAATTGTTTGGGTTCCCTTGCATGCAGGGACAGTTGGTAATAAAACCGTTGACGCACTAGCCAGAGAGACCAGCTCAAATCCTCTCAGTCAATTGATTTGCCGTGTGCTACACGAAGATTTCAATCACAGTATTTGGCAACTCATAGTGAATACATGGAGGAAAAGGTGGCAAGTTCTTGAGAATAACAAACTCAAAGCAATCCATCCTAACTTAAGCCACCAGAATTACGAATCAATCTCTCGTAAGCAACAGACAATCGTAACCCGTCTCAGGATTGGCCACACTAGGTACACACATCAGCATCTACTGAAGAAAGAAAATCCCAAAAGATGTGTCTCCCGCTATAAAGAACTGAGTGATTTAAAATCGGAGTGTCCCGACTATAGAGAGAAAAGGTTAACATCAGGACTGCCCGAAGAACTTAGTGATGCCTTGAACCCGATTAATATTTACTCGTTACTGAAGTTCTTAAAATCCACCAACATTTTACAACATATATGAAATTTATTGTACCATACCCGCTAATAACCTTCGCGGTTGATGCAGTTTCTTTAAATAAAAAAAAATAAATGAATGTTTCACTGTTAAAACATTTGTAATAAAAGTGTTGGTTTTTATTTAAATTGCAGTGTCTTTTATTTGTTATCATTTAATGTGGAGTTCCATAAAGTAGGTAAAAGGGATTTGTTGAGTGTTCCATTACCTTGAAATTTTAGAAACCGTGATTTACAGGATACAAAACTTAAAAGAGAACTACATTATTCAGCCGATTTTCATAACTTAAATTAATTCAGATGCGGTTGTCACTAAAATAGGGATTCGTAGCTCGACATAGTTTAAGTTGAGTATATGTTTCGATCTCAAGAACAAGCGTCGTTAAATCTGTCCATAATTTAACCTTATCTTACTTTAGCTTTTTTTGTATCATCACATGTGCAGGTTCTTATTATAATTATTTTATCGCTTTATTTTTAAATAGTGAATTAGGTACCTGTTAATATTCTGTTATTATTTTCTAATGAATATTGTCGTGTGTATCTAAATTTCTTATTTATTTTATTAACAAGGTTATACCATCGTGGTATTAACTAACTAAAAGTAAACAAAACCTAAAGTAGGTAACAACAATTAATAAAACATTTATTATAAAATGAATATTTGTCGTAATTAATTTTGCTCCAACAAAAAAAAAGATATGCCCTTAAAATTATATTAAATATGTGCTGTTGATAAAAAAACGGACCGTAGTCTATTTAAAAATAATTGATAGCACAGTTTTTATGGGATAGCAGTCCCTGTAACTTTTTCTTGTTTAATTTTTTGAAAACTGTCTTAAAAAGAACTCATATTTCAAATGCATGAAAGTGGTAAAAAATAAATCGGAAGCGGTTACAAAGGAAGATTTTCAACACTGCTTCTATCAATGGAAGACATGCATGGGTAAGTGAATACTGAGGAAAGAAGAGCATATTGTATGAAAAAGTACATTTGGTTAATTTTAGCAAAAATAACATTATAAACCAGTAGCAAAGAATTTCAAAAATAAAATGTTTTGAGAATATAATCTCAGGTGAAAAATATTTGCAATGAATCTATTGTTAGAAAAAGATAAATAAAAATACCAACAAAACGTCCACTTTATTCACTAAGTGACTTTACTATTTAAATTAACAAATCTAATAATTAATAATTATCTATGTAAGGATAAATTTGACAAACACAGACGGTGTTTTGTACGGGCGTGCTGAGTTATCGTTGAAAACTGGCCTGCACACGAAGGACTTCGATCGGTGCTGTTTATACATGGTAGCCAACCGAAAACGAAACAGAGCCATTTGCAGGAACCTCGTTAACATTTTAGAAAAACATTTGGGCCCTTCGATTTTTTATTAATTTATTTTTATTTATTTTTCGGTATTTTTTACTCCGCTACTTTCAACCCCAAGCGAGGGTAAGAATTACCCCAAAATATTTAAATGGCATTGGGGGTCGAATAAGATGTCTTTTGAAAGCTCTGACAATTCTCTTTAGAATAGTCTTTAAATTTTACATTTCCTCCCGATACTTTAAAAAAAATTACGTGTTAAAATTTCAATTATTTTAGTTGCTTACTTACAACTTAATTGATTAAATGTTCAAACTGATGACCACCCGCTTCCATACAATAATGAAGATTTTTTAAAACGTTCACGCACATTCCGAAGAATTTCCGGAGTAATTCAACGGCACTCGTCAACGATTCTTGGTGTTGGAGTAGCAACCATTTATAGACTTTGGAATCAACGAAAGAATAAAAATCATACAATAGCACCGAAGACATCAACAGTGAGAAAACCCTTGCAAATAGATGGTACTGCGAAACAAGTGATACAAAGAAGAGTGCATTAATTTTATTTACAAAAAAAAATTCCTACTTTGGAAACACTTTTAGTAGACATTAATGCAGATAAAAATGTGCCAAACATGAAAAAATACATTTTGTGGAAAATTTTACACGAATTAAAATAATTTTTTGAAGGAGGCAACATTTATGGGAAATTTTTAAATTGAGAAGAGAAGACAAAATATTTATTTGTATGAAATTTGACTGAATAAAGGAAACTTTGTAACGAAAGTTTGCAAAAAAAACTGGTCAAATTCTACGAAAGATTACCATTTAAAATAATAATGAATAATAATATTTTTGAATAATATTTTAGTCAAGTAAAATATTTAGTTCCGATTAAGTCTGTAATAGTTATGGATAATCCCAGCTACCATTTAAGATTAAAAAAATCGTTAACTAACAATAGATTGAAAAAGCAAGAACTCTTGGATTGGTTAATAAGCAAAAATAAATAAAGTTAGAAAAAGGATTACTTAAAAAAAGGTTTTTCAGCTGTGTAAGTTACATTCATTAACATTTAAAAAGTAAATGAAAGTAAATGAAATAGCAAAGAAACGTGGAGGAGTTAAAGTGCTGCGGTTATACCACCTTATTAATGTGAAATTAGTCCCATTGAACTAATCTGGAAATAAATGAGGGGATATGTCGCAAGAAACAATACAATATTTAAACTTCAAGATGTTTGCCAATTATTATTATAATTCAACATTAAAAATTTCATCTGAATATTGGCAAAAAGCTATATAGATGTCATATCAAGAAAGAAATATACTGGAAACTTAATATGTTAATAGAGCAAACAAAAGACTTAATTATAATTTCTATGGAAAATAAGAAAACTGATGATCTTGCTTGTTTAATTACTTTCCGTGTCCGCCATATTACATTTTTAGATTTTGCGTTTTCAGTGGTTCGCCATCTGGATTGCCTTTTCGTTTGCCACTTTTAGGTCCTCGTGAGTACAGGTTTGACTCAGTTGCTCACAGACGAGTAGGTGTTCGTATGTCTGCTTCTGTTCGCACTCGCATTTAGCGTCCTCAGTGTAGCCCCATTTTTTTAGATTGGATCTACATCTGGATACGCCAGATTTAAGGCGGTTAAGTGACTTCCATGTGATGTACGGTAGGTTGAAACCAGGTGGAGGTTCTTCCTTTGGGCTAATTTAGGGTTAAGGAGATAAGAGGCTTCATAGCTCCTATTTACAAGCTTCAGTGGTCCTGCTTGATGTGGGGTCGGTAGTATGCATGAAACTTTTTCTAGATTTCAGCCTTGGTGGGTTTTTGCAATGGCCGTACATGTGGTGTCTATTGTCGTTGTGTTGTTACCAGCATTTTATCTCCGCGGCTACTCTACTTTGCACTTGTGGTGGTGCAATTCCTACAAGTTGGTTCAACTTGTGTACGGGGGTAGGTTTAAGGCATCCGGTAACTATTTTTGCAGTTTCATTGACGGTGAAATCTACGAACTTGGCATGGCATGAGTCTCTTCACAGAAAGGCGGCGTATTCTGGCGCTGAGATGCTGAGGGCACAAGCCGACGTGCGTAGTACGTGTGGTTTTGCTCCCCACGAGGTGCCCGTCATCTTCCGCAGGATGTTGTTGCGGGAACTGACCTTTAGTTTTGTGTTGGTGCAGTGTGGTTTGTATGTGAGTGTCCGGTCTAATGTGACTCCTAAGACCTTAGGTGTGAAGTTGTGGTGGAGTTCTTTACCCATCCATATAATGCGCAGTTTTTTATCGGCGTCTATTTTCTGAGTTGAAAGGCGCATAATTTAGTTTTGGTAGGTTTGGTTTAGACTGGTGACAGTTTTATGCTGCTTTCTGATCAGAAGAGAACGACTTATTTATTTAGGTATGTAATTTTATATTTATATTAAGTTTATTTAGTACTAGTACCCATAATATATTTAATATTGAATCAAATATCAAATTGTCTGTACCTAACATTTAACATAGTTACTCGTAATATTTTTTTAAAAATAATATTAGGTTCTTTAACATTTTACCATTTTTTATAGTAAAATAAATTCTTATTCCATCACTGAGGCGTACAATTTTTGGTTTACCGCTTATGGTTTGCTCATTTGTATTTTATGATGTTTTTTTTTTAAGGTTTGTCCAGGTAGTCATACTTAAGTCATTAAAAAACTGTGATAAGAACTCATCGATTTTTATGTTTTTTTTGCCTTAAACAATCCTGTATAACAACCATTTTGAAACTCTGCCTTAAAAACTGTGCTATCATGCATTTTCAAATAGACTATAGTTTTAAAAGTATGAAGAAAGAAAACATTGATAAGATACTATCAGTTATATAATTAGAAAGTGGGCACTAGGATCTAAGGAGTGCCAGAAAAAACATTTATGAATTAAATGTAAGACATAACCAGACGGTTCCCTTTTTCCTTTGGTGTGCAAATAATTAGCTACGGTGCTTTTGTTTTTCATCTCCTACCTCTATTAATCCCAGTTATAACCCAGTTTTCGTTTTCGTATAACGTGGGGTTGACGGCTTTATTTGAATTAGATGAATAATATATTTTTACTTCTAAGCTGTTACCTGTAGACCCTACAGTGTAAGGCAATGGTTTTATGTTATGGTACTTAATTTAGGTTTATTTATGTTAAAAGTATTTCCACCACATTTTAAATATGTTTGGTAAAATAATATACTTTTTTGATTTGTTGTTTTAAGTAAGTTTTAAACTTATAAAAGTGATAATTACAAAGCAATGAAATTAAAGATTATGTCAATCTAATTATGACAAAAATTGACCGATTTAATTATTAATAAAAATGTTGGTACTTATATAATAATTTCTCTAATGTTTTTTTTTATTTAATTAAGTAATATGTATTGACCAAGTATACCGTTAACTGTGGTACTCGATACCAAATTGTAACTACTTAGTTACAAGAAGTAAAATTTCATTATTTGTAACTTGTATAGCAATAAGACAGTAAAAAAATGAACGCATGCTAAAAATAATTTATATTTACCCATTTTTGAAATGAATACCTATATACTTTCATGCAGATTCTATCAGAGTTAAAGTTTCTTCTGAGAGTAAAGAAAAAATTAAGGAGGAGGATGTGCATGTGCAACAAAAAGTAGGTATTTTACTTAAACAGTAATTACAAATATGTGCCACTAACTAAAATTAGAAAGTAATGAATCTAATTAGGGTGTAGTGAAAAGAATTCACACAAATTTTAACCAAATTTCAAAATCCTTCATTAGAAAATTAATTACAAGCGAGCAATGTCTTCCAAGAAATAAGTGAAATGAGACTATCTTGTTTAGTTTAGATCACTGTATGATGGATAATGTTGGAAAAAAGGTGCATAATTTTTATTCTAAGAACGTTGTTTCGTCTTTTCATATAAAATCAAGTTGGTACCGGGTTTCCCATAATAATCCAATAATACTATATGAATAGTGCTTCATTCTTTAGATTTAAGATATCGTACCTTAAATAGAAGACAGACTATTATAGAATCTCAAAAAATAATTATTTTACTTATTATACCTTAGTAGAATAGATGAAGTTCGTTGGCAAGGTAGATTCATAGTTTGTCTTAATTAAACTTGGTACGTCACTCAGTCGTTAAATTTGATGACTATTTAAAGATAAGCAAGCCATTGAAGGCCCAAGTGTTAAGTCGTTACACTTCCTATGTAAATATTTATTTAGTTTATATTTTAACACGAATTTATTGTGTTATACTCCTATTTAGGAATTGGGTAAAATGAACAGAAAATGTTCAATTTCAGTATAGACAATATTTAATAGTAGAACGTAATAATTTTAATTTTAGACAATCATGACAGGACTATTTGCTACATCACCCACTTTTTATTTGCGTTCGAGATCAAAGTGATTGTTATCAGAATGGTCACGCCATTGTTCACTTTTGTGGTTAAGCAAACATTTTAACACCTTTAAAACTATTCCAATAGCAGATTTTATTTCTTTTTTTAATGAAGTAGTCTTTAAGTGCTGAATAAAAATTACACAAATATTTTAAAAACGACCTGCATCATTCGTACAAAACATTTATTAGCTTTTAAATAGATTTATACCTTTTACGTTTGTTAAAGCGTATACTTAATGACCTTAGAGATTTAATCAATTCCATAAAATTAACATTTGTTATTGATGAGCCATTTCAAAAATCATCCGAGAAATTTGTATAAAGTGACAAAATAGTAAATATTTTTAAAGAAAAATATATGATTATTTTATGTACGATTTAAAAGGAAGTTTATTTGGATAAAAAACAAAAATATTTGAATAATATATTTAACTACAATGTCTTTAAACTTATTTTTAACTACTACAATATAATATTAGACGTCAACTATAAGTTCTGCCAACATTCAAGTGCTTGCGCTATTGTCACGTTTGTAACGTCATATACGAGTTAAAATATATTAATATTTTATTAAATTAGTAGTTAAATCATTTTATTTATTTAAAAAATAATTGAATAATTAATTTTTAATAGATTTTTTAGAGTACCTATTATTTAAAAACGTTTTAAATACATTTTTTTTAAATTAATGTTTGTATCCCTGCTGATGGTCTATATTAAAGCATACCTTATTTATCCTCTACCCCCTAAAAGTACCATTGGACATATTTAAGTCGAACCAAATAAAAAAAATTTGTTTATTAACAGAACACTTCCAAAAACATGATTTCTCTTTACTATTTATATCAAAATTGCTTTAAAATACAAAGCTAGTACAGCAATTGGTTATTTGATAGCTTAACACATATTTTAAAACCACATTTTTGATAAATTTATTCGAAAAAATTTGTTGAAAGGTTAATTCGATCGTATGCATAAAGAAGCATATTCAATCATATGATTTTTACTTTCATTATTTTTGTAAATACGTAATCCTCATCATTATTATGGTGAGAAATTTAAGTGAGCCTAAATAAGCCTTTTCACTGCTACCGTCACATATTTATTAAGAGTATGAACTCTTATTTTATTAAGAGTATATTTTAATATTTTATGTAACTAACTCCCTACATTAAATGTTATAGTTACTTTTGTCTTGAAAAAACCTTTGCGCTGACATTGTTCTGTATTTTCTGCATTTTATTACTTGCTCCAATTTTTCTGCTTCATTTCTTATGCTACTACTTAATGGTTTAAACTAAATGTAAATTTATTATTGGTAAATTAATTTAACTAAATTGGTAAACCAGTTTCCAATCCAATCAAATACCACAGACGCAATGTGTTCATTTGTCTGCGAAGATATTAAGGGTTATCATCAAACGCATTATTTACATCTATTACATCGTTTGTTAAATTCTCCAAGTAATTGAATTTAAAGCTTCCGTTACAAAATATTAATCAAGTCACATTTATATTAAGCGTGAACCGGTGAATTTAACCTTCGGTCGAATCAATTTGCACCTCATTTGTATGTTTAAATCAAAACTGATCATCGGTACCTTTTAGACATAATCACATCCTCTTTTTGTTTGTTACAAGTTTAAATAAAGTAGAGTTTATATTTAAATATCAAAAACACTGTTTTAGTTAAAAGAGCATTTTATTTTCAAAAAGTTAACAACTACACCACTCATTAAAATTAAAGACATTTTTTTTAATTAGGAGTCTACCAAGTTAATATTTAATTTCGAGACAGTATAACTTATTTTAGTTTTTTACTATTTAAATGTATAAATAATTTTTTGTCAGTATAAAGTCATTTTAACAAGTATAAAAAGGTAAAAGAAATTCCACTTAAAGTGTATCTTCTACCAAACAAATTAAAATTACGTCAAGGTATAGGGAATAACTAAAAAAAGATATCATTACTGCACAAATTCTCACTGGAGATGGATCAAAATATCCTGGGAAATTATTTGCTTTGAGTGTATTCATATTCGTCAAAGGTCAATGAATGCGAAATATTCTCTTTAATAGCACGTTATTTAGAATCATGCAATGCCATTTGCTTCATAATTATACCATCATTTTATGTTCTTGCTTAATAATACCAGACCTACATATCACCAGACAAATTTTAGAAAACCTGCAATAGTTTTTTACCAGGGTGATAATATTCCTTAATATGAAATCCAACATTTATTAGAGGATTCAAGTAGTTATTTAAACTAAGGTTATTGTTATGCATTAAACTTTCAGTTAAGCAGTTTTTGAATATATGTTGGAAAAATAAAATAATTTTTTAATCAGTTTGTGGAATTATTTAAGTAGCCTGTGTATTTTAAAGAAAAATTTTTTGTTTTTTTATGAATAATAATGTACATTATTATTATTATACAAATATTGTTAGTACAATACATACGTTTTGTGGTAAAATTGCCAGTAATAATAACCAAGTAGAGGATTCTGTAAAATGGCTATTTTACCGAAAATCTTGGAAATTCTTTAAGCATCTTAATTTTGTTGCTAAAACTTTTATTTTATTAACAATAATTTTACGCATTATTTTAAAATGTTACATATTGTTGAGTTAGGGGATTTTATACAAATAACTGGAACTATTTAAATTATACTCATCATGAAAACACATTAATATGGCAATCAAAGTTTTACAACTTTTGTTGAACCAAGTCATAGCAGTATCAGTTGTAATGTTTGCCACTGGATGTATACCAAACACGCTACATTTAAGCGTCAAAACATTTTGGCAACACATGTAATACAAAATACAAAATTCGATTATAATGATACTTACGTATCACGGATCATAGAAAAAAATGTGAACATAACACATGTCAGTTGTACAGTTTCTCAAGATAAAGAAAATTTTAAAATATTTTACGAATAAAAATAAATTTATTTTTATAAAAAATAATTATTTCGTATTGGGCGATAATAAACCAATGCCTCTAATATTAACTCTGACCGCAAAATATTTAAAAAAAATAATAAAAATAAATACATTTGGCAAGCATCTATTTAAACATATAAATATACCTTAGTAGAATTTGTGTTTATTTGTATCACATTGTTGGCTGTTGTTATTTTATTTTAATCTGTATCTGCCTACAAAGATTTGTGTTGATATAAGACTTTATTTTTTTACTCCAATGTATTTGAATTTTTTTTTATTAGCACATGTATATTGCCATCTGATGTCAGTGTCATATTCTGGTGATAGAAAACGTTTAAGTATATCTAAACTTCATCCCATCGTTTTGACAAAAAACAATACAAACAAATAAATAAGTATCAGCCGTTTGTTTTTTATCACTATACCTTACTTTTGAGTCGTTATTGTAACATTAAGTATTATTTGTTAATTATAAAACAATAGAGCATTCTTGGTAACTTTATTGAAATAAAGTACTGCAACGTACCAAAATAATTATAATTGTTAACGTGTTCTGTTGACAACCTACGTCACAACTTCCTGCCCATAGACGTGACTTAAAGGGAGAGAATGATCCATCTAACGATATCTGGTGGCATAAGAATCATTTGTTAATATGGTGTCTTGTTACCACAATTGACACTTATGCTTTATGTTACAGTTATTAATAGTTGCTAACAACTATATTATTAATGTTTCATGAATATTGTTATGGTGTGAACAGATTGTTACGGATTTAGATCAACGGAGTCCACCCCTGTTCTATTATTTGGTTTAAAGCACTGGTGTGGTTTTTTGGGTGTCATCAAATAAGTGGATGATTTATTATCGCCACCAATATTAAATATTTAGAAAACTCCCGAATAGACGTCCCTTTTCTTGAATAATTTCTTTGCAACTATTTAAAATGATCTCGGGCTGCTGTTTAAATTAATTAGAAATTAATATAGTCATGAAAAGATAGTTATAAAAAGTTTAAATTTTGTGAAATATCTAAGTGATATAAATTAACGAACCAAAGAATAAATATCGTAACAATATAAATTTGTTAAACAAATCATCTATTATTTTAATTACAAAAGTTAAATAAGAGACAAAACAAGCCTAAAATATATGTCACTATAAGTAATAGCTATGTATTTTTTTAAAATTTTCACACAAGAATTTTCAGTCGTAGATCAATTGACACCGGTGCAGTTTTTACCATCAAGCTTCTGCATGAGGCATTTAAAAGTGAATTACAACGTTGGATAAAGGGCTACGTGCCCTCATGTGTACTTTGTTCGATGCTAAGGTGCGGGTTCAGGACTGTTCTATTCATTTTTTATCCTTTTTTTGAACGCTCGCGTATTCATATTAAATCCCATACTAGGAAATTTATTACTTCAACTTTTCATATTTCTTATACATTCCAAATTCTTATTTTAAATTATGAGTTTAACTACCAAAAACCCTGCACTAATGTTTTACTCACTGTTTCCATTCGTAACACATTTTAATTTTAAAGTATGTGTATTATTTTACAAGAACTATTTTAATAAATACTGTAAAATGGATCACTAAATCAAATGTTATAAAATATTGGGCAAAAATTAATCATTTAAGAGTGTAAACTGCACGGCAAACCGTATAAAATGAAGTTAATCAGAAGGTAAGGAAAAATTAAATATTCTATACTAGGTAGTAGAAATACGTTCAAATTTTGCCAGTATAATTTGACAACAATAAAATTAAAAAAAAAAAACAGATTGTAACTAATAGTATAAATTGGTAAAAATAAATTATGTATACTTATTACATACTTAAAATCACTTTATGATGATTCCACTGCTTGTGCCAGGATAAACGAACCTTACACGGATTAAGAATGATTGATTTGATCGTCAAATACGTCCTTTACGCCGATGATTAGGTCATATGAAAGGTTGTATTAGATATCTGAACAGGAGTTGCAGGCGATGGTTAATCTTATGCATAATGCCCATTCAATCTCAAAGGGATAAAAGTAAATGTAAGCAAGTCAAAAGTAATGGTTTTTGAAAGAGAAAAAAGCAAGACAAACTGCGAGGTGCTGATTTAAATAATTAAGTTCAAAGTTTGCGAAAGACGAAAAGTATGACTGTGACATTAAGTGAAGGGTGTTGACAGGGAAACAAATGATTGGAACCATGCAGAACTTTATGAGCAGCCAAAACGTATCAAAAAAGACACGACTGATTTTGCATAGAGGAGTACTGGTTTCTACACATATATATGATAGTAAATGTTGGCGTTGGCAGAAGAAGCATGCAATTAAAATCAATGCTGCGGAGATGAGTAGTCTGTCAAAGATAGCTGGAGTGATAAAGTGGATAATGTAAGAAATAGTGTGATAAGAGAACACTGTGGCATAAAAGAAGATGTAGTAACAAAGATAAATGAAGGCATGCTTAGATGGTTGAGCACGTAGAGAGAAAAGATAAAGGAGGTTGATGAAACAGATTTATAAGGCGATTGTGAATAGGCAAGTCGGTCGACCTCGGCGAACGTATCTCGATCAGATTAAAATATTTGGAAGAAAGGCCAGGTCAAGAGTACCAACAACCGACGAGCATGTATAAAAGCGCTAATCAAAGAAGAAGAAGAAGCAAAATACGTGTGTAAGATCCGTTTCAAGAGGAAAAAAGTGGTCTCTTCCTACCCCCACGGGAAAAAGGCGTGACCATGGTTTATTTTCCACTAAATACATTTAACAAAATTTTTAATCGATATAATTTTGTTACTAGTATTTAAATAACAGGTTGGACACTGTTTTAAACTAAAGGTTGTGAATTTTTTTTGTTTTCTCACTATGACTCGGTTTAGTTTGGTAGACGTGGACGTGAAAGTATAAGTATCTATTTATTTATCTTATGGTTAGCAGCAGAGCACATTGTCCTGTATTAAAAGGGGTATGGTTTGTTTACACTGCAGCTGTTGACACATTTTCAGAGGAATCATATTTATTTTGTTTTTGCACAAAGCAGCATCTCGACTATTTAAAAGTTATAAGTAAAATTTTTAATTTTAAAGAAATATATAGTGTATCTAGTAATAATGCTTTAAAATAACGCCTGGAAGAATAATAATATATCTGCTAAAGAAAAAAACGTAGGCGAAAAGTATGCGAGTCCCCACGGTGGTAGTAGTAGTAAAGTGTAACAACCATATATTTTCAGTTCTTTCAAAACATTCGTTGCGTGATTGGTATCTCTCTCACTAATTTAATCCAAATAGAGCTCGATTAAAAGGGTGGAAGGTAGTAAATTTATATAGCCTACATATTTGACAAAGACAAGTTGTTTTGGCTAAAGCAGTCGAAATAACATCGCATTGACTGATTAAACCCTTTGTTAAGTTTTATATGCTCAACTAAACTTACTACTTTTATAAAAAAAAATTATTTGGACTGTTACTAAATATGTTAAATTGTACATTGTGATAAATAAGCGATCTTTTACTTTTAATACTAAAATTTAAAAAATGTTTAAATATTGTACGTAGCATGCTGTTGCAAATGTTTCGAATTTAAAACAGTTTTGTTATTTAAAATACGAGCACTACTAACTGCATGATCGAACGATGTAAAAAATAAATTTATACATAGGTACTCTCTGCATAGCATCAGGCGCGGCTCCCGAGTTATTTTAGAGGTGGGTAAAATTGTGGAGGATAGTGCCACAAGCACTGTCCCGCAATCGACAAATTTTTAGAGTTCCACGCACAAAATAACGTTTATTATTATTTTTATATTTTCGACTTTTAAATATAGCAACTAAAAGATATATCCCTTGAGATAAATTACAATTATGTGTCAATCAATAATTTTGCTTAAATTTTTTTTATTTTACCTAACCTTATTATTATAGTCTTTTATAGATCTACGATAAGCACTACTTAATTGAGTTTTTATATCAACACGTTTAAGGCTACCGAAATTCATACCATTGTTTATATGCATGATAGAAGTAGCATGTTTTACCACTTTTTTTAAATGTTTTAAGTCAGTAATGCCTATTTTAGTCCATAACTAATCATCAGTATAAAAGAAGGTATAGGGAAAACAAAAAAGAGGTATTTTTTAAATTGCATCCACAAATCCAGTCAGAAATATTGTACATAGTTGGCTTAAAATACCCGTTAATTGCTTTCGCTCTATCTTTTGTGTTTTGTTTCAGATCTAACAGAATTTTTGGGCGTCCTTTTTCTTTTATTTACAAACGTTTTTCAAAAGTCAGTGTGTCGCTAATTTTACACTGAAGTATTTTTTGCAGTCACCATAACTGCACTATACGAATGCACACGATTCCAAAAAAGAACATTTTTAAAATCCATACACCGAAACCAAAGTTTACATTATGTAAACTTTGTCGAAACAAAAGAAAGTATGAAAGTATGTATTTGACCAGTCGACCGTCGACAAATTTGTCATCTACTTGTCTCTTTTCAGCTTCAGAGCTGGCGAGTATGCTGTTGTCTCTGTCTGTCTTGCAATGCATTCATCCTTGTGAATGTTCTTAATAATTCGTGAGGACAATTTAAAATACGGCCCGGCCATGCGCGTAGTGGACAAAAACGAGTTATTATTATTAAATTTCAGTAATATTGGCTTCATTGACAGTAATTGGGCAGCTTTTGCATAAAAATTAATTCCATTTTTTTAAATAGTTTATGTATTATTGAACATAAAACAGTTCAAAAAAATAGGCGGGTCATTAATCAAATGACCTCATCAAGAAGCCGCGCCTGCCTAGTATAAAGTCTGATCGTAACAAATTACCTTTTTATTTTGCACAAACTACATAATAAAATAACAAAAATATAACAAATTTACTGACAATTACATTCGGACGCTGATCTAATAACTCTGAAACTACTATTAGACTTATTAATTAATCTAATGTACTCTGGTCAAAAGCTGTCATATGTCAGTTTAAGTTTTATTCTTCATGTTTTGATGTAGGTACATTCATAATACAATGTTTCGTGGTGTTGCATCAAACAAAAAACTGCGAGAATTTATCATTTCTCAGTACAGCAATAATAAATAAAAACAATTTGCAGATGACTTGCAAAATCAACAGTCAGGGACATTTTTAAAAAGTATGGAGAGACAACTTGTTATTTTGCTATGAGGTTTATGCAAAATAGTAATTTCTTACGATCAGACTTTATGCTAGGTAAAGTGTATAAATATAATTACGCTATTGCACTACATAATCTATTGTATGAGAAGTCTAGAACCATGCAAGTTTTATATTTTACCTTTAATAATTGTAGGTTTTTGTGACGACTTACTGATTCGTAACATTTGAATGTTTTTAAAAATATGAAAATGCACCAGTATCAAAAATCCATGTTCAGCATGTTGTTTTAAGATAAAAGACCTTGTATCAATAAATATTATCTAATAATTTTTAAAGATTTTTCTCTTTGCTAATGATTTGAAGATATTTAAGGTTATTCAAAACTTATTCGATGGTAAATTGTTGCAGTGTGATCTATCTAATTGTGTAGCTAATTTTTGTGTAATATAAATTTACTGAAATTTCTGGCAAATGTCATAAATTTTCTTTTTCCAGAAATAAAAATCCTATAAATCATGTATATAAAATCAAGCAAGCAGAACTGAAAACTGCTGATACAATTAAAGATTTAGGAATAATTCTCGACTTAAAAACATGTCTTTCAAACCTCTCTATTGAAATATAACTTTCAGAGCACTACAAATGTTAGGATCAGATCTGTAAAATTATCTCTTTTTTGCCTGAAAATAATTTATTGTTTAATTATTGGTAGGTCAATATTGAAAAAACTTTACAATTTGGTGCCCTTTATACAATGTGTATATTGATCAGCTTGAGAGTGTCTAAAAAACATTTTTTATGTATTTTGCAGACAAACTTAGTTAATATACCTATAAAATTATATTGGAGATTCTTAACTTGGATACTTTAGCTTATAAAAGATTAGAATAAGATCTGGCACTTATCAACAAAATAATCAATGGCAGTTTTAATTCTCGAGAAGTTTAACTTATAACTTTAAATGCAAATTCTAGAGGTACAAGAAATTAAAAAAATTAAAAATTTATTTTTATCGTCAAAATGAACAAGTTATGATGGGCAGATATATTATATAGATTTGCATATTTTTTATTCATCCTTAGAATCATCAAAAATAAGTTTTAAAAAATTGATCGTAATACTAAATACTTTTTTTGTTTTTCTACTTATAGCTTATAATTGTAGCTTTATTAAATATTTTGTTATAAAATGATAATGAATGCCAATAATAAATAAATAATTTATTTTTTTAAACTTTTAAATAAGATTCATTAAATAAGTTTTAAATTATTTACCGACAGAAATGCGATATATCTTCATTTAACCAGCATGCTAATTCCAATTTATACAAACAATTTCTGACAATGCAATTCGACATATTTTAATTAGGTGACCCACTCATCACAGAATACTTATGCTTGGTTGAATTTTTAAGCGACCTTTCCTTTTCCGACCGATTTAACATAAAATCATCCAATTGGCTTGTTCTCGTTTACCGACTACCAAAAAGAAATGTAGCGTAAGATATTAATTTAAAAATAATGACATGACAAGAATGTAAATGTTTTATATTTTTAACGCATGACTTAATAAAGTTAGTAAACTCTTTACTACACCTTGACTTTTTTTCTATACATGGAATCTGTTCGTATATTTTTAACAAATAGAATAAATTTTTCATAATGGTGCCAACGACAATCTCTAAGTAGGTACACTTGTTAAAAAGTATATTAATTTGTTTAAAAATATGCTTTTGTGACTGTTCTTCAACAGATTATGTAAGTCGTGTTAATGTTAATAATCAGATAAATCCTATTTCCAAGTAATTTTTTTAGTATTAAAGTAGCTATTATTAAAAAATTATAATTAAGTAATTTATTTTGAGCAAAATATTGGTAAATTTGGAAGAATTCCAAGTTTATTGATTTTTTCAATACTTGATAATTGCTAACCAATAATATTGATAATTCTTAAAAATACTTTACCCACAGGTATATTTTATTTACCAAACAAATAAAGTATGATAAAAAAAATTGAGTGGTTTCAATAAATTGAATAATGTAGCGCCGTGATTTATAAACTTGTAGTATAATAACGTCAGTTCTTCATCTTACTATATGTATGTATGTTCTTCATTTAACCTGTAATTTATTGTTTCATAAAATAGTTATTGAACTTTGCGTTGTTTTTGGTTAAGTGCCAAATCAATAATCGTACTCTACCCAACAGAAAATATTTTGCATTGCGTAGTATACTATTGTTCAATTTTGTTATATTATGTAATAACTTGGTCGAAAAATGTTAATATTTTGTTACATAATGTTAATAAGAAGCCTTTTTGCTAATCAATTAAAGCACTATTTTTTATAATTATTTTTATGCAATTAGTACATGGAACTTTCGCTTTTTTATTTGCACCGCAATGATTTGTTTTCCATTGTAAATCGAAATTTACTAAAACTTTTCTACATCGTAATATAAAATGTCCTAAAACAATAACACTAAATAAATATAATGATACTTTTAATTTTACGTTCTTATTAAACACCAAAATATTAAAAAAAAATGGAATTAAAACGAAACATAAGTCTTATTGATTTTAAAGCGTGAATCATGGATAATAACTCATAAATCAATCCCGAAAAGCGTTTTTAATGATGGAAACATTAATATCAATGTATGCAAATAATTTAGGAATCAAATCTCAACAAATTAATCGTTACATTATACTTAAAAACTATTTCATATGGTTTTAAAATTAAATTGTGCAGCCTTGATTAAGGCTATTAATAATCTCCTGGGTAGAAAGAGTGCGTAACACCGAGATACTTCAACACCTCGACAAGCAGCTGGAAGTTCTGTTTTCACTAAAAAAGCGCAAACTGGAGTATTTTGGTCACATCTTAAGGAATGACAAGTATCGACTTTTAAAGCTTATTATAGAAGGGAAGATCGAAGGACGTAGAGGCCCGGGCAGAAGAAAGATATCCTGGCTAAAAAACTTAAGACAATGGTATGGAGTGAGCTCTACCACATTGTTTCGCCGAGCTTTAGACAAGGTTCAGATAACGCTGATGATTGCCAACATCCGAGGAGGATAGGGCACCTAAACTACGTTTTTTGGTGGTTAACTGTCCACATACAAAGGATTTAAAACGAATAAGAAACAGTTTGGTATTTTATTATTTTATGGCAATAAATAAAACCGTATTTTTCCTCATTTTTTTTTTATTTATTATTGTAGTAAAAAAGTTTTTTAATTAGTTTCATGATCTTTTAAAATATTTTAACACAAAATACAATTATTTCTGTTTTACCTTTTATAAGTTGAAACATTAATTTTATTTTACTAATTTTCCGTAACAGCCTGTTTTTAATCTTATGTAAGGTTACGTATATGAAATATTAAATTGCTTTTTTGACCTATACAATTCTTAAATGTCAGAAAGTTCTAATATTTTGACCGTTAAAAAAGGATCCAATATGTGATTGCCATTGTAACGTTTTACACTTAAGTATAATTTTATTTCATATTGTTATTCAAAATTTAAGGGGCACTTTTATTATTTTCTCGACTTCGAACAGTTTTTTTATGAATTTTGAAATGTGCAACTTTAATCCTTACATTTGTATCGGTATGAATATAAATAATACAATAATACCTAAAATAAATATTTTTTTATATCTTCTAATAATTATTTTTAGCAGTAACGCTCACAAAAAATTGTCTCAAATGTGGTGTTTTTAACAAAGTCAGTTTGATGAACAAATTTTAAATGATATAAAAATAAAAGCGAAGTTTTTATTACTTTGTCATATTAAAAACATCTTTTTGTACAAACAACTAAATTTGTTATTATTGGTACAGTTTTAAGTATACTTTCTTTAGCTACTGATGTCTCTTTTATTTAGGGCACAAATATTGTTTTAATTATTTTTATTTTAAAAAATACATATTATTTAGTAAAAAATGTCTGTTTTACTAAAAGTCTATTATATTTGTAAAATAATATAATCCACTTTTTTATAATTTTTATACATTCACACCAGTTATTATTTTTTTTAAATTTATAAAAATCTAAAAAAATTTTATAATCTTTGGGATAATTTTTGCTAGCTGTTAGTTTATAGTAATATTTAATGTAAATTTAAAAATTATACAAAAAATTAAAACGTAATTTTTTGAACTATTTTCTAGTGATAATTATACTTTTTAATAAGACGAGCAATTCGTTTGTTTTTCTAATGTATTTTGGGGTTTAATTCTTTAAACTATTTCGATATATCCATAATAAAGCACCATTAAAAAATAAAATAATTTATCGAGCAAAAAATGGTTGTACTCAATTTGATTTTAAGTTGATTTTTTGTCTTTGTAATAACGCGACTGTTTATAAAATAAAAAATTAATTAAACACTTAATTAAAGTTGTAAAACCAACCATAATTTCATTAATTGTAATTTTCTTAACTTTTTAATCTAAAACTGTAATTAATACAAGAAATATTTTTTACTTTTTAGTTTATTGCAATTTCATAAATTCTTTTGTTGCGCATTTCTAAAATAATTTTGTTGGAAAAGCTAGAGAGAAGTTTTCCTCATTAAATTCTTTTTTTTTACCTGTTAAAAATTAAACAGTATCATTATTTTAGATACACTTGTTAAAATTGTTTTGAACGCATTGACTTACCAAAATTTCGCCTAAGCAAATCAAATTGACTGATGGCAAAAACTGTCGGTGTCACAAAGTAGATCAAGCACAATAAAGTTACTATCATGCTTAATAATCACTTTTAAAGTTTACATTACAAGAAAAAATTTCTTATACTAAAACATTTATAACTTAAAATTAAAGGAGTCACACGGTTAGTGATCAGATAAGAGCGCGGTAGTTATCATTAAGTCGCGTGTTGTTCTTGTTGGTGGTTGAAATCAAATGCGTTCATCGCGCCAAAATATTGGAAACTAAATCACATAGCCAGAGGGTTTTGCCGCCCCCAACACCGTACTCCCTTCCGAGACGAAGCAGGCTTGCGCTCTATTACGATTGTTTTGCGCATTCGTCGATTCCGCACCCTGTAGAATTTTGCTTTAAACGATTCCATGTCCCATGTTTTGCCAACTAACATATATAGGTACAAGGAACCGTTTATCGTAAGTAACACATCTGGCTAGTATTTCTGGTTATCAAACTCTGTCTCTGGATAAAGATTAGCACTGTCTTGACTAGAAAGTAGCTACCTGATAATGCTTGTTTCCTGTCTTGTAACGGTTCTTTCCCATCTAAACTCTCAACCACATTTATCAATTTCGCTACACACAGATCAAATTTTGTAAATAATGAACACAAGTAATTAATTAAGATTTAGTAATTTAAAAAAAAAACAGGAAAATGTTTGCAGTGTTCCTCGTCGTTGGTAAGTAATAATTCTTGTTTTTGCATGATAACAATAAGGCTTTAATCTATTGTTTAAATGTGTACGTATTCTTAAATACTATCACTTTTTTAAATGTGTACATATTCGTAAATATAATTACTTTTTTGAATGGAACACGAGTGTAATTATTTTATTTTATGCTACGAATGTTTGTGGGGACCAAATACTTTAGCTATCAACCAATATGTTTTATCAGTTTTCTCGCCCAGCGGGACAGAGTCACTTCAATATAATACTCCTCAGGTCGCGGTACACTTATTGGAGTTTAAATGTCTCGGATATGCTTAAGGAGTTCTTCGAAGTTCGCTTTAATTCCTCCCCAGGGTAAGGGAATAAAAATGATTCCGGATGAAGGAGAGTTCTCTTTAGCAGTTCTCTAGACAGCACTCGCTCTCTGTCACTGGTATAACCGGTCATAGAAGTACACGCAGAAATAATGATTTTAAAACGCGATAGTTGTCAATATAAAATAAAACCATAGGTATTGGATTTTGACAAAAAAAGGAAATTTAACAAATTAGTAACAAGCATTTTTATATTGCATCATTATTGGCATCAGAAATAGTTCAATAAATCACTTGGCGGTGTAATTATTAGAAAGAAAATTATGACATTATCACATAAATATATCAAATGTGTTTTTGATAAATGTATACAGGTTTCTAAAAAAAATTTTATTTTTTGCTCTAATTATTAAAAATACAGATTTTAAGTAACTATTGGAATTCAAAATTGCTAAGTGGATGCCAGCCTAGATTTTACATGAAAGCAATGCCAACAACATTTATGTTTTAAGGAAAAATTAAATTGGGCATAATGTAAAAAATATATCCGGTTTGTTATTAAGATATTTTGAAAAGACTTGCAACTAGTGCTGAACTGAATTTAAAGTTGTAGGTACTTAAGATATTCATTAGAAAGTGTAAAATTTTAAATCTTATTACACATGTTTAACGTACCTTTACCTTGTGAATCCTATAGAAAATAATATTAAAATTATTATTTGTTCTTAAGATATCTAATACCAAAACAAAATTTTTAGTTAATTTTAAAGAAAAGTGTAGAAGTTATTGATTTCATAACATATACATATGTATCCCGTAGGGGTACGCAGAGATCACTCCCTTCCACTTCTTACGGTTCTTACACAAATCTTTTGCTTCTACTTTCATCAGTGCTCTCATACATGCTTATTGGTTGTTGGTACTCTTGACCTGGCCTTTTTTTAAAACAATGTCGATTTGATTGAGATATGTTTGCCGAGGTCGACTTCTATCAATTTGTTCATTCACACTTGCCATTTATGCATTCGTTTATACGTCTTTGTAACCAAATATTTTTTTACACCACAGCGTTCCCTTATCTTATTATTCTTCACTTTATCCAATTAAGTTACTCCAGGTATATTTCTCAGACTGCTTATCTCTGCAGCATTAATCTTACTTTCATGCTTTTTCTGCCAAACTCAACATTCACTACCAAAATAAGTGATGGGAACAGCACTTCTCTATACACAGTCAGACGTTCCTTTTTCGACACGTTCTGGCTGCTCATAAAGTTATGCAGTGCCCCATTCATTTGTTTCCATGTCAACATCCTTCGGTTAATGTCACAGTCATACTTTCTGTCTCTCGTAAACTTTGACTTTTATATTAAAATAAGGTAGTGCTTTACATTACTAATAAACATATTTTACACAAGATGCTTGAAATGAATAACTGATTACTTTTTATAAAAACTTCTAATTCTACAACCAATTTTTTTTTAAATGATTTCACCTGATCTTTTAATATGTGAAATTAGTAGACATTATTAAATTATGTCAGTACGCGTTATATCTTTGGGGTAGTATTTCATTAACTTTTTGTATTAAGCTAGATTTTAATTAACTGAAAATTTAAATGAAAAAAGCCAATTAACTGGCTTACTTTTAAAAAAATGTTACTTGTCTGAAATTGTAAAATTAACTAAAAATTTAAGCTTTTTGAGATCCAATCACTGAAAGAAAAATGTTATTATTAATGTTCGTAAAAAGCTATATTTCGGTAAACAACTAAATTATTTGTTGGTGTGTATCAGTTCCCTAGATAATATTCGGTCTTCGCCAGGTAAGGCATCAAATACACACAGATGAACAAACAGGGAGCTATTATTGGATGGCCTTTATCATAAATCATTTTGATGCATTTGATACTGCTACATCTCTGCTGGACAAAACGTATAAAATTGGAACACTTCGCGAATGTGAAATTTTTGATTTCAGTATATAGTAGTTCACATAATGGAGTTTTGTCCCAGGTATTCAATGTCATGTTGACTACAGAAAATAAAAAAAATGTCTGTTTTAATTTATATGTTGTTGTTCATTGATAGTTTTCAAATATAAAAATGAATTCCGTAGATTTTAACCGACAGTATTTTTTGTTAAATTTAATTAAGCTATTATGTTGATATGTATGCAATTTACTTTTAAACGCTAATTTTTTATCTATTAATAAAGCTGTCCAAACAAACTCTTTACGAGACAATAAATAAATGGATTTGGCCGTATAACTATTCAACTTTAAGGAACCAAGAATATGGCTTTGATCTTACTACAGCGTATCCATAACAAATGGAATAATTTGAGTACATCTAAAGATATTAAAAAAAAATACCATCTTTAAATAATCTAAAAAACAAAATAAAAATTACTAAGATAAATTAAATGCCCACCCAAACATAAATAAATTACACGAAAATTAATAAAGTGTAGCAGACGATCACAAACATAGAATTTGTAGGCAAATTGGAAATAATGAATAATAAATATTTTTTGTAGATACACGTATTAAAATAGCACGGTAATATAATCCATATTTGTTGAAATTAAACTTCTTTTGACACAGTGAAAAACTCTTCTGAAATACATTTATAAATGAATTAATGAGTTGTTTTCATGAGTGGTTCAAATTATTTTTACGAGTATACTTTCAACTACCTAAATTCTTATTGTGGCACGTATTTATTTCATTTTTACTATTTATTTTTTTAAAAACATTTACTTAAATATTTTTATGGTTTAATCACAAATGCAGACAATTAACAAAAAAATTCTTTTTTATACAAAGACGCTACGTGTCCCTTCTACTGGCTTTTAATTATTATTCTGCTCGTGTTTAATTCATTGAAATTTGCCAAGTATCCCCGAATGCCAGCACCCGGTATCTGTTTTGTTTCTATGGCATTCATTTTGTTCAGTCAGCTGAAATATCAGTCTTCACATTGCCGTGTTTTTTCCGGTACAGTCAATTCACCTGACTTCAAAATACGGAAAATCGTGCCTAAAGAGCACAAAAAAATAACGTACTTTCTGGTTATTTAAATTCTGAAGTCTCATTTAGATAATGAAAGTAATTGCCTGGCTATATTTTATTTTTATACTCTAGTTAAAATAATGTACTTAGCAGATCCCAAAGGCGAAATAACTTGTATAAAATCACAATGAATGTGAGCTGTGGTTTAGGAAATATGAATACCTAATTAAGAGGCTATATTATTACAAAATTTATTTACGTAGTGAAATGTATGAACGAAGAATTTAAACGTAAGGTAACCCAACATTTTGTTGTGGTATTACATAACTATTTTGCAAAATTACTTTTTTGTCCTGATTTTGTTTTATTTTCATTAAATTTTATTTGCTGTCACTCCTTTAATTTATTATATATAAGAAGTTGAAAAAAACATTTACATACAATGCACAATCTAAAATCTACGATTTACGAATACATAAACTGTAAATTATGAGTGCTTTTAAAATTAAGTATTAAATTCGTTAAAAGTATGAAAAAAAACGAATTATTTTAAAATATTTTTTCTCGAGAATTGCTAATAATCAATTTGTTGTAACGTACTCGTATCTGCAAAATAGATTAACCGAGAAAGTAGCTCGCGCAACAGAAGCAATCGATATTACACGCAAGGCGATATTAAAACATTGGTCAATTCAGTACAATTTTTCTCAGTTAACAAAAAGATGCACCAAAGACAATAAATTATGCTAAGTTTTACTCTCGTAATTTAAAATCCTGTATAACAGTTTAATATAAAAGTACAGTGCAACAGAAGTAGTTTGTCGCAGTGGAATCCACGTAAAATGATTTCAGTGCTCGTATTAAACTACCGCTCACCCCATACATAGACAATGTCCACCACAATTCACTTCTCACCACTCTGTCATAGGCCTTTTCCAAGTCTATAAAAGCGCAGTAAACCTTCTGACTTCTATTCAAGAATTTTTTCACTATACCACGTAATGTAAAGACCTTATTCATACATCTTTTTCCTCTTCTAAAGTTAAAATATCAAATTACCAATTTTCGTAGTCGTAGTAGTTTGAAACCTACAAAACAATTTTGCGTCTGTAAAATGAGAAATATTGGAAAAAGTAACTTTATGTTTCATTTATTCAAATTAATTTTTTTAAAGAGATATTTAAATTGTAAAATTTGAAAAATTATAATTTTAAAAAAAGTTAATGCATCTAATATATTATTAAAAAACGAAAAATTATCTTTTGTTTATTAAAGCAGTTTTCAAAATTAATTTATTAATTTTTTAAATCTGGTCAATGGTTTTTAACAAGAATCTGTACATATGAAATAAATAGTCTTTAAGTACCAAGTTGAAATGTTAATAGTAATGTAGTCTGTATATAAGACAATATCTTCAAACTCATTAGTAATTGTCAATTTCAAATAAATAATTGCGTTGCTCTGAAATTAAAGTTTTATTTTAACGTAAATACATACACACAATAAAAGAAACCACATTTTAAGTATATTATTTAAATAGTCAATGCTTTTTTACAATTTATATAATTAAAACAATATTATTAAATTCTGTCAACTCCAAAATTGTTTTTCAACACAGTAAGCTGTTATTAGTAGCAGCGCCATCTATGGAGTATATGTGTACATCTTCTTAATCTTTTTTAGGTGCCCTGTCCTCCTCGGACGTTGGCAATCATCAGCGCTATCTGAACCTTGTCTACAGCTCGGCGGAACAATGTGGTAGTGCTCACTCCATACATTGTCTTAAGTTTTTTAGCCAGGATATCTTTCTTCTACCCGGGCCTCTTTGTCCTTCGATCTTTCCTTCTATACTTGTCATTTCTTAAGATGTGACCAAAATACTCCGGTTTGCGCTTTTTTAGTATAAACAGAACTTCCAGCTGCTTGTCGAGGCGTTGAAGTACCTCGGTATTACGCATTTTTTCTACCCAGAAGATTCTTAATAGCTTACTGGGCGTCCACATTTCAAAGGCCTTCAATTTTTTGCACATCGCATCTGTAAAAGTCCAAGCTTCCATTCCATAAAACAGTATGCTGAACACGTAACAGCGAAGCATTCGGACGCGCAGAGGCAAGCTTATGTGTACATACTCACCGTTTTACCAAGCGAAGCGCGCTTTACAAATTAAAGATAATTATTTAAAATAGTTTCTTAACATGTATGTATATATATCGTAATTGTTTAATACATATTATGTCATTTAAAATTAGTTAAAAAATATATTGAGTCAATATAAATTAATTGTTAAACGTTTTAGCAATTAATAATTTATTCATATATTTTGGAAAGCATAAAATGTTAAGAGGATAGGTGCATATGTTTTTATTACCAAAACTTTATTTCATTTTATATTTTTAGACAGTTACTAATATAAATTGCGACGTGTAGCTGCGTATCGTAAGGAGAAATCACTTACAATGCCTCCGACATATTATAATTTTATAATCGCTTACTGCCTTTGACTACGTCTTTCACACTTTCTGAGCGAGATTCAGTATAGGTAGCTCGGCCTTTACCTGCTTGCTCTCTGCATACATTTCGTTATATATATTATTTTATCTAGATTCGAAGATTTTTTCATTTCATCTGGTGATAAATTACCTTTTACTATTTAAAATTTTCGAAATATATTTTTGAGAAATTTTATTTTAGAACGGACAAGCTGATTTTAATCAAATATTAATCTTTTAATAACGTTTTTTCCTCTTAAATAACTAAAGATTGAATGTTTATCGTTTACATTGATTAAATGTATAAAAAACTAAAAGAAGAAACTACTCCGGAGTAAAGTTTAATAATTTTTTTTACAAATGAATCAGTTTTTATTAGAAATTTGTTATTTTCTTTTATTTACATATTTTTTTGGCTTGGGCGGTTGCCATTTGGCCAGTCACAGACAATTTTATTTACAGTAATAATTCATTTAATAACCCCATCGTCAAACTGCTATATTGCTCTTTGTTAAGATCAATTACTGACTACAATTTTATATAAAAAATTTAAAAAGATATGTTTTTTTTGTATTTTTATTAGCTTTATAAAAAATCATTACTTTTTACTAATACTGGTTTTTTTCAGATTAAACTTAGAAATAATCATTTTTTTTAGGAATTGGATTTAACGAATAAATCTATTTTCTCGGTAAAAACTTTAAGAATGAATTATTGCAATATCCGCTAAATATTTTGTCACTTTCGCTACGTCTTCCACATCGCACACCACTAGTTTTGATGTTAAATTAATGCACAAATAAAACATTAAAAAAGTTGGGAATTTAATCTACATGTATAAAGGTAAAGAATAATGAGATAAGAGAACGCTGTGGTGTAAAAGAAGATGTGGTTACAAAAAGATACATAAAGGAATGCTTAAATGGTTTGGACACGTTGAAAGGATGGAGGAAGGAAGATTGACGAAACAAATTTATAAAGCGAGTGTAAATGGACAAGTCGGTTGAGGTCAAACTCGGAGAACATATCTTGATCAGATCAACATTGTTTTGAGGAAAGGCCAGGTCAAGAGTACCAACAACCGACGAGCATGTATAAGAGCACTGATGAAAGAAGAGAAAGCAAAAGATGTGTGTAAGAACCGTAGCAAGTGAAAGGAAGTGGTCTCTGCCTACCCCTATGGGAAAAAGGCGTGACTTTATGTATGTATGTATAAAAACTACTGGTTCATTCGTATGCTGAATGGATTTTAAATACAGTGTTTATTTGTAAAGGACCCTTCCTTAATATTTCAGAAATGTGACATATTAGAAAGAAATGCTGAAACACGTCAATTTTTAACTTGAGGGGGAAACTTTTTAGCGATAATCTCATAAATGTCAAATTCATCCCTTCCCTACTGGAGATACCCCTTAAATTTTTTCAAATGGTGTTAGGTATCAAGTCATACCTCATTTAAAAGGTCTAGTAAATCTCTATTTAGTCATACTGTTTTGCCTTTGATACCAGCCTTCCATTGTTATTTATTCGTTGTTTAAAATTTGCTCTCTTTAAACTTTTTATATGCCCCCGTATTATGTTGACAATAAAAAAAAATATAGTAACAGTGACAAAAACAAAAACAATAATGACAATTAAAAAAGTCATAGTGATAATTATAAGCAAATTGTTAATCTTTAATAGATATTGCTGGTATTGACAATTACTAAAAATGGTTTTGAATAGAGATTTACCAAAACTTAAATAATGTATGACTTGATACCTAACGTTATTTAAAAAAATTTAAAAGGTATCTCCAGTAGGAGCATTTCTGAAACATTAAGGGTGGGCCCTTTTCCAATAAACACATCGATTAAATAACAATGGAAGGCTGGTATCAAAGGCGAAACAATATGATTAAATGGAGATTTACAAGAACTTTTAAATGAGGTATGACTTGATACCTAACGCCATTTGAAAAAATTTAAGAGTTATCTCCAGTAGGGAGATGGTGAATCTGACGTTTATAACATTAGCGCTAAAAAGAGTCCCCCTCAAGTTAAAAGTTGACGTGTTTCGGCATTTCTTTTTAATATGTCACATTTCTGAACTATTAAGGGTGGGTCCTTTTCAAATTAACACAGTGTATATTTTATTAAATAATCTCCTAGTTTTTCTACGATTATGCAATAATATATACTAACAAAATGCATCCATTAATTTACAATTAAGTTTATAATTCATTTGGCAAAATCAGTGACGCGTAATGTAGCTTGTATTTCTAATAACAGATTCACAGAAACAGTTGGTTGTGAATTTGGCCCACAAGCAATAATTAAAACAGTATTAAATTATGTGTTTTTTATTAATATTGTGGTAAACGTTACCTTGCTATTGATGGACAAAACGATATACTTATGTTGTTAACCATGAAACTTAGATCTAAGCATATTTTACCACCTAAAAATAACTTTAATTTATTAAAAAAAAGAAGATTTTGAACCATAATGCTATGATTTATTTAAAGAACGGAAATTGTTATAAAAAGGTACTTCTATAAAACGGGTTATTTGAGTTGTTGTATATTACCAACCACAAATCCACATTTTCCAAAAATAAATACTTACCCCTTATAAAAATTACCAATGAAATAATAAAATTATTATTCTATTTTACATTGTCTTCTATTTTACATTGTCTACAAATAGGTTCCATTTTTATACGTCATAAAATAATTTGTATGAATGTTAAAAATCCTTAGAGGTGTAAGACAGTTATGTGTCCTCTCCCCACTTCTGTTTAACATTTACTCTAAAAACATCTTCCAAGAAGCTCTCGAATTAATTAGGCATCAAAGTAAATCGTACATGGATCAACAATATACGGTATGCAGATGACACAGTCCTGATAGCAGATAATATGAATGACCTCCAAAGGCTCCTGGACATAGTTGGAATGCACGGCCGACTTATGGGAATTAACATCAACATAAAAAAGACAAAAATCCTTGTAATCACCCGCAAATTGGATGAGTTCCAGAATTCGAAACTCTCATACGATAGTGAAGACAAAGAACGAGTAAAAAAGTTTAACTATCTAGGGACTTGGTTATGTGAAGACTGGTCTTCAGACGTAGAAATCAAATTCCGGATAGAAAAAGCGAGGAGCTCATTCCTAAAATTTAAAAACATTTTCACGAACTCTGACTTTGACCTCAATCTCAGAATAAGATTTACAAAATGTTACGTATGGTCCGTACTGTTGTATGATATGGAAGGCTGGACATTGAAGGTTAGAACAATGAATAGGCTGGAAGCATTTGAAATGTGGATCTATCGAAGAATCTTGAAAGTCCCATGGACAGCAAGGAAAACCAACGAGGAAATTTTGAGGACGATAGAAAGAGAACGCGAATTGTTAAGCACAATAAAACGCAGGAAAACATCGTACCTGGGACATGTGTTACGCAACGAAAGATACCATTTGATCCAACTATTAATAGAAGGAAAAATAGAGGAAAGAAGGGGTGTAGGCAGAAAGAGGATGTCATGGCTCCGAAATATCAAACATTGGACAGGAATAGGAACCATTAGAGAATTAATTCACACCACCAGAAATAGGGAAAAATGGTCAGAAGCGATCGCAAACATCCATTAATGGATAGCGGCGGAAGAAGAAAAAAATGAATGTTAGTAAAAGTTATTTTAAATTTTTTTTTTAATAAGCGAAATACATTTGTGTGCTTAAATTAACTTCTCATACGTAATATTAATTTGTGAATTAGTTTTACATGATATTATTTAAGTGGCAAATAATTATTTTGTTTTATCTTAATCAATGACATAGAAAACCATTTCTGCTAATTTTTGCATAAATTGAGCAAAATAAAGGGTATTTTTAAATTATTTATTTAATTAAAATTTAAAATTTTGTAACTCACATAAATCATGTGCTTTAATAAATCATAACCGTGTAAGTTTATGAGCAAAATCGAAATTGGTGACAATATGATAAAAACTTTAACATTTAATCAAAAGAATATACATCTTGTAGAACTGAAAGTCATAAAACAAAGTGCAGTATTGAATTTCCTTTGGGCACTGTCACACATAGGAATAGTTGGATACGACAAGACCGACATACTAGCCAAGACTGCAATCTTAAATGCTAAAGAAATCATCAATGAATCACTGTCTCCGGACGTAAAACAGTCGTTAATAAATATAGTCCATAGTGCTGGCAAAACAAGTTAAACCGACCGACAGCTAAACTAAGACAAATTAAATTCTCAGTTCTATCGTGGAAAACTACTCCCATCAAACAAAGACATCGAGTTGTGTTATCTCGTCTACGGATAGAATACACACTTACCACAAATCAACATCTACTATCAGGAGACCATGCACCTCGTTGTTTCGCGTGTGACTCTAAAATTACCGTTTAACAAATCCTAATAGACTGCCCCTTATACAATCTGAAACGGCAAAATCACAATCCTTAAGATAACGTGAAAGATCCTTCTACACGTCAACAAAGAACATAATTTACTTATAAACTTTTTAATAGACATTAATATGCTTAAAAATATTCAAACCCTTACTAACAAACAATGTATTATGATGCTAATAAGCCTAGAGGTTGATGCAGTACTTTTTAATAAAAAAATACATCTTTTGCATTAATATTAATGTACGTAATTAATCAGTGGTGGTTTTAAAATTAAAAATAAGCCACTTTAATTGGTCTTTAGAGTACTTTAAAAATTATCAAAATTTTGGAGTTTAACAAATTAAATTAGAATTTTGGGTTATATTTTGAAAAAATAGTTTTGTAATTTTTGTTAAAAGATCGTTTTATTGTGGTTTTAAAAATTCCACGCAGAGCATTTTTTAGTAAATCATGAAGAGAAAAGTGGGCTGCAGAAGAATTTAAAATTCTAAATACTCTAATCCCTAGATAAAAATAAACAAACTGGTTACTGGAATCGTTAACAGCCAAACAAAATGTCGAAAAAGGTGAAAATCCGTTTTTATGAATGAACATAAAAGCCACAGCACTGGCGGGTTGGAGAAGCAAAAATCATAATTTATTAACGTCAGGTACGGTGGGACACGGTTATCTCTTGAATGATAGCCCTGGTTAAAAATCCCGGTCTCGGCCCTATTAGCTAGAACGTCAGAACGGCGACGCCGAAGAGACTAAGGGCGATGCGGAAACTTGCGTTACCGTTGGGAAAGTATTCAGATGTTTCGGTTCGCCCGTTTCCTTACAGATATGTAAAAAAATACTTTTTTGTTTTACCGGGTGTCTCAGTTGTATTATTACAACGCCCCATAAATCATTTGACCAGGAACGAAGCTAAGTTTTGAAATTTAAAAGAACACTGTGTGTATGTGTAATGTCTTATAGCAAAGGGTTCAGCTATAGATCAGTTATGATCATTAGTATACAGTTAAAGATGTAACTACTCCTGTGTTTTATTTTAATTTACTCTGGTAAAAATAGGTTATTAAAATTTGAATTTTACGCACAATTCCCTTTTTAATGAGGTAATAATTACACTTTGTATTGTGGTTTAATAAAAATAAACAAAACAAATTTAAAGATTAACAAATTACTTTAACGTTCAATGTCACAAAATAATAATATTCAGAACGTTTAAACAAAACACAACTAGGTTTTAGAATCTGGTAAAGTAAGTTAATTATATGTTTAACAGTTCACCTTTACGATATTTGAAGCAAAATAATTTATCAATTTTTAGTCTAAACTGTGTTGGATAAATCAAAGTAAATAATGATGCTTTTTTATAAAGAAAAATTACATATGATCCTAATTTATGGAAATGTCAAATAAAAACCGCCGTCAAATGTTTACAAACAACGTTATCCCGAAAGACGCATACCAAGAACAATGTGCTTTAAGAACAATGGAGCACCTGCATACAATTCTGCAGTGGTGGTTGGTCATTTAAAGAAAATATTTCCTAATCAGTAGATCGGCACGTGTGGACCAGTAAAGCCTACAAATTCTCCCGATCTTACACCTTTGGATTAATTTTTGTGGGGGTTTTAGAATTGAAACGCTTAATGCTGCTACTGAGGTATTAGGAATTGTAACGTCTCGTTAACTTTTGCGTCGAGCTGAATGTTGCCTGGACCAATCTTCTTCTTCAAATGCCCATTCGTTCCGAATATTAACGATCATCCTGGATATAATGACTTTGTTTACAACTGCTTTAAATAGTTTGATAGTAATTTTCAAGAACCATGTTCTTGAGTTTTTAAGCCCTGATATTTTCCTTCTTCCTGATGGTCTTGTGCCATAAATTTTCCCTTTAGAATGGACATTAAAAAAAATATTTGCTTTCGTACCTCAAAATATGTCCGAGATACTCAAGCTTTCCTCTCGATGGTGTTCATTACTTTCAAGTCCTTCTTCATTCTTCCATCACTGCCTTGTTGGCCACTCTGTCCACCCATGATACTCTCAGCATCCTCCTGTAAAGTCACATTTCGAAGCCTTCGAGTCTTTTTTGTGTTGCCTCGGTTAATGTCCATGACTCCATCCCGTACAAAAGAATCAAGAAAATATAGCATCGGAGGAGTCTGGTTTTGATGTCGATGTTGAGGTTGTGACTTTTGAACAGTTTAGCCATTTGGTTGAAGGAGGCCCTTGCTTTCTCTATTCTACACCTGATCTCCTGTGAATGGTCCCAATTATCATTGATCATGGTTCCCAGATAGGTGAACTGTGTTACTCTGTCTATTGGTGTGTTGTTGATCGTTAAGCCGTATCTTTCACCAGTTTCTCTACTGATTACCATGAATTTGGCTTTACTAATGTTAATGTCTAAGCCATAGTTACTGCTGACGTCTTTTATTTTGTTCATTAGTTCTTGTAAGTTGTTCATATTGTCAGTGAAAACCACATTATCATCTGCGTACCGGATGTTGTTCATTTCTTCTCCATTCAGCAAAATTTCTATGTCGGTTTCTCAAGGGCCTTTTTAAAGATTTCCTCCAAATAGAGATTAAATATGAGTGGTAATAGGATACAGCCCTGCCTAACTCCTCGAAGAATGTTTATACTATGTTGTTTTGCTCTTCCATATTAATTTTAATAGTAGCTGATTGATTCCAGTAAAAGTATCAAATAATCCTTATAACTTTATCATCCATTCCCGTATTCATCAAGACGTCTATCATCTTTTCGTGTTTTATTTTATCGAACGCCTTGTGGTAGTCTATAAAACAGGCAAAAATATAACAGTTCATATCCCTACAGTGCTGGAACAATACTTGTAGACAGAAAAATGCATCTCTTGTACCCATGCTCTTCGTAAATCCAAATTATGTATGACACTCTTTCGTCGCAGATCCTATATATTCTTCGATGAATGGCCTGTACCAATAAGGACAACACTTTGCGGATTTTTTTTTTATTTAGGGCTTTGGTGTTTCGTTTTTAATGTTGCTTTTTGATGTGAAATATCTAAGGCCCCGGGTAAGAGTTAAACCGGCTCTTGGCGTGGTGACCGTCAGTCTTCCGTCCGACCCAAAATACTTTGGCAAATATTGGCTGTAGCAACTAAAAAATCTTAACGAAAAATGAAGAACAAAACAAAAGACAGTTGTCAAACAAATTCTTTTTTTTAAAATTTTAAGATTGTTATCGTTTGAAATTGTTGGTCACAAATTTACAATACTTAGCACTCATATTTAAAATATCAAAGAAAAGTATGAAGACTATGTTGTAAACGAATTGATTTTATGGTTATATATTTCACCTAATAAAAAAATAAACAATATAATTTTATTTTTACAAGAGAGATTATGTCGATACAGACGCTTCAATGATTTATAAAACCAATTAACATGAACTGGCGTGGATTTTAGCTGGAAACTTGTACATGTACATTTTGCAAAAGATGAATCAATGCCATTGATTAAGTTCGTTCAAGAAGAATATTGACTATTAGAGAAGTAACTGATTAAAAGAATTAATCCGTCCCAATGTTTAAAAAAAATTTGATTTTATCTGAATATTTTGATTTTGATGTCATTTTATAATTTAAAATTGTTGTGTTTTGGGATTTTTTATAAATATGCACATTCATTGAAATAATGAATTTATTACATTTGGCTGTTCCACACTGTATAACTAATTTTAATGGTTTTCTGTTTAATTGATTTTTCGTTACTGTTTAGGAAACAAGTTATACCATCAAATTTTATCTGAAAAGGTTTCTCTTATTTTATACATTAATGTGCAATCTTTTTTTACCAATGTTACTTTAAAAAAGTAAAAAATTATAGATTTGCGAAAAAATCACAATACTTTTTTATCAACAATTGGATCAGGCCTGACAGAAGATCTTGAGCACCTTGACCTTAAGATCTTTTGTGCCATCTTGTGTTGATTTTAGTCCTTGCTCCCATCTTTTAGTTTTTGTTTTAATGTGTTGTTTTGTATATCCGCAGAATAGTTCTTAACCTATTGGTATTTCCTTTGAACCTTTTTTGTCAATGCATGGGCTTTTTCAATTTCCAAAATGCTTAAACGCCCTGGTGACCAAATAAGGCAGATTTTTTTGCCTCTTATCAGTTTATCCAGGCAATCGTGGCATTCCTCACATTATTTTAAAATGTAACCAAAATCCAGTGGATCTCTAATAATCGTAGGGATTTTTTTAACTCGTAAAATAAGCTTAAAAAATAACTTCATAAATATTTTAAAAAGGATAATGAGTTTTCGTAATATTAACTCGTGATCGTATTAAAGAGCTTCAAAACAGATAAAACTTAAAAAAATCAAATAAAATTATAACTAAATACGCAGAATAATGTAATTAGAAAAATGCGTAAACTGGGGGACAACATAACAAAAACTAACTATTTGTTAAGTAGTAATAAAAGTAAAATCTCAAGTAATTATCATTATATTTAGGCCACGATTGCAAATCTTATAAATCATTTTTAACTGGAGATGTTTATTACATCGCCTAAATGACATAATTACTATTAATAAAAAAAAGCTTTGTAGGAAAATTTTTACACATTAACGTTGCTGTATGCAGTAGTTACAAAAAAATGACGTTAAAAAAAATGTATTCGTCAATTATTTGTATAAAAAGATAAAAAGAACTTTTATTCTTAAAATAGTTAAGCTTAAAAAAATTCTTTGGACCAATGAATATATTAACTAAAACGTGATTTATTATTTTGTCATGGTTTTGCTACTAATAAGTTAAATTGTATTCTTGCAATATTTGTGTTTTACCGTAAATTTTTAAAAATAAAATTGTGCTAATAAGCTTATTTTTACTAGTAAGTTGTAAGTCTTTTTGGGTATTACTGTACCATTAAATATGTTAAACGATGCACTGCTATTTACAATAAATGTTATAAAGTTGCGTAAACTTAATTGTTTAGATGCATTTAATAACGCCATTGTCATGGTTGATGCTTTCCTACAAAAACTGTCAAGAAAGAGATTCCATTTCTTTGGATATGCAGATAATCTGGTAGTTGTGGTGAGGGCCAAATTTCCAAACACAGTCTGGGATCGGGTGCAGATAGAACTAAACAAAATTAACCACTGGTCCTCTCCATTAACTAGTCCAAAACTATAGTGATTCCCTTTATGAAAAATAGGGATCTCGAGGGCCTACATCCCTTGAGATTAAAACAACGTGGAAATACCATATGCCAAATAAGCAAAGTATCTGGAAGTCACTTTCCACCAGAAATTTACGTGGAATCAAAAGATGCGGTAGACTTTGTGTTAAAAGCTGGGAACTTTACCCAAAAATGACTCAGTGGTTATATATGCAAGTTCTAAGACCGATGATAACATACAGGACAGTGATATGGTGGACGAAAACCATGCAGCTGCAGTCGCAAAAGCTTCTGAAGAACGAAACAAACAAGCAACGTATTTCGGATTTATTGCTGTTATTACCTCTTTTTCTTCCAGAAACAATTAAAACCTGAAAATATAAATACTGGTTTATTCAAAAAAAAACTGTTTACATTTACCCTGAAAAAAAAATAAAATAAAAAAAATTAACAAAATTAAAAAGACAAAAGGAAAATCGAATCCGTCGAATAAAAGCATCCGAAACAAAGAAAAAAATTAAATGGTAAAAATCCCGATGTCCAATGGTTGAGCAGCAAAAACTCAAATGTTTAAGCCACTAAAAATCCTGAAGGGTTTGAACGGCGATAATCCAATGTCTGTACGGCAAAAATGGTCCAAATAATATGTCCCAAAAAGTGTGAAAAGTCGGCAAAAGCGACAAGTCAAAGTATTATGGAAAAACACATCAGTCAATTCTTACTGGCTCTTTAAGTAGGGGATTTTTCTTTGTGATTTAACTCAAAAGTGTTTTCCCTGGAGATTCGATTGGAGGACCTACTTCGGTATTTTGTTTAGCTCTGACTTTAACCATAATGACAATTCCAGGAATATCACTAGGGTATTTTTTAATGCAGTGGTTTTCCTTTGCCAGAACTACATAATTATGCCACCATGGACCCAAGGGCAAAGGATTGATCTAAGTGTTCCTATTAGTCGCCTATTACGACAGGCGATCGGCCCTTGGTCCTGATATTCTTTCCCGGATACCACACGGTTTTTTTAATGAATCACAACAAATAAACTAAACTAAATTTAATTTTGATCCGTACTTGCGTTGTGGGTAAAGTATATATAAATAATTTTATGTTTTATTTTCAACAAACTAAAAAGTAAAAAAATGTACGCGCCCTGGTGACCTTGTAAAATGTAATTAAAAAAAAGTCACACAACTAATTTAGCAGAGATTGGAAGACGTTTATTTACCAAAGGGATTAATTAGTGTAAGTAGTTTGCTCGTTATGTAAACAGCTTCTAATATTTATTGAAGTATAGATTGTAACAAGAAACTAATGATTTTTTTGGCCTCCACTTTTTCAACACGCTACTAAAAAATAAAATACCAAGAAAGTATTCTGAAATGTTATGAAATAGACTTTATATACCTATCTTAAATACATGCTTAAATTCGTATAGTCACGCCGTTTTCCCGTAGGGGTAGGCAGAGACCACTTTTGTCTTATTGCTACGGTTCTAAGAGACGTCTTTCGATTTTTCTACTTTCATCAGCGCTTTCATACATGCTAGGTCTAGGTAGCCTAGGTCGACCTCTACCAACTTGCACATTCACACTAGCCTTATAAATATTTATAGTCAATCTTGTTTCATTCATCCTCTCTAAGTGTCCAAACCATCTAAGCATTCTTTTATATTTCTTTGTTTTAACATCTTCTTTCGCATCACAAAGTTATCTAACTATTCCTCACTTTATCCATCCGTGTCACTCCTGCTTTAATTTTTAGACCACGCATCTCCACAACGTTGATTTAACTTTTACGCTTCATTTGTCAAACCCAACATTTACTACCATACAAAAGTGTAAGGACCAGCACTTTTCTAGGTACAGCCAGTCGTGCCTTTTTTGACACGTTATGACTGCTTATAAAGTTATGCAGGGCCCCATTTATTTGTTTTATTGTCAACATCCTTTGCTTAATATCACAGTCATACTTTTTGTCTTTCGTAATTTTTGAACCCAAGTATACACATTCATTCAATTAGTCCACTCTTTCTCCTTCAACAAGCACCTTGCAGTTTGTAATGTTTCAAAAATCATTACTTTCGTCTTGCTGACATTCACTTTTAAGGCATCATGCATAATATTAACTATCGCCTACAACTCCTCCCTAGATGATGCTAATATGACCTGATCATTGGCGTAATAGAGGCATTTTCAAAGTTAAACCGATTTGTATTAGCTCGGTTTATTCTGACACAAGCACTGGAATCCACATAGTGATTTCAGCGCTTGTATTAAGCTACCGCTTACCCCATACATAGACAATGTCGACCACAATTTATTCTTCACCACTCTGTTATAGGCCTTTTCTACAAAAGCGAATTAGACATTTTGACTTCAAGCCAAGAATTTTTGACTATGCATCGTATAAAAAGACCTAATCGTCCCTCTTTTTTATCCTGCTTGCACATACCATATCTTCTCATCAGTTTTATTCGTCATATTTTTAATGAATACCTTTGCATACAGTTTGCCAACAATGCTAAGTAAACTAATCCCTCAGTAGTTTTTGCAGTCCTGCTGCGAACCTTTTCCTTTATTAAGCAAAACAAAAACTGCCTTGCAGCAGTCTTTTGGTACGCTGCTGCTCCTTCAGCAAAGGTTTATAAGACGTTACAGCAGACTAGCTACCACACCTTGTTTAGCCTTTAGCATTTTAACCGTAATCCTGTCATACCCTGCGGCCTAACCAAATTTCATACTGTTTAACGCTTCCATAATTTTTTTCACTCTAATTTTACTTTTATTACAACTTTCAGACATATCTCCAAATTGGGCTTGTGCTTGTGTATCTTCTTTCTCAAATAAACTTTTAAAGTATTCGTTTTATCTTTTTAAAACGCATTGCTCTCTTTTTACCATATTACCATATTGGTGTCGAACTTATTCCAGTTGTGATGCCGTATATTTGCCTCTGGCTTTTTTTATAGACTTCCAGAAGAATTTAAATTCCTCTTTATCATTCTTCTTCTTTCTTGTCACAACCTCTTTTGTCACACCTTTTATACTTATTCTTTGCCTTGTTTACATCTTCAATCGTTGCCTTTTGCGTTCTTTAATTGGCTTCTGTAGCTAGCCAATCCTGCCATGGTTCCTTCTTTTACTTACACTTACACTTTAATTGCAACATCCACGTTTCCTTTTTTAAAGGACCTCCACAATTCTTTAACCTCACGTCTAATGCAAATTCTCTTTACTAATATGTTTATTGCAAAAATAAGCTATTCGATTATATACGAATAAAGGTGTAAATAAATTTATTGATTTTGTTTATGAAATATATCGTATTGTGTTATTTCCTCTTTAATTAACATTACAAAATCAATGAGCACGTTTTTGCATTTCACTATATTAATTAATAAATAGTTTGTTAAGAACTTGTTTAAGTATTTTATAATGCTTTTTTCAAATACATAAGGACCTAAAAAAATATTTTTAAAATTTTATTTAGTCTAAAAAAATTTTAGATTGTGCTTATATAACTTTTTCTCTAATCGAATGTATATTTTAAATCTGCACTTAGTAACTGTACTAACTCACAGAAAATTTAAAAGTTTTATCTCTTACCACAACGATGTAATCCTCCGATGTCAAAAGTTTGCGTCATCCTGTATATGTTACATTTAAAATTGGGAATTATTTAATTTTCATAAATTCAATTATTATTTAACAGTTTTTTTAATTAATAATATTTATTCTAAAAATAAGTAAAAATTGGTTAATTTAATAGATAAATAGTTTCAAATCGTTTGACTCCAAATAAATTCAACATAGAAATATACATAAATGTTTTTATCGTGGGTAGAGTAACCAAAGCATATTTGTTGTTAACATTTTGGAACTGTTGGCAAAAGAGTGTTAGAAAATGAAATTGTTTAGGAGAAAGGAAGCTTTTTTTAAAAGAAATAACCTTGATTTAGATTTACAATATTTGGTTGTTTTTCGTGAAGAAGGGATGAAGGCTCTAAGACCGTTTTTATGATTCCAGTTAAATCGATGCATATTTGGAGGAGTAGAAAAAGGAAAAGCAAACAGGGTTCCAGAAGAAAAACTCACTAAATCCGTCCCAGTCAGCAACGTTAAATTCTAGACTAAAGTTGTAAAGATCGATTTTACACAACGCACAGACTCAATTCATGGATACGAGATAGGAGATTCTATTGTAAAAACGTTTGCTTTTTTTAAATTTCATTAGTCACTTTAAATAATATATGAAATATACCACAATAAATAATATTAATATTGTTTTCGTTTTACACGTTCTCTTTCAAATATACTCGTATTAAACAGTTTTCGAAAAAGTTTATTGCGGCCCTGAAAAGTATCGTCTATGTACCTACATATAGTATAATAGTCTGATAAAAAGTTCCCGAGGGGTATGTTCTCAGTTTACATTATTTCCTGTGGGGTGGTGAAAAGGCCATTGAAATTTACAATTATGAGTAGGAAGAGCCACATATCAAATATCCAGAGGGATTTAAATTAAGTATTAAAAAAAGATAAACGGAAAATCAAATTATAAAAGTCAAAATTGATGTATGGAATTTGGAAAAAAAGTAAAAATATAGTTTATGTGGTGTGTTTTTGATTGGACAATTTTTTAAACAGGAAAAATATCGTAAAATATAGAATGACTATTTTTTAAACTTTTATTAATTTAACTTATTAATTAATAAAATGAAATCTAAAAACATACCGTGAGTTCTCAAAATTAAACTAAATTTAAACTTGCTTGATGTATGGATAAATATGGGAGAAACTGTATAGTTTCTCCTAAGTTATAGAAGTGCTGTTAGAACATATTTTTTTAAGAAAAAGTCCAATTAGGCTTCTGCAAAAAGGCCTTGTTGCCCAAATAGAGCACATAATTATAAAGTATAAAGAAAGTGCAGCATGACTGATTTGATCCAAGTTTTAACTAATTTAAACTTTATTAAGTGTAAGAAGATTACAAGCAAAATATAAGCAAAAATTTTAAATTATTATTAAGCAAATTAACCTTATTAATAAAGTCATATTTTTTGCGTAACAGCAAACCGGAATGTATTTTATGAACATTAAGTTGAATACCAAAACAGAGCTCCATTTTAAATATTTTTAGGCCTATGTTTTAAAATAAAATGTCAAACACGTACCTAGTATTGTAATTTTCAACTATTTTATAAATTCAATTAACTAAAAAAACCGAAAAAATATAAAAAGATCATAAAAATCCTGGAAGAAAGTAAGCAACAATAAACTTTATCCGGATCATCTAAATCCGACATAATAGTTTTGGCGATTATTCCTAATGAATAGAAATGTACCGCACCTTTCCACATTGAGAGTTTTTTTTAGTATAACAATGAAATTAAACATATAAATTTTCCAGCTCAACAAAAATAGGTTGCTTGGGACCATTGTATATGTACAAAAAGATTTTACGAAATTGTTTGGTACGCCATACTGTGTCATTTTTTCAAATTAATTTTTTTATCAAAAAAACCGTATAAACTTTTAAACAATATAATAGTAAAAAAGATTTGATCATAAAAAAGTTAAAAAATATTAATAAATCAACAAAATAAATTGCAATCATCCAACTGTAACTACAGAAAAATATACGTAATGTATAAACAAAGAAAAAATAAATTCGGACAAATGATGTGGTATGTTAAGTGAAAACATCATGGAATATTCTTTTTTCTTTTGAAAAATACTTTTTTAAATACTTCTATTACAAATTAAATACATCCGAACTGTTACAGGTTAATCGAAAAAATACGTAATTACTAACAACAAGAGTATTTATAACAAAGATTAACAATGTATTGTCAGCTTCTATTTACCTCCTCGTCAGGTATTTGTCGATAAGCGTGAAAATGTAACTCCTTCATCCTTAAGAATAAAATTATTTTTCGTTGGTGCTTTCGTCGGATCTTATTCCATTTTTTTGGTTTTATTTTTATTTTTTAATTTCTTGTATCTACATCTGCTGATGCAAATTACAATCAGACCAATAATAAGTAGGTGAAATAAAATGTTGTTGGCAATAATAGTTAACTTCTAAAGAGGGATATTCTTCTTTCTCGTATTGGATTTCTGGCTTGCTTTGTATCAAAATGCAGAAACTAGGAGTGTACCTTTTGTGGTTTTGTATTACAGGGTATAAATGATAAAATTTATAGGTTTGGGGTTTTAATATTGGTACGAGAAAGAGTGGAACAAGTGAATGAGTTTGTATACTTTGCCTCAAAGTTTACAAAAAACGGAAATTATGACTGTGATATTGTTTTTTTTTGAGAAGGTCTCTCGGAGCTTCACCACCAATATCTGTCATTATGACATATGTGTAACTTTCATTCATTCATTTCTAATGATCGTGCAGGCCGTTTTACTGCAAATCATTTCTCCTTTTCTTAGTTTCATCATCTCCTCGAATACGTTGTCGTGTCCAGTAGTATTTATATTCTTTTCGGCCTGAACAGGCGCCGAGAGAGAAACACAGTCGCTGGATGACGGTCCGCGGGGGCCTGCTTCACCACCCTCCTCTCGGACCGGTACTGTGGTTTCCCTCCCCTGCACCGTAGACGTAATAATCTTTATTTTGTATTTATCCATATTCATTAATTTAATTAAAGTCCTAGTTCAGTGTCTGGTCGTAGTCCATCATAAGAATGTGTCGGGTAGAAAATCATTGTCCATTGCCGGTCCGTCGTTTGTTTCCTCAGGTTGTCTCGTGTGAGCTTTTTTGTTGGGGTGTCCGTCCCTCAGCCGCTGGGTCCCCGTTTTATGGCGCCGGGAACTCGCCGTTGGACTCGAGAACAGGGAGCTACTGAGCCACTCCACCAACGTCAAGGTCTTACAGAGCAGTCTGAGAATAATAAACTCTGATGGATAAAGTGAGAAAAAGTGTTTTAAGAGAGTGTGGTGAGAAAGAAGATGTGGTAACAAAGATATATAAAGGAAAGCTTGGGTAAAAAAATGACGAAACAGATTTATAAGGCGAGTGTGAATTTGCAAGTCGGTAGAGGTCGACCCATGCAAACGTATCTTCAGGTCGAAATTATTTAAAAAAATGCCAGCAAGAGTACCAGTAACCGATGAGCATGTATGAAAGCGTTGATGAAAGAAGAAGAAGTAAAAGACGTGTATAAGAACCGTAGCTAGTGGAAAGAAGTGGTCTTTGCGTATAAGTATGTATAAACGTTTACAGAAAATAATAATTATTTAGAAGTATAGATAATTATTTGAGTTTACAGAAATTGGTAATACGTCAGTCTGTTTTTAAAATTAGGAATTAGTTTTTACATTTTAATACTTTTATTCAAAAGTTATTTACTGAGTGCTGCTTGTTTAAAGGTATAGATGTCGTGACTAGCGCTTTTCGTGCAGTCCTTCATGTATACTTGGTGAGAGTTAAAAGTGTTGAATTTGTCTCGTCGAAGGAAAGGCAAACATGAGTTTGTCAAGACCTACACTATGCTGATGATGGGCAACACCCTGAAACCGGTACATAGGTGCTCACTTCGAGGAGATAAATTTAATATTTCTTTCTTTAACTTAACAAGCATCTGCATAAAAGACTCGTACTGGGTATTATGTACCAAATGTAATTCAATGCCTGTCGCGGCATATAGCCAAAGGAGTATTTTGTTTTCTAATACATAATCGACCCACATATACCTATAGTATAGGTTAAAATGCAGCGAAATTAACTGGTTATTTAAAATTCAGTTTTATACATTTTTATATTTTTATAGATAAAAATTATTTTTTTTATTATTGCACTGCGATGCCTATGGTCATAAAAGTACTTTTCAGCGTATGTGAAATGATGCATTCCCAGATATAATTTTCTTACTAGGGTCAATCTTAAACATCCCATTATAATGCGTACGTGATGTCCAGTATGTGTGTTAGTTTATGATTACAAGTTTATGGAGTTAAATCTAAGGGGAGGAAAAATAACACAAAATAAAAGTGAGTTTCACAATTTAATAATCCGCTAATTGTGGAAGTGCGTTTATTTAGTACCACTTCTGGTACTTATTAGCGCTGTCCGAAACTAGATCAACATTGCAAACCAAATTAAAACCTTTAAGCAACGCCTAAGTTGTACGTTTTTTGAGGATAAATAAACATAACACCATTTGAAAGCATTAAATTAGGCTAAAATCTTTCTTTTATCAGTGGTTTGTTTTGTACGGATTTAAGTTATTTATTTATTAGCATTTGTCATCTGTGTCATAGCCGATAGAGATCCTTGTAAAACTTCTCTTTTGGTGTGGTGAAGATTTAAAAATGCCAACCTAACGCGTAATTACTTTTTTTTAAGTCGGACAGTACCATTTTCACTAATATGCATAATCTGTTATTAATTTCCCTTCTTGCCTTGACTTTTTAAAGCCTGTGCCTATTACAGAAAAGGCCGTTAATTCAGATTTCACCTCCATGTAAAGATAGTCATTCTGCGGGCAAAGTTAAATACTTTGATTTACCATTGCCTTCAACACTGTTATGTGAGTATTATATTGCATTAATTTTCATTAGTATGTTTATTCCTCCAGAGCCTCGTTGATTTTACGTGCAGGTACAAGTTGACATTTGGATAACTTTGATGTTGTGAAGTTCTGAGCTAAACGCCAGAAACAGATATTCATTTTTAATTTAAATATTAAACATACTACAAATTAATAAGTAACCAAAAATTAATGTGATCGATTAAATATATAAATGGGATTACTATAAGAATTGATTGCTTTCCGTTTATTATATATTTCTTTCTTTTTACTGAATATTTTAGTTCTTAAAATAATACCAAGGACTTATCGATTTTGCTGTTTTTATTATTATGCAGGAGTATGATAGTAAATGCTTTTATACGACTATAAATGGATAAATTATTCGATAAGAGATATAGTGGGTTCGTAAAGGTACCAGATTACCATTTTATGTCCAGTTCCTTATATTCTTCAGATTCCTTGGGGCTTTAATAAAAATATACCCTTAATCCAATCCTATTCAAAAAATTACTTCAGAATTAGTTAATTCATAAGTATAAATATTTCTTTACGACTCGTTAAAGTTTATTAAAAATCCTTGGTTTTTAATAAACCTTTTAAAAAATAGTTTATTAATTTATTACAAGTATCATCTTTTAAAATAAATCATTTCTTTTTAAAAACTATGTCAATGTGATAATTAATAAAGTTTTTACTTAAAATAAATAATAATTTTTATTTTCTGATTTTAAATAATACAAGTAGGTATCAATTACACCTTATCTAACCAAACTAAAATACACTAGGGTTAGCCTTGGTGGCATATCCACTGTAAAAAGCGAATTGCTGTAGTTTTGTATACCATACTTTTCACTAATCTCCATGAGAAGTCTAATAGCGTAATAGCAAGTGATCTTGCTGGCCATTCTAACGATCCTTGTCTCACTATCCATCGATTTGAAAATATTAGGTCGAGGTACTGCCGGACATTTATTAGGTAAAGTGGCGGTGCTCCGTCTTGCTGAAGAATGAAGTCATGCAGTTATAATCCACAACTATTCACTAAGGCATTGTAAATAAAAAACTATCATTGGCATGGTAACTTTTTATTTTATTTTTTTTTTAATTAATCCCGTCCAAAGAAAACACTAAAATGGTTCTTGCTTTCTTTCTCATTATCAAGAAACGATATTAGTAGTGTTTGGTGTGTTGTAGCGAATTTCGGAATTTTTTATAAATATGCATAGGAAGTAATTAAAATAATGAATTTATTTCATTTGGCTGTTCCAAATTATATGTGTTGATCAACGTTATTATTTAATTAAACTATAAATGCTTTTAAAATATTTTCTTATCAAATGTAATAATAGTTATGGGATACTAGCGGACCCGGCAGACGTTGTCTTGTCCGAACGTTGGCTTGCCTGCTTTGGAAATATCACTATTAAACTCAGCGACCCCAAAAACTATGAATTCGACACTAATATTAGCATTTTAAATAGTTTTTATATTCCATCCCCTTTCCACCCCTTTCATAGGGGTTCTAACACAAAAGTGTTTTTCACTAAAACCACCCCTGGTATGTATAAAATAACTTCTGAAAATTTTATCTCAATCGGTCTAGCCGTTTGGGAGTTTTTGAAAGACATACATATACAAACATTAACAATTCTTTTTGTAGCTGAATACAATTGTAAATTTTTTTTTCAATTTCTAAATGTTAATTTATATTTAACTCAAAAACTGTAAGTACTTTTTTTAAAAACTGTCCATGACCATGATTTTTGTAGAGTAACTGATGAAGAAATAAAAATTAATTTCGAAAGCTTTACAAAAAAATTAAAAGAGTTTGGATTAAAAATAGCTGCATCCCCAAAAAATTTACATTTATATATATATATATATATATATATATATATATATATATATATATATATATATAAGATTAATACAATTACGCACATATTTTTAGAATGTTCTTTAGTTAAATTTAATTATGCTGTCAACCATCAAGTACGCTTGACCTTTGATATAAGTAACTACAATATTAACATTCCACTTGTTCTCGGTAGGACTAGACGGTTTTTCCTTATCCCATTACATACAGTAATTACTGCGAACATTAAATAAGACTCTAATTAAAAAAAAAAATAACCAACTTTTGTCGAGGTTTTAAACATTTTTGTTATAATTTACCATATTTGGTTTAATTTCCATTGTTTAAGTAAAGTTTTTCTTGTTGTTTAATTTCTTCTTGCCTGTATGTTATTGTTACTGTTTGAATTAAATTATTTGTAACCAAAAATTTTTATTGTAAGTGTCGTCGTGATTACCCAACAATTAAATTTTTTTTAATATGTTATTGTTTTAAGTAAGTATTGTAAATTGTTCTAGTATTTTTAAAAAGAGATTTGAATTTTAATTGCAGCTTTGTTTCAAATTAATGAAATAACGATGATTAAGTGAAAATGTGATTGTAATCCGTTAATTTTGGAAAACGATTCATGTAGCAAACCATTGTTTTATCTCGCACACAAAACAAAATTTAATTAGAAAAGGTGAGAACAAAAAATTATTAATGAATAAACGTATGCAAATAGACCATTTCCTTTCCATACGGATGTAAGACCGTTTAAGAGCGTTTTAGTTTTAACGGCTGGTAAACAAATACTAAAATGAATGGGGTATATGGACCTTTTTCCTGAAACGGCACGCCATGCAACGCACATTTTCTGCTGATAATAAAATTCGTTAACGTATATATTACAGAAGATAGAAAGGCATGGAGAGAACTCAACCAGATTACATCTTAAATTTTAATGAGAAAGTTACAGTGACTTGGTAATGAGACTTTGCTGTATTTTACAAATAGTTTTTGCATTTGTAAACTTTCATGAATTTACGCGAACTAGAGTTTTTAACTAACAAAGCAGAATCGATATTATTCACTCTGCAAAAGTAAGTTTTTTTTACAATTATTTATTTATTATTTTATATTTGATAGTCAGTGCTTGTGGTGTGTAGTAAAATCGTTAATAGACGAATATTTAACCAAATCATATACTTTTTTGTTGAGAAAGGTCTGATAATTTATATTTACACAAAATGGTATTACAAGTTGTTTTTGAATCAGTAGTCATGAGTATTTTGGAAGCAATAATTAATATTAAGTTGGGATGGTAAAAACAATATGTCTCTCACATATCAATTAGTTTCCTTAAAAAAATTAATATTTTATAGATAATACAAATATTTTCATAATTTTGCCATTGAAAGATAGTAAGGAGATACGTCTATAATTTTTTTTAGGTAGGTCTTAGTTGAAATACTCCGTTACCGTAGTAAACATGAGAAAAAATCGTTGAAATCAGTTTAAGAGAACACTCGATTATTACTCGTTAAAAGTGAATAGACTGATATTACGCATTTTTTTTGTTTTGAAATTTAATTCCTGCATCTGTTGTGATAGGTCATTGTACGCAAAGGTGAACAGTTGAGTTTGCTGCACTAAAAATTGGATGGCGTATATTGCATACATCATTGACTTGCACATTTTATTAACAGCAAAATTTTTAAGAAATATACTAGTTTATACTAGTGTCAGGGATAGCTGCGTTGAAATGGCAGATGTTGATTTTATAAATAAAAGTAACAATTTTTTTTATTTTGCATTATTTACTAATTATACAGGGTGTCCCAACGAAAAGTACCCACCATAAATAACCACGGAGGTAATAAATTTCTAAAAACGTGGTAAAATACGTCGACTTTGATTTTAAGGGGGACAAATTATACCATAAGAATTGTACACCCTTTTACCCCACACAGTCACTCCCTTAAAAAATTTAAATTGCAAGGAGGGGTCAAGTGAATCCTCTTTTAAAAGATTTTTAAATTCTCTTTATAATCGTCCAATTTTTAAAAAAATATATTAAAGGTATGTTTAAATAATTTGAAAGGTAATAAATAAATTTATGAAAACGGGTTATGTGGAAAACAGACGACGCGAACCTCAGCGACCGATCAGGAATGAAGCAGTCGAGGTGGAATTTTTGGGTCACTTGCAGATGGATAATATTTAGTCGATAAGGTCGTGCGTCGTCGCAACGCAGGTGTGGCATACAATGCGTTGATCCGTTGCGACGACGCAACGCAACATACTAATGAAGCCTCACCCTAATAGAAGTTTTCCTAATTTTCAAGAATGTTTTATTTTCTTATTTATGTATTTATGACATGTTAAATTTATTGCTAAATAAATAAAAATTAATTTTTACTATTGAAAAATTAATTTCTCCTTTACACAAAATGTACAAACTAATTAATTAAAAACCAAAAATAGTTAATTTTTATAAATATTGTTTATAAAAATATTTGCTTTTTTAAAAACGTGCATTTTAAGCAAACAATAAAAAATATAGAACAGTATAGTAGAACAATTTACACAGGTAATTTAATATTTCCATAAAGGTTATATTGTTTTAGTAAAAAATCCAAAACGTTTGTCAAATTTTAAACTTTTAAAGTAACTTTAATATAAATTAGTCGCCAAAGTTAGAGCAAGATATATAGGATTTCAGAAGAAAATTAATTCCGAAGTAAGTTTTAAAAGACTTTTGCTTTATTTAAACAGATATACTTTATTAATTCACCTTCTTTAACAATATATTAAAATTGCTTGTAAAGGTAAGCGTTACAAATTACATTTAAAATTGGTATTTAGAGATGTGAATAACTAATTTCGGTCCTACCTTCCTACCTACGATGCTGATTCCGCTCCAAATTATTAAGATCTTCATTGTCGGTAGTAGATCTCGTGCGTCCTGTGTTTCTCTCTGATACATTTCCCATTTTTACACAACGATAATTCAAGAGGGAAATTACGCTTTGAGATGCGCCAAATGTTCGCGCTACATCTGTTTGTCAAGCACCATTTTCTATCACGCCAATGCTCTCAGCATTTGTTCGCGGTCTAAATGGTATTTCTTTTCATGTTTAATTTAAAAAGTTATAAGATTCACTTTAAACTTAAAAGTAAGTAACTAAAAAATACAAAATATTTAATAAACCAACCTAATTTTATTCAAATGTGAATTAATATTCTTAAATTATTTCCATGTATTTGTGTTGCATTTATAAAATGTAAATAAATATTGGCGTAGGTCGTTTTTGTTTTGGTTCATGTTAGTTCACAAAATTTGTTGTTATCAGCATAATTAATCGATAGAACAAATTGTTGTTTATATAGCTGATTTGCATTTTTCTTGGGTTTCTTGGGTTCTTGATAAATCACAAGATAGGGGTTGCTATTTAACATAACATTTTTAAGCCTCCCCCTTTTAAATTTAAAATTCGACGTGTTTTTTGTTCTTCTTATATTTACGCAAAATTAAAAGTTATTTGGACTGACTGGTTTTGAAATGAAAACACTGTATTAAGTGTACACACGAACAAAAAAAATGGTAAAAACTGTTTGAATTCCGTATTCTTACCAGTTACCAAATTTTAACTCTCTTAAGATATCTCTTAGCTTAACAGGAAGGTGTTGCCTATATGAAGACGTAGGTACCTATCTCACGAATAAAACGACCCTTAGTTAATATCCGAAACCACAACCTTTGTTATAAATTATATTATACATCATCAAAATTATTTCCGTATATCACTGTCACATTCACAAACTCTGACTTGGTTAAGTTTACGATTGTCGGAATAACAATTACCGCACTTGCTTTTCAAGATATACAATCAATCACTGTAATTCTGTAAATCCCTTTTGGCAACTTTAATTTTTATTGATAAGTATGTTGCAGAGCATTGAGTATTAATTAAGTAATGTAATTATATCTCGTGTTGAGGCATTAGGCTTTGTCTCATTTATTTGGAAGCTTCAACTATTTATCAAATTTTTTTATTTATTAAAAAACTACTAAATAATTAATTTTATTATTTAATTACACCTTCATATAATGGTATTTAAAATTTTAATATAAACGTCGGTTACTTTATAAGAATGTATCCATTTCTTAAATACCTATATTTAAAGATAACAATTTAAAAATGACTTTATTAGTATTCTCTGTAAAAAATAAAAAAATCTGGGCAAAAGGTTTTAAATTCAACTCTTTAGATAACAAATGGAACAATCTTTTGCATGACAAAAAGCTATATTCTTGTCCGAATTTGGTCATTTTCTAATTTTTAATTACACATACCACTTTTTAAACATTTTAAAAATTATTTAATTAGGTATAATAAAATATAGGTATTTATATAACATTAAAACGTAATATTTTATTAAAATACGGTAGTTTTAACAATATTTTTTAAATTTGATTGTCTATCTTCACCATTAAAATATGTTATATTTTTTTATAAAAAATTAATTGTAAATATTAATTTTCATATTACGTGTCCTTTTTATTATAAATATACAATATTGTAACGTAATTAAAATTAAAACCAAAGGTAAATGGTATGTAAAAGTAAAACAAATTGGCATCAAAATTATTAAATTTTCTTCGCAGAAAGTGAGGTCGTCAAATGTTAAAATTAAAACAATATGTAAATTAAACCAAAAGAAAATACCTACAGAAACAACAGATTAAATAAACCAACAAATAATAAATAATGAATTTATTTAAACAGTTTTTTCCTATCGATACAGTTATTTAATTTTTTTTTGTAGCATCTGGATTATATTATAATAACAAAAATATTTACAAATTAAACCCATCCAAAAAGTTAAATTCCTCTTCTTCTAACCCCAACATCTGTAAAAGAAATAAGTAATTAGGTGATAAAATAAACGTAATATTTTAAGAAACATTTCACTTAGGTCAATGTTTTAGGTACAATATATTTTAATTTCTTACTAATCTGTGGATCATTAAAGGTGTACTGTGTTTTTTTTAAAGTGCTTCATAATCGTATTATTTTTTAAAACTAGTATATTAAAATTAATATTTATTATAATTTATTATAATATAATATTTAATATAATTTTAAAAAAATTGAAATAGACGCGGCAACGCTGTAACACCAATTTCGAACTAGATCCACATCGCTATTTCTATTTCGCGCAGCTAACAACTATTCCCATTCTGGTTGGACTGTATTTGGTTGTAAAGCATGGAGTTTTGATATATTTCGATTATCGTGCCATTTAAAAAGGTTAGGTTAGAAAGTTTCGGAGCTGTAAATCTTCGAAAGACAAGTAGAAAAAAACTTCTGCTCGATATGAGATAAAATCAAAATTATTGTCCTTTTATCCTACCCACATTTATCTCTTTCATACTGTTGATTCCTCGAAAGTTTAAAAACATTTGGATTATAAATTCCCTTTACCTTGTTTCATTATCAAATTATTATTTTTGATTTTTTTACGATATTTGTTTGTTTCTTAAGGTCCCCCCCATTTCTCGTAGAATGATCATCGTTATCCGTTATAAAATATAAGTGCGAAAAAAATGTCATATCTTTGGAAATAAAGTTTCTAAAATACGATTTTATCACATTTTTATGATGTCATATATTAAGGTCAGCATATTCAATAAATCTACTGTCTGACCTGTATTTTGAACACTTTAATATTTCTCTCAACCGCTTGCACCAAAAAAACTGCCAGGTATCGCAGAAAAACGAGACGATTTATTTAGTTTAGAGTCTATTAATAATATGTTTTACGAAAATCTTTGTTTACCCTTAGAGTTTATCATAATTATTTAGATTGGAAACTACATTTAAGAATTCTCCCATTTTAAATTAGTTTTTTTGATGTGAAAATATCTTTAGGTGCGTGAACGAAAATTTGGTAGGGAGAAACCTTATGGTTTCGCGTCATCTGACGTCAGCGTCAGATCAGTGACGTCATAGTTTCTTCTTCTTTTATATGTCTGTCAAAAAGTGGCCTCAAGCTGACAGCCCACTTTTATGAGGTTATTTATTATTCAATGATGTTAATATAATTTGGTAGGGGGACCTTAATATCGAAGGTGATGTCAGCAATGGTCAAAATATTAAGGGTAGAGATAAGGAGAATAATCTATGTGTTAAAAATATGTCCCAGAAAGTGTATTAAATTAAAAAGGCGTTACTGTAGCAGAATACCGTTTTTAAAAAGAGCGCCAGAAGTTTTGAGAAAAAAGACAAAGGATGTTGTTCATTTCTTATTTACTTTTACATTCACTTAAGCAGTTTTTTACTTACTAATTGTTTTATTTAAAAATCATTGCTTTTCTATTTCCCTTTGACATACTTCACTTCATCTAAAACAGCTAAGTTTAGATCTAACCTCACGTCAACCAGCCTACCACATTTTGGTGGACACTTTTTTAATAAAACTCCCATATAAAATTAATCTTCCATGTCCACCCTCCATAGGTCAAAATAATAATAAAAATGGTTTTTAAAAGAGAAGAAAGCATGACAAATTGCGAGGTGCGAGGAGAAAGTGTGAAAGAAGTGAATGAGTTTAAAGTTTACGAGAGAAGGAAAGTATGGCTGTGACATTAAGCGAAGGGTGTCAAACGTGTCAAAAAAGGCACGACTGGCTGTGCGTAGAGAAGTGCTGGTCCCTACATTTATGAATTTTAGTGAATGTTGGGTTTTGGCAGAATAAGCATGAAAATAAGATCCATGAGCAGTCGGAGAAGGAAAGCCGTAGTGACTGATGGATAAAGTAAAAAATAGTGAGATAAGGGAACGCTGTGTTGTAAAAGATGATGATGTTACAAAGATAAATAGATCGTAGATTGTCGGGGGTCGTGAAGGCTATGCAGCCTCTTTAAGCACCTCGACCTCTCAGATCTTTTGTGCATAACGCTTAATCTATTCGAGGCCCGGGATTCCTAGACTTCGTACAAAGTTTATCAATTTCTTGGGAGTTAAGTTCCTTACACCGAAGGCTCTAAGAGGGCCGCTTTCAGAAACTTAAGCCTCTTGCAAAAAAGTGCTGGGCAAAAATAGATAAAGGAATATTTAATGAGAGAATGAATGAAAATTTTAATTACCAAATTATATTTTAATTTTTATTACTATGAATCATTATTTTGAAAATCCAAAAGACCACTGTTATTTTATGGTTTTAAATTTTTAGTTCTGTCGGCAATTTTGCCAATTTTTTTTAATGATTCACCAACACATCAAATGAAATTAACAACGCTAAATAATGTAAAATTATGGGTTGCAAAAAAAATTTTAAAATAGTGTTTGTTCCACAGTAAAAAAACTATGGATGTTACATTAAGACATAAACATTTAGGCAATTTTATAATTATGGCTAAGTATCTGTGGAAGAAAATTTAATGTATTGGTATTAAATTGACACACGATAGTTTGATATCTGCATTTCCTCTCCACTGTTGTTTTAGTAAATAGAACGCAATATTATAAGTTTCAATTTTATTTTTATAGCAAATTACATAATGAATTTTATGACAAAATCTTTAAAGCTCTACTAAAATTTTATTAGGTTTCATTAGATTGTGCATGAATTTTAACTTATAATATGTTAAATATTTATTTTGATGTAAGTCTTCGTCTACTTGCTATTTTTTACTCTACTTTTAACTTTTTTTTCAATGGCCAATAAACGGTTATTTGATTATTTGGCAGTACGTGTAATTATAAATAATTCATAGTGACATTAATATTTTATTAGTTGAAATGCGAAAATATCGATCGTATTAAGAAGAAGGAGGTGGTATGGCTATCTCAATAATCGGCCTGGGGTGCGTATTTGAGAAGAAGAATTGGAAAATGGGAGGCAAAGGTGCGCCCGACGCCGACGACAGCGCGGCACGGCGAGGAAAAAGAAATAGTGAGTTGTGAGTGTATAAATTTTGTGGGATATAAATTTGGATTGAATTGAGAATGGGCGGGGGATATGAGAAGTAGCAACGGACAAGTTACTGGCAATCTAGTCTGAGAAGTACCATTTGTTAAACTGAAGGATTACTAAACGGGACGAGTGTGCGGTTAAAATGGAAAATGTAGACGGAAGATGGAACGCTGTATTTGTCTAATAATACAAAAAACGTGTTTGGATAAAAATATTCCGTGGAGAGTACGTTCATGACTGCCTTAAAAAACATTCTCCTTTCTCATTAGACCAGTTGACAATTACTTTTGTATAATAATCTTTATGGTAATAAATATATTTTATCGTGTAGTAAATAGTTCACTATAGTAGGTATTTACTACTCATCCATTGTTTTATAATCGGTACTTATATTTTTTATTTATTTTCCTTTCTGTCATTCGTTTATAAATTTTAGTGGTGGATTAACCAGCAGGCTGAATAGGGTTGAGTCTAGATTTTAGGGGCGGCAAATATTTGGGGACCGATTTTTGTTTTGGTTTTGTTAAAAACTTTCATAACTTAATTGCAAGCGCAATAACTACGTTAACCGAATGTACTCGTATATTATTATGTAAGTAGCATACATTACCCCGATTTCTTAGTTGTACATGAGCTTTGATTAGCTCAGAAATATACCCCAAAATTATTTCTTGTGCAATTTTAACCAAATTTTTTAAATATAAAAATAATCTAGGAACCAGTGGCGGCTCCTGGTATATTTAGCAGAGGAGGTCTTAAAAATGTATACCTAACTTAACTTGAATTTGAAATTATTAGTACAATAGCACATTTTCCCAGCATCTTTGAGATAATGCAACTGCGCGTTATTTTTTTTTTTCTGGGTTGTTCGCCAGTAATAAATAATATTTAACAAATATTTAATAAAATAAAAACATTTTTAAGATACGTATGCCGGATAGGTATATGTTTTTCTTAAAAATGAAGAGAAGGCATTCCCTGGCCAGCCACTACTGACATTTGTAGAGGTTAGGGTGGCAAAAATGTAACAACCTACACTTGGGAAATGTGTAAATCCGCTACTGATAAATTTATTTTATAATTTAAAAATAATTTGTTTTTTAAATATTAATATTTTATTTACATTTAATGTTTTGCCTTAATAATGCACTGTGAGCGCAACATTTGCTTAGGATTTATAAAGCAGTTATTTTCAAAATTTGCCTGGACAATTGCTTAAAATTCATGTAAAACAAAAAGGAAGTTCAAAAGCACTTAAACTAGTTAAATACATGCAAAAAACTTTCAAATGGACAACTATTAATAAGACATTCAAATAATAAGAATGTTTTACAAGCGCAATATACATTTTAAAAATTAAAGGTATATCTTGAGGTACATAAAAATTATTTATTATTGATTTTATTTAAAACTATAAACTTTTAAAAAAACTTGCCATACTTTTTATAAAAAATTTTAATGGAACCAAAACTAATATAGCAACTCGATAAATGATATTTTTTTCAACTCGTGTTGTCTGGCCTGTTTCCCTTTGCAATAAAATTGCAGCACACCGTGCTGGGGTAATGGACTTAAATTAATTTAGAAAGTATTATTTGGGTAATTGAATTATATAACGATGAAAAATGGGTTGGTATACTTGTAATGTCATCATTTTTTTTAATAACATCTACATAAGCTCTTTTTATTTTTGTAGTTATTTTTTTTAACAAAATGAGAATTGTTATTTAAATAAATGTTTAACAAGGGATTTATTTAAATTCCTGGTTAGAAATTAGCAAAATTATTAAAAATATTAAATTACCTCAGGCAGTCTGTAGTATATTTGTACACTATAATATTGGAATGAAATAATGCATTATTCCTAATAATATTTTTATTATTTGACGGATCAAAAAACCAGTAAATAGACTTCCTTACAGGATCCGATTTTGTACCTTAGTGATATCCACTAATATTTACAGTTTTATTTTTAATTGATAAGATTAACATTGTTTGTTTAAACCAATATATGTTTATTAAAATAAAGATCCCTTTTTTTAAAAGTAATTTTTTCGTTATTAATTAATCATTTTGAAAACATGTATTTTAAAAAATTGCCGATATTTGAAATAAATTTCTTGTCCTTACCTCAATATTAAATCTTGTTGAATTAGCCATTGTACAAAGCGAGCATTCCATGTATGATACTCCTGTATTTGAAGCTGTACATTCACAATCAACACATTGCGTAGGTGTGGCTAATCTTGCTAGAGTTTTTGCGAAGACAGTTGAAAATTTTCTGGCATTTTTTTTATCAGTTTCAAGGAATTTAGCGCTGTAAACAGTACCTGCGAAAAATTCATTTATTCAGATGCGAGTAACCCATCTAAACTTTACTTATTTTTTACATATAAATATGACAATTTCGTTTGTCCATAGTCTTCTAAAACGAATGCTGTTTTAAACCAAGTGGTTATTTAATGATTATATATGGTGTCATTTCGGTTTCCTTAAGATTAATGTGTTTAGTCTGTTGCTTATCCTTGTAGATTTATTTTGCTCAAATTTGTCTAACTTTTTAAAAGATTCATTTAGCACATAATCTTATACGAGATTTTAATTTTTGACATAGGTAATATCCGTGTGTATTTGAACTGGTGGGTACTTAAAAGACATTAAGGTACACTAACATTTTCTAAAGAATATGCACCATTAAACTTTTATTCATTAAAACCATAGGAACAAGTTTCTATGAAAAAATTTAATTGACGACAACTGTTTTACAAATAATTCCTACATGTTTCTATTTAAAACGCCTCTAATATAAAAAAAATGGTCGCAATTAAAATAATATTCTTGCCTCATTCATAGACACCTAGTTGATTCTCATTTAGCGTCAAAGGGTCATTATAGTACTATATAAAGACCAAGACAAAGCTTAAAGTACCTAATTAATACTGTATTTGAGATGTTACGTCTCCATTTGCTCTACTGGACTCTAGACTCTTTTTTTTTGGATATGCTAATTAGAATTATAACAGGCTTTAACAGTATACAACGTGTAGTTCAAGACATTTAAGACTGGAACGATCAGTAGGGTACTACGTCCGTGAATTATCACAAACAATTTAATGAAAACAGCATAAGCATTTTAAAATTATGATATTTTTTTAAAAAAACTACAAACAAATAATTTAAATGTGTAAGTAACCTTATTTTTTTTATAAAAAATAAAACTTAATTATTAATATTACGTTGTAGATTCAGTCATTTAAGCAAATCGATATGAGTCAGCAATACAAATAAAAGCAAAGTCATTTAACAGAAAAACAATCTTTTTACTATTAGTATTATTTTAGTAGAATACGAATGCACGATTTAAAGTTATATCTATTTGCTTGTTAACTGATAACTGATATTTTAATTCGAATTTTAAATTAGGTAAAATAAAAAAAGACTTGTTAAAGACTTTATTGGTTTAAAGTTACTTCCAACCATTTTAAGAATTCATGCTGTATTCATTCTGAGCATATTATAAATAATTAAACAATAAAAGTAAACATAACATGTTAATTATGAAATAATTAAGGATTACATAGCTTCCACAATGTTTACCTAATTATGAATTAAATATTATTTATACCAACAATTATTAAAGTTAGAGCAAAGAGAAATGAGAATATAAACAAGAATAAATTTCCAGTACGTAATAAACACCGAAGTCATTAAAATACAAAATACCAATAAGAAAGAATAGAAATAAGAATCTTAACCAAATGGTTTTATGAATTTTCTATTATTTTTTGATGGATATTATTGTGAATTAAATGAAGTGGAATACATGAAGAAAGCTTAAGACGTCCAATTACTTCAAACGTATTTTAATGCTTTCACAACAAATCCCTAAAAATATTTTCTTGTTAGTAGTCATAGCTCAAAAATGATTGCAAAAATTAGCAAAATTTACAGTAAAACAATTTGTTGGGATATATCTACAAAAAAATATTGACACCAAATAATTTTGGTTTAATTTTAATCCACATTACAAATAGTAATACTAGTGTTGATAAAATCCGTTATAGCTAATCTGATTTTTGCAGAATATTAAATTATGGCTATTAATTTTTTTTATATATACTATCATTCAATAATGTTTCTAGAAATTAAAATTGAACTACTTCAAAATAGGTAATTATGAAACTTTTTTTGATCAACGATTACAGTGTGTATCTACCTTTATTTAATAATGCATTTTTTTAATTATGTAAAGGACAAAACATACTTATTGTATATCTCAATAAACAAAGCTGCTACGAATAAAGACAAACGATAATTCAGGTCTTTTGATTTGGTAATATTCAGTTACACTGCCCCAGTATAACTTCTGCTAATTATACATTAAAACAAGCCTCCACGCTTGTCAAGTGCAATTTAGAACTTACTAGGGTCAACGTATTTACCTATTTATTATGTTAACTTGAAATAATTTTTTTAATATATTTTTTTTAAAAAATGTTGTACAATATAAAACTCATTTTTCTCTTACCATTAGTTTCGAAAGAAAGTGACAGACAAAGACCCAAAGTAGATTTAGGAAGGTTGATTGACTTCCTTAGTGGTTGATCTCCCGCAATACTTTTTACATCTCTCTTCGTATATGCAAATCTTCTGTCGATTCCTGCAATAAATGTAAACCTTGAATATATAAGTTTTTTACTGCTCTTTATTTTTAAATGAAAAATTGACGGTAACAATGAACGATGACAGAAGGAGTAACATCTTACATATAGAAATATTACATGTTCAATAGCGCAGCAGCATTTTCATCATATTTACAACAGTGTTCATTAGCTTGTACAATTTAGTCATGTTCTTGCCCTTTAAAAAATAATAATGTTAAGAATTATTTAACATCTTCTAATAAATTACGTGTTGTAATTTAACGTATTTTTTATAGACCTAACATTTTCTAATAAATATTCAGCATGTATAATATAATAAAAAAAGTACAATTGTATAGTTGACGTGAATTTTAAATTCACTTACAAAAAACTTGTTATGAAAACATGAAGAAAACCACAATAGATCCGTGCTCTGTATACTTTCTGAAAGCAATGTATATTATGTGTTGGATATTCCCTCATAGAAACGCATTCTATTGAAAAGCTTCAATATTTCGTTTTTGCTACGGACGTTGTATTCAAATTTACTTCAAATTATGTATCAAATCATTTTTGAATGAGACTACAAATATATGACTAATAAACGTTGTTCAGAATTTGTAAAATGTCATTGCCATAAATAAATTTACTTTAATTTATGTATATGTTAATTGTAAAAATAATTAAAATAATGTCAAATATTTTTGTTCAGTCCCCATTTATTTTTCTTCACCCAGTATGTGATTGAATTTAAAATAACATTTTATCTCTAAATTTTTGTAAACCAATGGCAGATCTATGTCCGAGAAGAAGGTGACTGGATCCTAAAAATGTCGCAGACCTTTTCAATATTGCTACATGAATTAAAAGGGTTATTTATACGTTGCGTTTCCGTGTTAATTATTAAAATTTTATCTAATCATTTAAAAATTAATTTGTCAAAATATTGTCGTTATTTAAAAAGGTTATTAATCCTTTTTTAATCCTTTATTAACATTAAATCCAAAAAGCAAAAATAAATTTAATTTAGGATTTAACGTTTAACATTTGACTATAAAAAAAAAACATTTTTGGTTTAATAATATAACAAAGTGTTAAAGGCCAATTAAGGATTATTAAATATTTATTTGTTAAGTTCCAAAAACAACACAATTATCATAAAAGCAAACCATTTTAAATACAATGAATGAAAATTTGTGGTGATCTTTTATATTGTATCTACAAATATATCAAAATAAATAAAATCAGGACAAAAAAGATGAATTAATGAAACATGAGCAGGCAACATTAATGCAGAGAAAGCTTTCATTTATTTATGAGCTTCCAAACAGATACACACTGTAGTTTATGTGTCCAAAAGCTTAGTGACCCCAAACCCACAACAACTAACCACTGCCTGGTCGATATTAGCGGACCTTGAGTTTGTATGGTTTACCATTTGAAAGTAGAAGACTTTTATTGGTAATTGTTTAGATGTGTGGCTCAATTGTTTTTTGGCTAAAAAAAATCGAAAAATTGAAGTATCGACATATTTTTTTTTTCATTTTATTCTATTTTACAGCGGATTTACGGATCTTTCATGTACATTTTCGAAAAAAATATTTGCCACAGGTACTGTTGGTGTTAGGTTAGGACGTTAGGTTAGGTTAGGTTAGGCTAATAATAATCGGTATTAATTGAGGCAGTAAAAGTAAAAAGATTAGCCTAACCCAACCTAACGTCCTAACCTAACACCAACAGTACCCGGTGAAGTTTGAAAGTAGAAATACCAAAAACTTTCGTAAATATAATGGCGGGAGATTTAAAATTTTATAATTTAGCAGACAAATACTTTCGTTAATTTAAATTTTAAATTATTTATTTCCTGTTAATGAAATTTCTATCAATTTTTGATATAAATCCGTCGCAAAAAAAATGAGCCAAAATTATTTTAAAACATAATATAGCTGAAAATTAAATTTTTAAAAATTTGTTAAATGATTATATATTTTTTTTTATTGCCAAAAAACAATGGAGCCACACATCTAAAATTTTTATAAATTATAAATGTACATTTAGAGTTATTTTTAATAATTAACATAAATTTGCTGGTTTTTTTTAGTTTGACAAAAGGAATAAGTTTCTTATTACACAGTGGCATTGTCTTTGTGTTAACAGTATTTAGTCTAGTAGTGCATTAAAATTTCAAAAACGTTTTGGTAAGTATGTGTTATATGCATATATAATAAGCATTACATAATTATTTTAGGTAAATCTTTATTAAATTTATTTCTTGTATTATTAGTTGTGTACTTTTTTTTCTTTTTAAGCTACTTTAGTATAGACACACATTCACCGGTTATACTTGGTGTTTACCCTTAACACAGTTTACAGATGGTGCGAGAGGGAACAGATGTCTGTCAACCCCCGGAAAACTGTAATTATTCCTTTTACAAAAAGGAAAAAGCTAGATAAGCTTCGACAGCCTGTCCAATACGGAGAGAGCATTCCATTTGCGGCGGAAGTGAAATACCTGGGTGTAGTTCTGGATAAAAGACTCACCTGGAACGCCCACTTTGAAAAAACAATAAAGAAAGCCAGGTTTTCTCTCTGGAATCTTAGAAGAGTATGCGGAAAATCTTGGGGAATTAACCCCAAACAGATTTGCTGGATTTATCAAACAATGATAATATCTATGGTCACGTATGGTTCAGTAGTCTGGTGGACCAAAGGGTTACGACAGACAGCTAGAGCAAAGTTTGCTGGCCTTTAGCGGCTGGCATGCCTGGCCATAACTGGTGCTATGTCCAGCACACCAACGGCAGCGATGGAACACCTCCTACATCTTCCTCCCCTAGATATTCACTTAGAGAGGGAGGCCAGGATAGTCTCCTACAGATTCCTTTCTTTGAAAAAGCAAATTAATTGAGAGCAACTCGGGGATTACTCCAGGATACTAAGTGAAACAAAAAACCACCAAATTCTCGGGATGGTTCCCGACTTGCTAGCCACAAAAATACACGTAGAAAAGTCGTTCAAAGTTCTCTTTCCGAAGAGAGACGAATGGGTGAGAGGACAAATCCTTTTTCCAGAGATTGAATACGTAATGTGCACAGATGGCTCAAAAAACCCAGATGGAGTTGGAGCCGGTGTTTTCAGCAGGAAACCAAAGATTGAAATATCTACCAGTCTTGGCAGGTATGCTACAATCTTTCAGGCTCAAGTATTCGCTATCGAATTGTGTGCAAGAGAGTTGACCAACAGACCTCTAGCAAACAAAAAAATAAGTATAATATCAGACAGCCAGGCTGCTTTAAAAGCACTGAGCTCCAACAAGATAAATTCTAAACTTGTATGGAATTGCATCGAATCCTTAGAGTACCTTGGTGCGAACAACAGGGTGACCCTACTGTGGGTACCTGGGCACCAGGGGGTGAAAGAAAACGAAAAATCCGACACCCTTGCAAAACAGGGGGCCAAATCTGGGTTCACTGGACCAGAACCGGTTTTTGGAGTCATCACAAGTGCCGCCAAAATATTTATTTCGGACTGGGTGGAGAGAAAAATACTCACGTACTGGTCCGACATACTAGGGTTAACCCACTCGAAGGCGTTTCTACCGTTTTAACCCTCAAGAAACACAACTAAGCAGATCCTAGAATGGAGCAGAAATGACCTGCGTATTCTAACAGGACTGCTTACAGGACACTGTCGTCTAAGATACCACCTCAGAAAGATAGGTCTAAACCAACAAATGGACCGTCGGTTCTGCTGCGTGAAAGACAAAACTACTGAACATTTACTATGTTCATGCTCCAACCTGGAAAAAATAAGGTTCAACATATTTGGATACACCAACCTAGAACCTACCGATTTTAAAAAAATCTTACCCTTTACAACCATGAACTTCGTGAGAAGGGCTGGATTGGACGGTGAACTGTGACCTCTAGGGGTGAGCCACAATAGACCTGCTAAGGGTCGCGGTGGAGGAGCGACCACGCCCCACCTACATGATACCTAACCTAACCTAACCACCTACCTGGTGTCTCAGCTGTATTGTTTCAACGCTATATCTCAGTTGTTAAAATGTTAAAAATGATGACTAGAAAACCGTATTCCTTTCAGCTTCATTTTTACACGGCGAAACAGTGCAAAGTCACAGTATGCAAGGTCTGGACTATAAGGGGGGTGTTTAAGCATTTTCAGTCTTGTAGTGGTCAAATATTCGGTGTAGGCTTTCGTGCGGTGAGCTGGAGCGTTATCATAATGAAAGAACCAGGTGTCCATTCTTAAATTTGGTCGGAAGTCGATGATTTTAGGAAGGCATTGTTTAGTGTACTACTTAGCTGCGACTGTCTTTGGTATGTCCGACACGATACGCTCCACAATTCCACATGATTTTAAAAATACAGTTATCATATTCTTCTTTAGTGATCGGGATTTTCTGAATGCTACGAGTGTATCCTTGTCATAAAAGACCCAATTTTTGTTTTGTAACACCATTTTACACGTCGTGTTATCTGGTCTTCAGTCAGAATATGCGGCACCCTGAGGAACAAACTTTCGTCACGTGCAAATGATCGTTCATAATCGAACGAATGCTGGTGCATTTAAGGCTTTGTCAAGTATTTTCTTCACAACAGTAAGTACCGTTTTCCTCTATAACAGACGTTGGTGGCCTTCCCGTCTTTCAGACAAATATTTTCCCTTTGGAATTCTCTGTACCACATCGTACAATGTGGACAATCATCACCTAGTGCAAGAGTCATTTTTTCTAGGTATATGTTTAAATCACGAGCAAAGTGATATCGCAAAACCATCCAAATATTATTATGTGACCAACATTCTATAGCACGCATTTTAAACTGTCACTGCTGACAAACAACTGAGCCCACCGGCTTTGAAGATCTTGCGGGCCACATTACTGGTCCATTTGAGCCGATCCACCGATTGACCAGCTACCACTGCAGAAATGTGTGCGAGTGCTCCATCCTTCTGAAAGTACACGGTAACACGCATATTCAGTGGCAAATCTTTCAACAGTATAGGTTGGTACCACGACATTCATTAAATTTTTTAAATTATTTGAAAGTTATATCTATGGTCTAAATTTGTAAATTTTTAGATTTATTGTTTTTCAATATGTCTAGGTAATAGAAATAGATAGATCAATAAAGACTTAAAGAGTTAGAATGTCTGTAAAAGACTGGATTGGAAGAAAACACAAAAATACTGTGAAAGCATTCCAAAAAACAAACGCGGAAAAGAATACATCAAAGAAACGTGCCACAATAGGACGGCAGAACTATTAGCGATGAACAGGAATCAGCTAATAATCACTACGGGGCTTCTGATCTGACACGCATCAGTGAAGGAGCACCTCAACAAAATGGGACTGTATAATGGAGACCTGACCTGCAGACTGTTCGACAAGGATCCGAAAACAGTAAAAAACATACTGTGCTGCTGCGAGGCACTGAAACGCAAAAGTCGGGCAATTTTTGGACAGCCATCCGGCGACCCGGAACTATATTGTTTTCACCTAGTACAGAACTTGTACAAGGTACGAAAGTACTGGATTGGGTACAATGACTGACGTCAAGGTATTTTGATATTTTTTTAAATTTGATTTATTTATTGTTGTTACACTACAAAACAAATTGTATTACCGTATTTAAAAGAATATTGTGCACAGAATTAAAATTTAATATTAAATAAACAGTGCCATTTAAATTTCAAAAGTTAGGTTCGTTTCCGTTTAAGCCAGAGGTAACCAAATAATGTTAGTATGCTTGTTTTGGACGACATTAGGTCTCTATAAAACGATCAACATTTTAAAATTATAGCGTTGGAAAAATATCACTGAGACACCCAGTATATGTGTCGTTTTTCTCAGAGTTTCTGTTTTTCTCAGCGTTTCCATGGAAGAGAGTTTGTTTCTCCTCAGTATATTCAACACGATGTGCTGAGACAATTTCTGAAATCATCATGTTGGGGATGCAAACTTACATACCGAATACCGAAAGAAGAACATCATCCGATAAGACCTGGTTTAACAGAAACTGCTCTAGAGCTGTGGCTTCCAAACAGGCAGCATACCATCGATGGCAAAAAAATCAGGGACCTGAGACCAGAGCAGCATATGTTGAGGCTAGAGGCATATGCAAAGAGACAATAGAATGTTCAAAAGATGCTCATAATGCCAAAATAAGATCAAAAATTGTTAAATGTCCCAACGGATCCCGTTCATTTTGGTCTTTCGCCAAAGCTGTGGGAAAAAACTTCACTTCCAGCTCTTTTCCTCCCCTAACCAATGAAGATGAAACACTAGCAACGACTGCCCAGGAAAAAGCCAATATCTTTGCGCACCTATTTGCTGGAAATTCCACTCTGGATTCTTCGGGAAAACAACCCTCGAACATTACACCTATTAACAGTCACATGCCCGAGATCACCTTTCGCCAACGTACTATCAGAAAGATTTTGCTGGGTCTCAACACCAACAAAGCCTGTGGATCTGACGGAATCCTGCCGATTGTTCTCAAGAAATGTGCCCCCGAACTAACATCTGTTCTTTGCAAGTTGTTCGACCACTCTTAAAATTTTACAATTGCAAGAGTACAGCCAGTCCCTAAAAAAGGCAAAAAGACCCTACCTAGCAACTACAGACCTATCGCACTGCTATCTATTATTTCAAAGGTCATGGAAAAAGCCATTAACATCGAGCTCATGAAATATCTGGAAGACTCAGGAATTATCAATGATAGGCAATATGGCTTCCGCCATCAGAGATCAACTGGTGACCTGCTCGCATACGTCTCACATATATGGCAGCTATCTATTGAAAAGTATGGAGAAACTTTAGCTGTGGCATTAGATATTTCCAAGGCGTTCGATCGAGTTTGGCACCAGGGACTCTCCGCCAAGCTTCCATCTTATGGCTTGCCCCCTCAGCTGTGTTCTCTGCTTGCTAGTTTTCTCTCAAACAGGTCTCTCCATGTAGTGGTCGATGGAGTTTCATCTGACACTCTACTCATAAATGCTGGTGTTTTGCAAGGATCCATTCTAGCACCAACACTATTTTTACTTCACATCAACGACCTGTTGAAAGCAACTTCATGTCCCGTACACAGCTTTGCCGATAATAGTACCCTCCATACCGCTTTCTCTTCCAGGGCCCCTATATCAGCCCGTGAAACCAGAAATGAACAAGGAAGAAATGTTAACAATATAAATATGGACTTAGCAACAATTCTCGAATGGGGATCCAATAACTTGGTAGAATTCAATGCAAACAAAACACAAGCATGTCTTTTCTCTAGAAAAGCCAATCTCACTGTGCCTAACATAACTTTGTCAGGAGTAACCCTACCACTGAAGTCATCCATATCGATGCTTGGTATTACTATCAGCAATAACCTTTCCTGAGAAAATCACGTGAGGTCCATTGCCAAAAGTGCATCCCAAAAACTTGGTTTTTTGTTTCGTGCCAAGAGCTACTTCACCTCCAGTCAGCTGCTTATGATCTATAAGGCACAGATCCGACCTGTACTGGAATACTGTACCCATATTTGGAGTGCGGCACCTAAACATATCCTGAAGCTATTGGATTCTGTCCAAAAAAGGGCAATTCATCTCGTCGGTGATGCCTCGCTTACAAACTCGCTCACTTGTCTGGAACACCGTAGAAAAGTTGGCGATTTGTCTCTATTCTATAAATATTTTCATGGGCGATGCTCTTCTGAAATATCAACAATCGTTCCTCCTTTGGCAGGCTCTTCGAGATTAACCTGTCAAGTTCAGTCTTCACACCCCTTCGTGGTCACTTTGGAGACCTGCAGAAGATCACTTTCCAAAGACTCAAAGACTCCAACGAATTGCGAGGCTTTGGAACTCATTGCCTAGGGAGGTGTTCCCCGAGGCATACAACCTCCAGAAATTTAAGAAGAACACCAACTCCTACCTTCTTTCCCTTGGTTCCCACGATGTTCTCTGAACATTACAGGATATCCCTTTTCGTGGGAACCAGAACATAAAAAAAAATGTAAAAAAATGGTCCGATAGTGATATGGAATATGCAATTAAATTTAAGATAATTGGGCCGAACCGTCACTGTACGTTTCCCTCTTTCGAAGATCAATACCGAAATCAGTTTATTCTAAACTCGTCGACCCTTCAACAGAAATTTTCTATAATTGGTGAAACTGCAAATTTGCGTTCGTTTTGCCGGCGAACAAAACTGCAGATGTTGGTGTCGGTCGAGGGCAAGGTCTGCACATTTTTCTTTGCGTTTAGACAGGAATAAGGGTGCGAAAAGTTCTTGGGTAAAACTGTTTAGAATGCTTTAAAATTTAGAAAGTAAAGAAACACATTAAAAGGTAAGAAATTTTATATACGAAGAATATTATATTATACATTTAGGGTGTATATCAATAATAACAGGTAATTAACAAAACAGTGCTTTTATAATTTGGTATTAATAATAACCCATTTTGTTTATAAAAGAAACTAACAATAATTTTAGTTAGTACACTAACGTTTATTTTCATAAATCTAATATTTTACATTGTATTTATTTATTTCACTAATTTGGTTCGAAGTACCAATGTTTATTTTGTTAATCCGTTTGGTGGTATAGATTTTGTATTATTTTTTAGCGTACCTTTGTGATTGGATTTCAAATAAAAGTAAATATAAACACTGAAACTACGTATATTTACACTATATAAATTCACTTAATTTGTTGTTATCAACCCTAAAGCTATGTTGTATAATGTTGTTATATTTTAGAGGCTCGGAAGCTAAATGTACAATGTTCAATACACGGAAGCTAAATGTATATCTAATGTTGAATGCTCGAAAGCTAAATGTGTACTGATAAATACTCGAAAGCTGAATGTGTACTGTTTAATGCTCAGAAGCTTAATGTATATTGATGATGATATAATGTTGAACATTTGGAAACTGAATGTATAATGTTGTTACACGTTAAAAGTTTCGTAGGCATCTAAAAGTTTATTGCTGTAAAAATAAAAAATGGTACCTGCTGGTGGGTACAAAATGGTCTGTGCCACATCTGTTACTAAGTGTAAATTAAACAATATAATAAAATCCTAAACATAGCTAGGGTACCGAATGGTCTTGTCCCTTTATCTGCTTTTAAGAGTACCTAACAATTTAAGTAGATAATAAAATAAAATCCCAAAAAGTATTGTTATTTCATCACATTTACCCCTTTTATAGTGCATTACAAACTCTTTTATTGGGCAATATTTTTGGTATTCTAATAATTCTAATTTTTTTTAAACAGAAAACCCAATGTGCTTTAAAGATGATTTAATTTACAGTGTAGTTAATCTTGTTGGCAAAGAGAGTTGTGTCAATACAAAAAACATTAATATAGAATTGGTAAGTCTTGATAAGTAATTATTTATTTTTAAAAATAAAAAAAAACAATTATAGTTAAAGTTATGTTGGACTAGTAGGCAACAATAATAATTATGAAACTCTTTTATTAAAATTTAATTTTTTACCCAGATTTTCGTGATAAAATACTTTTGTAAAATTGGGTTAAGTTTCTTCCACATTACGTGTTCAGTATTAAATGCTTTTCACCAATATTATATCAAATGTCATTAGTGTTGCATCCGATTTTCCGATGACATTATTACAAAATAATTTACTAAATTACTCTTTGCCAAACATTATCTGTGTGTACACAATATTAATCGTAATACTATAACCTAACCATAACGAGTAAATACCCAGGGCCACTAAAAATGCCAGTGGCATTCTCTTCAAACTTATTAAATTACTTTCGAAATAATATCCATTTTATTGATTTATCGTATCGGTGCATATTGACTGAACTAATTATGATAGTGGCATACATCAAACTACATTAACATATTAACATATCAATAATATAATACATTTGTAGAAGTGTTAAAATGGCTATTAATCTTAGTCTGTTAATATGAAATTTGAATGCTTTATGGTTAATTTGGAAGAAAGTTTTAAAATATACAAATTTTTAATGTTAATAGTTGCTCCAGATGAATAATTACAAAAGGAGAGAACAAATAAAGTATAAAATGTATAAACATACGTATGTTAAAAATTATAACACTATTTTTGTTTGTATCGAATATAGTTGAATGAATATTTACTCAACTTCTATTTTGGTTATTTTTACATCTTTATCGGTTTAATCGCAAGGTTATTTTAACTGAAAGTGTTGCATAGATGTAAGGAATTGGAGGTTAATGGTGACACCAAGGGACTTATGTTTAAAATAATAAATTTCGTTAGACTTACACAAAGCACTTGTCTTGCGGAATTCATGAGTGATACGTACCTAATTTGTAACCTCTAATACTCTATGAGGAATTTCCTCTTGTGTTAGACTTGTCTTGTCACTTGTTATTCACGCTGGTTGTGAGATGTACGGGGGATGGTCGATAATTATAAATTACGTTTACAAAAGCGAAGGGTGTGCTGTTAGATGTGTACACCAACAAGATTATTTAAATCCAATAATAAGCTGACTGTAACCACTTGTCAAATGAGTATGTTGTTTTAGATAAGGGTGTAAATACAAGAATGAAAAAAAATCCGATACAGGGTGATGTCTGCATTACATGTGTACTGTGGATGTAGTAAATGTGTTAACATGGGTCTCGAATGAATAGAGGCGAAGGCGAAAGAAATATCACTTGTAAGCGAATTTCACAATCTAAAACTTCAAGTATAAATAATGGTTCTTGATAAAATAACGTTAGCCTTTTAAAGTTACAGGCTTTGTGTGTGTGGAACTGTTTTGTCTTTCAATTACTTTAATAGACAAATACTACAAAACGTAGTCAAAAGCTTATTTTAAGAAGAAACCTACAAGGACCGACAATTAAATAAAATTTAGGATTTTGTAATTTGTAATTTTATTATTTTTCATGAAACTATAAAATAAAATGTTACAGTTTAAACAGATGAGAAATGTTAATTTGGTAATTTAAATAAAAAAAAAATTAAAAAAGTTTATGATTTCAATAATTATTAGTGTTTAATATAAAGTATTTAGCAATAATTAAAAAACAGATATATAATGAACCACTGATTAACCAATTTAACAATAAAAGAAATAAATTTAATTTTAAATAAAAATTAAAAGATATTAACTGTATGTATTACAAAATATTAGCTGCAATAAAAGGTAAGGTAAGGTTCTTTGTAAATCGAGTAGTAATTTCTTTTTAATTTTTAATTAAAATTTCAACTTATTTTATTTAACTTTACTTAACTTTTTTGGGTAAAATTTTAATAAGTGGATATGTATACAAATAACAAAAGTGTTTAAAACCATGAAGTAGTTTATAACAAAATTCCAAAGAAACAATCAAAATAATATATTAAAATATTTCGTTATCATCTTGTATGAGAATTGAACTAAAACGTGCATAAAAAGCTTAAGAGAGCTAAGATCCTCTTAGTCAAACTATGACCCTCTCTGGTAAATCTAATATTCCAACCCCAGTTTTCCGAAGTTGGTATATTTAGAATCGGATTAAGAGAATAAGGAGCGTAGATATAACAATGTCTAATTGGAATTCGTAATGTGGAAGCATCTGATGATAACTGAAAGGTAGTGGATGTAACTCCACTAGTCGGAAGTTTACTGGAATCGACTACGGTCGATTAGATGTATAATAAACGTTCTAGTACCTTTATTTAATATTATTAAATCATTTATGTTTTTTCTTTGTATTTTTTAACAAATTTTTGAAATAACCTGATGTTTGGCTTTCAAGGAGATAAAACTTTTATAAAATTTAATGGTTAAAAAAACGATACGTTTTCGGAACTTGTATTGTTAAATAGATTTTACAACGCAAAATATCTACATTTTTAAACATATAATGCATTTTGCAAATTTCTTTTACACTTGCATAAAATAAAAATAAAATAAAAACTGTTTCATTTAGATTCGTAACTTAAAGTTTAGATTTTTTTTATAATTATAAAGCAGTTTCTGGTTATCTTTATGTTACGTATAGTGACATTTTATAAAAAATTTCAAGAAAGAAAAAAGGAACTTAGGTTGAAAGTACATTTATACATACAGTCCCGTAGGGGTAGACAGAAACCACTTCCTTTCACTTGCTACGGTTCTTACACATATCGTTTACTTCCTCTACTTTCATCAGTGCTCTCATACATACTCGCCGGTTGTTGGTACTCTTGACCTGGCCTTTCTTTAAAACAATGTTGATCTGATCGAGATATGTTCGCCGAGGTCGACCTCTACCGATTTGTCCATTCACACTCGTCTTATAAATTTATTTCGTCGATCTTCTCTCATCCATCCTTTCTACGTGTCCAAACCATCTAAGCATTCCTTTATCTATCCTTGTAACCACATCTTTTTTTACACCACGGCGTTCTTTTATCTCACTATTCTTTACTTGTTGTTGAACATGCACTTACCAAAATGTGGTGCAACATGTTTTCTTCTTATATTTTAATTGTCTTGTGAAGCGGCGGTATTTAGCGGTTGTTAACACTATATTTTATAGCAACGACGGTGATTGGCGGCGGCGGTAGCTAAATAAGCAATAATTGCGGATTTGCGTGCGAATAATTTCGTATTTCTCGAATAAATAAATGTTTCTTCCCTCTGCTACGTGAGGGCGCGATAGAAGTGCGTAGTTCAACTTGAATTAATGCGCAGAATATTTGAATATATGATATTTAAGTGATTAATAAAAAAAGTATTTGATAGAAACAACTAAATTATAATAACAATAAACATAAATAAAAATAAACCTAAATAATTTTAGTGAACGAAGACTGAACACTTTATTTACATAGTAACTTTTTTAAATTTTTTTAACTAGTTTTTATTTTTTTGTATTTATGAAGTTTATTGATTTTTAGCTTAAAATTTTTATTTACTCATTAAAAATAATTAATTTTTATACTTTTCCTAAAAAAATTTATAGTTAAAGTGTTTGCAATTACTGAATGCAAACATAAATATTGTTTAGAGCATAGATCGTTGTTTTGCAAATTTAGAAATTTTATTTTAACTAATTTTTATAGTAACTTTATTAAGTAAAAGAATTTTTTTCAAATTTAACAATGTATGTGAAATATTTATAAAAATCCAATTTAATACAACAAAATAATTAACAATTTGATTTTATTGTTTATTTTATGCATCATATTTTAATTAAATATAAATAATAAGTAACTAGTTATAATAATGATTTTGTTGCAAAAATTTTTAAAATCAAATGTACAATTAAGTCTAAACCACCAATTTTTTAACTTATCATTATTTAAGCAATCTTGTATTGATTTTTTTTTACTTTTAATTGGTTTTTTAATTGAAATTCTACGTTATTTTTTAAAGTATAAGTAGTAAAATGATAAACAATCTGAGACTGGTTTAATTGGTCCTCTGCTTCTAAAGAAATTAATCCACCTTATAATGTATTATGTCATATCCGCTAACCCTCAGCAAAATGCCATTTGTTCAAAGTCCCAACAATTATAAAGAAAATTGTTGAACATAAATTACGTCTCATAAAAAGTCTAATTTTCCAGTCCTTATGAGCATATTAGTCGCATTTTAGTGCCATCAACTTCAACGCTTTTTATTTTTACGTATCCAGATATTACATGATTGTAATAATAATGTAATAATCTTGTAGCTCTATTTTGTGGTTACATAAATAAATAATATTTGTCATTAATTAAATTGAAATATTAAATACCTATAAGTACGATTTAACATAATTATATTTAATCTAATATAGATACTAATTTACTGAATTATATTTTAATGTTATTATATTTAAAATCAATATATTTTTTAATTTTTTTTAGGCTAGACTGATTAAAAAAATTGCAGACGTATAAACTTTTCTATAAGTATAATTTTAATTATGTCTACCAAAGTAAATGGTAAAAACACTAATAATAAATGACTTAAATATTGTAAAACTTTTTAATGTACAAAGGGAACTACGACTCCCTTTCAACTTTATTTTCACAAGGGGGAACAGTGCAAAGTCGCAGAGTGCAAGGTCTGGACTGTAAAGAGGGTGCTTAAGCAGTTTCAGTCCTGTAGTGGTCAAATACTCAGTGCAGACTTTCGCGTGATGAGCTGAAGCATAGTGATGATGATAGAACCAGGTGTCCATTGAATTTGGTCGGAAGGTCTTCAAGAGTCGATGACTTTAGGAAGGTACTGTTCAGTTTACCACTTAGCTGTGACCGTATTTTGTGTGTCTACTTGATTTGACAAATACAGCTATCATTTTATTCTTTACCGTTTGGGATTTTCTGACTGCAACGGATGTATCCTTAACATGAAAGACAAAAACTTTGTATGGAGACTTGGTCGGCACATTGTAATAGTACAGCCAAGTCTTTCACGATTTTGTTCACATACCGAGATTGTCCCTTATCAAACATTTTTAGCATCTCCCGGCCCCATTTCACACGTTGTGTCATCTGGTCTTTAGTCATACTATGCGGTATCCAGAGAGAACAAACTTTCGTCACGTGAAAATGATCATTCAGAATCGGACAAATTACTGGTGCATTTGGGCCTGAGGTTTCCTTAATCTGGTGCTAAGTTACTCGTCTGTCTTCGACAAGAATTTTCCTTACAGCAGTAAAGTTTTCCTCCGTAACGGACATTGGTGGCCTTTCCGTCATCAGCGTCCTCCAGAGTGAAATTTCCTCTTTGGATATTTTTGTACTACCTGAATATAGTCGTACGATGTGGACAATAATCACCTAGTGCAAGTCATTTCTTCTAAGCACTGGTCTACGTTTAAACTACTACGCAAAACCACCCGATTATCATTTCATGACCAAGATGTCATAGCACGCAGAAGAGGTGGCTGGACAGATTTTGGGGAAAAGATGGTTCCAAACAGCACAGGAGAAACTAACTACATTTTGTAAATAATTCTATTAACTGAAAGGTAAACTTGAAATGACTTTAAAAAATACTTTACATAACATTTTAAAATTCAGAAAATCATTAAATATATATATTTGTAATACTTAAATTTCGGGTTGAACCGCGTCTACAAATTTGTTTATTTCGACGTTTCGGCTTCGATTTTAAAGCCATTTTCAAGAAGTAGAAAGTAAATTGGGGATGGGAATTGATTTTCACACTGAGGTCTCAATCTGTCTACTCCTCAGGTGTAGTCACGAAGGAAGAATGATTTCCACACGAGGCCTCAATCTGCCTACTCCTTAGGTGTAGTCGCTCGGGTAAGGTCCCCCAGGTCTCGGCACTGGTTCTCTCTAAGGTCTCAATTTGCCTACTCCTTCGAGAGAACTGAGGATTCAAGGATGGGTGTGCTGTATAAGTAGTGGTACGAGTGGGGTTGGGGGCGTCGTTTGGTTTGGATGCGGGAAAGTATCAGTTTCCACGTAATGAAAAGCCTGCGTCCATCATCGCTATGGTATCTTTGGGAGATCTTTAATGAAGGGAAGGAAGGCTTTATGAGGTTGGATTTCTGTTGGATAATGGAGGTTTTAAGAACGGGCTCTTTGATGGTGTATAGATCTATTGATTTGTATGTTACTGTAGCCGTTTTAAAGTAGTGCAGTTTTTAGTTTGTTTAATTCTTGAGGTCTGTTATAGTGGTCGGTTAGTTGAATAGATTAAACAAACTAAAAACCGCACTACTTTAAAACGGCTACAGTAACATACAAATTAATATATATATATCTATATATCAAAGAGCCCGTTCTCAAAATCTCCATGATCCAACAGAAATCCAACCTTATAAAGCCTTCCTTCCCTTCATTAAAGATGTCACAGATAAAATAGGAAGAATCTTGAAAAAACGCGACATTAAAACTACTTTCACGGCTAACTACTTATACAGCACACCCATCCTTGAATCCACAGTTCTCTCGAAGGAGTTGGCAGATTGAGACCTCAGTGTGAAAATCACTTCCCATCCTCAATTTACTTTCTAATTATTGAAAATGACTTCAAAATCGAAGCCGAAACGTCGAAATTAATAAATTTCTAGACGCGGTTCAACCCCAACTTTAAGTATTACAAATATTCATGACCGCGGAAACCTATCTGGACACACACACACATATATATTTATATATATATATATATATATATATATATATATATACAACACTTCTTTTTGTAGCTGAATACAATTGCAAATGTAAAATCTCAAGAAATGGGCAAATCACAACATCAAATTAGCAAATAGCTGCATTCCCAAAAATTTTTACATTTATATATATATATATATATATACATAAATAAATAATATTGATTAGCATATTTTGTTTATTTTTTATATATAAGCTTTAGATTAGTTGCTATAATTTTTATTTATTGTAACGGATTCAAATAAATCAAAGATTGTTTTTAAAAGGTATTTTCTCATTTTAAAGATTTTAAAATTTTGTATATCAATTTGTTTTATTTTTTTTCTAAATTAAATAGTTGTCAATGTTTTTAAAACAAATTTTTCAGTAAAAATTGTAATTTGGTTCTACTAAAGAATTAGGGTTTTAATAATGGTTTTATGTAATCGTTTTCAATACGCCTATGTAAGTAAACCCGATAAAAATTAATTATAAAGAAGAGAATCGAAATTAAGCTAAAAAACTTTTTAATTCAATTAAACTTTAAATTTGTTTAGGAAAAATTAATTTTTACCCGAATTATTTCGTGAGATAGAATTCTACTTTATCTTGTTCACTTTTTATCTTATTTAAAAATGATTAATTATAGAATTATTAAAAATTTTAGTTATAAAACAACAAAATTACTGACTGGAATTATTTTTTAAACATATACACAGTATAATTTATTTAAATCAAAATAATTCGTTATAATGTTATTAACCTAACTTTAATATTGTTGTTGCTGATTATTTCTATGTTCACCACACAGAAAACCAACAATTTTTTTCCAAAAATATGAAATTTTTATTTTCTTTCTCGCCAATTCATGAAGAAAATGTCAAAACATTAAATATTGTTGTCAATAGCTTAGTTTTAATAAAAAATATACTTAATTTTTAAGGAGTATTCAAATTCTAATTATGTTTTTAGGAATTTAGAACTACCTACTCTATTAATATACAAACTTTTATACAATACTTTTTGTTTTCCTTTAAATAATATTTTAAGATAGTTTATGCAACAATAAATAATAACTCTTTTTTTACTTTTTTGTAAAAACTTTCGAAATTATTTTTTATTTATTTTTCAGTTACTCTACAAAATCATGGTATAATAATGGACAATTGTTTAAAAAAATACTTACAGTATATGAGTTAAAATATAAATTAACATTTAGAAAATGAAATTTTTTTTTGAAGTTGGTAAATGAAGTCAATATTAACTTATTTAATGAAAGATATAAGTATAAAGGATGTAGTAGAATAGTTAATAGAAATTATTTTTGTAAAATGTTGAATTAAGTTGTTGCTGAAATATTGAGTATATGGTTTTTCTTACCCAATTTCATTTCAATTTTTAAAATATTGAAATAAATTATATTTAAATTTTGAAAATCAGTTTTTTTATTCATTGATTTTTTTTATTTTTTATGTAGACCATTTCTAAAAAACGTCTTTTAAATAAATTATTTTCTTTAGTTAAAATTGAAATATTAGTAAAATCAATTGAATGTCCTGTACTATTTGCATGTTGTGATAATACGCAAGCGTTTGGTCTTAAACGAATGTCACTTTTGTGAGAAACAATTCTTGATTTTAAATTTCTTGATGTTTCACCAATAAAGTTTTTATAACATTCAAGACAATTAATTTTATAGACTACTCCAGCATAATCCAACATGCAAGTTTTATCTTTTAATTTTGTAAATAATTTATTAACAGTTTTGATAGGTTTATTTGAAAAAATAATATTAGTTTCTTGTTTTAATACATTAACAATTTTAGGAGTAAGTTTTTTTAAATATGGAAAAGAAAGAAATTTTTTAATGACATTAGATTCTGGTTTTTTAATGTTATTAAAATCGTTGTTATTTCTTGTCCTAATTGGAAAATTACTTGTAGAAAATAATAATTTATTGAGGAGTCGTTTTTGGATATATATATATATATATATATATATATATATATATATATATATATATATATATATATACATACGCACACAATCCCTGGTAACTAACAGTAAAATAAATTAAAAGTACTAGATTGCAATACTCACCAAATGGAATTTTGACTTCTCTTTCATTCTGCAATGTAAAGTGATTGTTCATTAAAATGTGCAGCGAAATGGCACTTTCCGATAGTAGCTGATGAATTGTAGAATAGTCATGCTAAAAACAATTTGAATTAAATCATTACCTTGCCTATCCGTACCCTTAAAAAAGTAGCACACTTTTGTTAGGATATTGCATTTTAAATTGGTTTCTACCTATAAAGTTAACTCTATCATTATAATAAAGATATTTTGTCATTGATTAAAAATATAACATTTTCTATTAGAGTATTTAAAGTAATTAATACCTATTTTTTTTAATTAGGGTATATTTAAAAAAAAACATAATATTGCGGCCGGCGGGGTCCGTTCCTGTTCGATTATTTGCCTTGAGGCGACGGTGCGTCGATCACAATGGAAAAAATGTTTAATTCTTTATAGGTAACAACCAAGGCCCCACATTTTAGCGGATAATTTATTACCGCGGGCGGCGAATGTTCGTTACATTACCAGAAAGAAATTGTTCTAAAATAATTTATTTAGATTTTCATAAGAATATTTCGAGGTCGTAGTTGGAGTTTTTTTAAGTTAAAGTTAATTATAAAGTGTTATAAAAAGATTGCATAGAGTTTGTGAATATCTATGTGATTGGTCAAGTAACAAATTATTGTGTAGAGAGATTAGAATAAATTGTTTAGTTTTATGCTAAGTGTTTAGAATCATTGAACCCAAGATTAATTATCGCAACAAAATCATTATATTTGGTAAAATTAAAATAATTTGCTTTAAAATAAAAGTTATGTACTGTAAAATCCAAATACCCAAATTTTTTTTTCATTCGACTCGTTAATAACAATATCGACAAACAAATATAAACTTTTTTATATTATCTTTGTATCGCAATATTGCAATCATTTAAGTAAAATTTGAAAAAAAGCGTATTGTTGGTAAGTGGAAAGCCGGTTTTATAATTTGACAAATTTTCGACCGCATAGAACGTATATCAACAGTGTTAAAATGTTGGTCCAGGAAGTATGAATAAGAAATCCATATCCATCGACCCCGAGCAACTTTAGAACAGGAATATCATCATTTAAGGACTACGGTTTAACAAGACAAAGTTTTTTAAACAGGGTCGATTAAAAGTGCGTCGTTGGGAGTTTTACAGCAAAGAGTATCTATGTAATCAATATATCGCAGAATGCGCGCTTTTGGGATTCGTCCGAATAAGACATGTTTATGTCTCTCAATGACACTTCGACTTTCTGCTGCTCGGCTTGAGTGGTGCAGCGGTAGATCAAATTGGGATGGTGAATAAAACGTGTTGTGTTCTCTGACGAGTCTCGATTCTTTAGGTCCACGATGGTCACAGAAGAGTATGACGATTACGTAGAGAACGCTTTAAAACGACATACAGTCCCTACACAGCGGATGATGGTATGGGGTTTTTATGGACAGAAATTTGAATGCAAATTAATTCAACAAAACAACGCACGGTATTATACAGAAAGGGTTACTACAAAGTTCTTACAAGAAAATAACGTGACTTTGCTTTCATTTCCTTTTCGCTCTCTAGACTTTTCTAACATGTGTGGGATAAGTTCGGTAATCGACTGGGTAATTTACAACATCTACCAAATATCCTAGTTGGCCTTCGTCACCTATTTAAAGAAGCCCAGAGTGACATTCCCCAGGATACCATAAATAATTTAATGTTAAGCATGCCTCGAAAAGTTAACAATTTCTTAAAAAACAGCGGACGCATCCACTATTGAATATCATTTTTAATGTTTTAGTTTAAACAAACCGTGTGGTGTCATTGGACACCCGATAAAAACGAAGTTCCTTACGCTATTTGACAAATATGTAAGTAAATGTTAAATAAAAATAGAACAGGTGAGGTAAGGTGAGCCGTGGTACTCACTGATATGTTAAAAGTTAATGATCAACTTTTACTTTTTTTATACACCAGAACCAGTTAACTAATTAAAAGTTTTAAATATTAGCAAATTAACCGAGTTTATTATATAATATTACTTTTTAATTTATATAAATACCTTAAAATACGTAATGTTTTTTTTAAATGCATAACATTAAATAAAACGTGACAATAATAAGGTATGAATACATAGTACTATTTAAACAAACTAAAGCCCAAATAAAATTTCATTTAGTAAAATTGCAAGTAAAACAAATAAAAGTTTATCCATGTCAACACATTTCAATAAAAAAAATTGTAAGTTTTAATATTTGAACATATAAACTTACCGTACTAATTCAAATTACTTTTGTAAACCCCAATCAAGGCTATTTTTACAAAAATAAATCTCGAACAAAGATTTCATATTATATAAGGTAATGGAAGCTAATTTCACCCCCTTATAATGTAACAGGAATGTTGAAAAATACCGGAGGTTAGTCCTTTTCGAGTGCACAGAAATTACAAAGTTTCTATCTTTACTTAAATTTACAGTCAATTAGTACTAAAATTTGATGTAATATTTTGTTAATTAATTCGCCCATAGTTTCTTGCATAAAGTAGATTGCAATATTTTACAAGTACTTTATAAATTTCTTATTAGTTTTTCCCTAATAAAATTTTTTGACTGTAAACTTAAAAGGAGTGAAATGCAGTCGTATTATGTTTTTGGCCAAAGCATATTTATATCTTTCCAATTGTAAAAATAGCCTTAAAATATTTTTCCTCACAAGTGCAATTTTTAGATAAGGTAACGAAAAGAAGTCGCTTGAGGCTAGATCTGATATGTAAGAAGAGTTGTCAAGCAGTTTAAACCATAATTCGTGGATTTTAGCCATGACAACCGCTGAGGTATCAGACAGCGCATTTCCTTCAGCTTGTCAAATAATATGATGCGTAGTATGCTCCTGTAATGATTTTTCTTTTTGGAGATAATCAATTAAGATAACTTTACGACTATCCCATAAAACAGTCGCCATCACTTTCCCATCCAAAAAAACAGTTTTTGCTTTTTTGGAGCCCATTCCCCCTTCGCAGACCACTGTTTTGACTGTGGTTTTGTTTCGAGCGTGTAATGGTGTATCCAAGTTTCATCTACAGTAATTAATCGGCGACAAAATTGCGCCTAAACTGCGTCAACAGAGCGTTGGAAATGTTCATACGAACACGTTTTAGGTCTAACGTGAGCAAAAGCGACACCCAACGCGCGGACAGATTTTTCATGCCCAATTATTGATTCTATATGACAAACACCAACTATGGACATATTCATAGCCTCTGCTATCTTTTTCAATTAAGTTTGACGATCGCTTAGCAACATTTGCTAAACTTAAGCAAGGTTTTCGTTTGTGATTGCAGTTTTTGGACGTCCCGAACGTTCATCGTCTCCAAACAAATATTAAATGACCGCTCGATACTCGATTTTTTCCATTTCAACAAAAACGCTCACATTGACATACTCAATCGATTGTCAAACAACAAATGCGCGTCTAAAATGGCTGATATTTTAGCTAGTACCTGTTAACCATATTCCTTAGCTTTAATTAATAAGTGCTACCATCTTTACGTTAAGGTCGGAATTACTTTTGTGAAAATAAAGTTTTTTTGAAAAGAAGTCCCTGGTATTTGTACTCTAAAGACCACTTCCTTTCACTTGCTACGGGTACGGCTTAGCCGATCAATGAAGACTACGCAATTCCGGATCGATATTTCATCATATATGTATATAATAAACCAAAAAAACCTTTTTTTTTAATTATGAGGATGCAGTCATACAACTAGGCAGGTAAAAAAGAAAACCGTTTGTTGATTCGTCAAGCTTTTAAAAATGTTTATTTCCCTTTTCAAGATATCTGAAAGTATATATAAAAATCTGTCAAAAGGTAAAACAAATTAATTTATTCTCAAAACTTACTCAAAATTGAGGATAAAAAACAGTTACCATCATTCGATACTATAAAACATCCTAGAGGTTATTACAGAACACATACAAGGACTCACAATCAAATCCTTTTTAACAATTAATAAAAGCTTTTAATTCGAAATTTGTAAATGCAACACGTGGTCAAAACCCATATGTTAAAATTGGCCGTAGAAGGGAAGGACAACTTACAAGAGAACCGGCCATTGTTGAAGAAGACATGAACCGGAAATAGACATATTGTTATACAGTTAAAACACCAAAGTTACCAACTGAACACACGAAACTTACACTCCGAATGAAACCCTATTAAATTATTTATATGTCGCCGATCCCAACGGAGAAAAACAAAATTTGAAAAAATATATTTAAACACAACATACTTTTATGATAACCGTTGACGAGAAGATTAATCGAACCCCAAAATGTTGTAATATTATTCAATGAAAAAATAACGATAAAATGAACATACAACAAAAAACAAAAAAAAACCCACCTATCAAAAAAATGTTATCCCCAATGCACCACATTGACCAAACGAAAAAAACGAAATGTTATTTAGAACAAACCAAAAACGTTCAATTTTAAAATATAATTTTAAATAAAACTAAGAAATATTAAACATCAAAGTTATTTATTTCTATTGTTGTTGTCATTTTCAATGTAATACATTTTCTTGAAACTATCTTTTTAAGTAATTTTTTTTCTGAAAATAAAACCTTACGTTATAAAAGTCCATTTTATGGTCATTTTTAATTACCTGATAACAAATCACAAACAGAGGGAAATTTTAAAAAACATTTTATCGTTGAAACAAAATATTGTTTGTCACACCATTTAAGACCAAAATTTTATGCAAATAAAAACTTAATTGGTAGTGGTACCACAACAGCAGAAGGATAACTCAGTTTTAGACAATAAGCCAACGTACGGGAGATGAAAATCACTAAAACAAAATTTACAACCACACAGATCTAAAACTAGTTAGAAATTCACAGATGGACACACCTTTATGATAACTGTCTAAAAGAAAATAAACACCAACTGTTGTTGTATATGCAATAAAAAAATAATCTTAAAACGAACATAAAACAAGCAAGAAACTAACAAAAAGCGAAAAAAAAACCCACCTATCAAAAGATATGTTGTCACAAATGCACCACATTCACCAAATAAGAACAACAAAATGTTATTTAAAAAAAGCCAAAAATGTTCAATTTAAAAATATAATAAGAATTATTATATATACATGAAACAAATAATTTTAACAAAAATCTTTAATACATTATTTTACCCAATAATTATTAAAAATTATTATTAATAGTTAAATAAAATTAACAGATATTTTTTATTTATATATTTACGGTAAAATTAATAAAAAAATCATAAACAAGTCTTAGAAACGGTTGTGTTTTATCTCGCTCGTTTTAAGACGTAAATAATTCAAATTTAAGACGATTTTGCCCATGTAATTCAACCCTATTTCTTCATATCTTGCTATACCCAATGGACAAATTAAAGGTTAAATAAATGGAGCACTACCCTCCACTTATAACAATCTGTATAATCAATTCTTTACTTTAATCATTCACCATACACGCGCTTACTCTTTGGAGGGGTTCTTTACAAACTTTTCATGCCTTTTCCAGCTTACTAGCCCCAGCTATACAACTCCGATGACTTGATATATTATACTATTAACGTGCCTTAAGAATCCCAAAGAAATAGTTTATCATGGATTTTTAAAATGTGACCTAGTGTTTCGTCTAAAACGTATACAAATATTTTTTATATGCCTTGCGTTATTTTGAGTGAATCTGCATTTTTAACTAATAACATTCTCGTACCCCTTTTTTAACAGAATTTATTTGTAATATTCGTCTAAACAAAAATAAAATTTCACTCTTTAAAAAAGTGAGCGTTAACAATATTAACATTTAATGCCCCAAAAATAAATTATAACCAGGGTTTGGAGCATATTGAGTACCTACGGAGCTGAAAAATAGAGCAAAATCAATGGAAGTATTGTAGTGATCTGTAAGGTGAAGAGATCGTGCTCGACAGTGGGGGTGGACAAGCAAAGAATTTCTCTACATAAAATAAAAACCTAAATGGTAGATAGGATGGATCAAATTTATTTTGCAAACACAACATATTTTTGTTTTATTACTTATATAAAATGAAAATTATTTGCTGTTACCAACATTTTCACTATATTTTTACTTTAAGCGTACCCATTTTTATTTGCCTAACCACTTTTCATCTCGTTATTAAAATTTGGAAGCAAGAGAATAAACGTCATATTAGAACAACGTGATTGCACTAGAATCTGTTATTGACTTATTAGTTTCAGTTTGGTGAAAATTTTGTACAGAACTAAGAATTTCCATTTCACGTGTAATGATCCGTGTGGCATGAACTGAAAGGTCATTTTTGCTTTGTATTTGAGTATTTTATTGTGTTATTTATTCTACGAAAGCCGCCTTTTAAATGTTCACCTTTGACCGCTTAATAACGCTATTCACCTGTGACAATACTAGTTCCGTAAAATTTGACATTTTTTTCTCGAAACAATGACAGTTTAAAAATTAACCATGTTATTTATTTCCAATGACCCTATACCAAAAGCAATATTGTAAGTTAGTAAAACAAGAATTATGGTTCTCTCAAAAACTAACAGCATCATAACTAAAACTTTTCATTATATGCAAAAACTGTCAATATGAGTGTACAAAAATTAACGAATCACGTATTTAATTATGTTTATCTTTATTGTCAGTTTTATTTGGCAAAACAGAAATAATTGGCTTCAATGCTCCGCGCAACACGATTAAAAATAACTGACATGTGATTTATAAAGTCTGTAATATATAAAAAAATCTTTTAGTAAACAATATTGTATAAATTGACTAAAGTTGTCAAAAAGTCCAAGTGATTTTAACTTTCTCATAAAACATCGTAACAGGTAATGAAACTTAGATTTATATTCATAAGTGTCAAAAACTAAACAACACGTACTTGGACATTTTAAAATGATCCAAATAAACTACTCCACAAAAATTAGGGAAGTTCACAAATATTAGATTTATGTTCAAAAATTATTAACTGTTTTATTCACCAAGGTTTTGTTTGAGACCAGCTACAAAGAGCCTTGAATTCCCATCAACCACCTCCACAGACACTCGAAGAACTGCTTTTACCCCAACTTTGGAGACAAATCGAAAAAGGCTACTTCGACGACCTTATTGAAAGAATGCAGAAGCGTTGTTTGGCTGTAATTAATATTAGAGGAAAGCATACTCGTTATTAACGTATGAACTTTAATTTTTAATAAAATTAAAATGGTACACAACCTCAAATTGCTCTTGTTGTTAAAAACTGCAAACTTATTACGCAAAATGGCAAACAAATGCTTGCATAACCATTATAACATATAAATCAAAAATCGTAATTTGTAAGAACACAATATCCGAATTTATAAACTTTCTTTACTTTTGTGAAGCAGTTTATAATATAATGTTAACGAAACTCTTGCAATAAAAAAATTGGCTGTTTCATTTTTACACAAGTTATCGATTAATTATAGTAGAGGATCCGAAGTAAAATAGACCTTCACCCATCTGTTTAATAGATAAAAATTATTTTATAAGTAATTTAGTAGGTATATTAAAAAATTATAAAAAAAATGGGTTGCCTTAAAAAATCCTGGCCACGCTATAATTAATTAAAAATTCAAAAATATTTTTTTTTTATTTCTACCGATGAGTTTGACGATGAAAACGTAGCGTTGCCTATATTTTTCCTGGTCTAACTATTGGGTTGCCAGGTAAAAACAGAAATTTTGGTCGTAATTATTTTCACCTACTTGTATAATCTATAAATTTAATATAAAAATAAGCATTGTTTTATTGCGAACACAATGATATCGGGTTGCCCACAAAAAGTCTGTCCTGAATGATGGTTGTCAAATTTTAAAAAATAAAATTTTAATGCGACAAACGCCTTTGACAGTACAAGACATTATCGAAATGACGAAAGATGATAATCAATCTACCGAAATCAATAATCAAAATTGTACTTCAGATAAATCAGACATGGAATAATAATTATGAATTGAACGTTCTTTTTTATTAATGTAATATTTATATTTATGGTGTAGTATAAGAAAAATTTTTTAATGAACAGAATATCCTTAGTGTTGGTTTTTTATGTCTTAATTTGAAATTTTATTTTATTCGTTTTTATTTACTTTCTTGAAAAAAGATAAAAATTCCAAGCAAGTATACATCGCCTTCTGATTTTTATTTATGACAACATTTGTACACTCTAATGCAGCATTTATAATTAAATATTTATTTACAATAATTTTAAATTAATTTATTAATCTAACATATTTAAACTTTCAAATTATTATATATTTCATATTACTTTCGTACGTATACTACTAGTTGCTCCAAAGTATTGTTGTTTACTAGTCTATCGCTATCATTCTCTATTGCATGAACTACTAACATACGCACCCTCTTACATCCTGCGGTCACGCCGCGCGCAGCTACAACTCTGTGTCTTAGACATCCATCATTCAGGTCATACCTTTTGCGAGCAACCCTATATCATTGTGTTCGCAATAAAACAGCGATTATTTTTATGTTAAATTAGATTAAACAGGTAGGTGAAAATAACTAGGAACAAAATACCTGTTTATACCTGGCAACCTAATAGTTAGACCGGGAAATATATATGCAACCCTACGTTTGCATATTCTATAGGCTTTGTACTTATGGTTGGTGTAAAAATTTTTCGTTAAACTCATCGGTAGAAATTAAAAAAAAATTGATTTTTAAATTTTTTATTAATTATAGCCCGGCCAGGTTTTTTTTAGGCAACCCAATTTTTTTATAATTTTTAACATACTAAATAACTTATAAAATAATTTTTATCCATTAAACAGATGGGTGAAGGTCGATTTTACTTCGGATCCTAGACTATTATTTGATGAGGAAATACTTTAAATTAATATCCCATTGCTCGTATTTAACCGGCTTACTTCTTTGTGTTCTTGAATATCATCAAAAAGTAAATGGATATCGATTTTTACTACTTAAAAAATCTGTGCGAAAAGTAGTAGGAGAATTAGTTGGAACAGATGATTAGTGTACAATTTAAAAATAAGGTAATAATCAAACGTTTGGACTAAAAAATAACTTTCCCTTCGTTAATTTTGTAAACATTTAAAATGCTATTACATAACACCGGTTAGTTTTCCTTTCAGTAAAATGTATAAAAAAAGTGTATCAAGGTTATTAATAAAAAAATTTGAGCAAGGTAGAAAAATCATTGGTAGAAACTTTTTTAAATTTTATTAAAAGTTGTCTTAAATAAAAATTATAAGAACTGGAAACAAATATTTTTAGGGGAAAAAAGCGAGGGTGCCATTATTTATAGTATGAAATATATGTATACATACTTTTCAATTAATACAATTTCTGTACACGCGTAGATCAAACACGGAAATTAAGCTTATCAGAACATATCAGATTACAACGGTCGCGAGTTGAGTTGCCGTAACAAATCGTTTTTAATTTTAACCACTTTGTTAAAACTGCTAGTGGATAATTGAATATGCCATGTCTTTTTTTGTTGTTGTTTTGCATTAATTGAATCGTGGCGTAGATATTTCATAAATGTGTACAGTTTTTTCAATTGGCTTACATCACAGATACGGAGTTTTTTTAAACTTGTTAATTAGAAATTCTATTCAATTAAAAAGTTACGAATACTTTTATAATTAATTTATTTATTTACTAAAATTGTGCCGTTTTTTTCTTTATGCATATTGTAGATTAAAACATAAAGTAAAGAAAATATGAGTTGTAGCCAAATATTTTTTAAAAAAAAAAACCTTTTTAAACGCTAAAATCCTCAACTCAAATGTATAGTTAAGATAAAAATGTTTGCATTATCTGGAATGACTGCATATTCGTTTAAGAAAAGAGTTTATTAACAAAAAATGGAAAAGTGTATTCACTTATGAGTAGTACTTTACCAATTTAAAACTTTTATTTAAAACAGTTAACAACGAATGATTTTACTTTAATACTTTACTAAAGCAGTTTAATTTAAAAAGATAGCATACGGTTAAATAAATACAAACATTTATAAGCTTTTGTGTGCAAAAAATTAAAAAACTTTAACTGCTGTCATAAATATAAACTATTATATACCACACAATTTGTACGTTTGAAATTTCTAAATTTTACATTTATTATAATTAATTGTAATAGTGCATTTAATATTTATTAAAACATTTTTTAGGGTTAAGTAATTTAATGCCTTCCGAAATGAGAAAAATGAACTAAAAGCCTAAGGTCGGTGCTACTTAATGGGGACATCTGGTTTACGGATGGCTCCAAGACAAGGGCCAGGATCCGGTCAGATTGGGATCTGAGAAATCGATCTCTCTTGGCGAATATGCTATAGTTTTTTAAGTTAAAGCTGTAGCAATTATGCAATGTGTACAGACGGGGCTCTCCATGGTGGGGACCGGGAGATGCATCAAAATATGCTCGGACAGCCAGGCGGCAACTAAAGTGCTAGTGGCTCCGACTATTATTTCACAATTGACTCTAGATTGCTGAAAGACCCCAGAGAAATAAGCAAAGGCAATAATGTCACTCTTGTCTGGGTTCCCGGTAACTCAGGAATCAAAGGCATCGAGAGAGTTGATCAGTTAGAAAAAGCTGGATCTAAGTTCGTGGGCCCAGAGCCGGCCTTGAGCATTCTCTTCTATCTAGGCAAAATGAAAATAAGGGACTAGCGCAGGAATCAGAACTTAATCTATTGGAAAACAGAAACCGAAAGCAAGTGCAGACAGGCAATGCCCTTATGGAGGATTCTCCCCGAGAGAACCTAGCCGAAAACATTATGTCACTGAATAGGAAGTATGCCAGACTAGGCTGACTTGGCTGGGCTTAGCTTTTATTGAGCCCAAACAACTAAGGCAGTTACCTATCAGCGACCAGCTCCTATTTTTAAGGAAGATAGGTATTACAGATCGCTAACTACTATCACGGAGAGACACAATGTAGTCCGAGTGCCATTGGCGGGATCCGGAAGGAACAGCTTCCCAGTTTATTTTTATTAGAATTAAATTAAATGCTATACCATAAACTCGATTGTGTTCCATTAAGTGGACAATATTTTAAAGTTTTTATAAAAATTTATTTTAACTTCTATATTTGTTATAAATTCTTTAATACCTACTTTAAAAGTAGAGAAAACTAATAATCCCAAAATTAATTGCTGACCAACAGATTAAAAACAAATAGTTATTAAAAATTTACTTTATTTCCAATAATACCTGTAATATTTGGAATAAAAAAAGACCAGACCAAAGCCTTCCACAAAAGTCTGTTATTATCATTGGCGACTGTGAATGTCGAGTGTATCTCAGTAAAATAAATATAATTAAAATCACGTCCTATTTTATGCCAATATGAAAAGGGCCTACGAGTTTAGTTAACCACAAATAATATAGTTCACATTTGCAATATTCAAATACCAAACTAACAAAAGTAGCATACATGTATATTTGTGTAATATTTGGGCAATTAAAATTAAACGGTCCTAATTAATGATTTTAATAGATTTCGGTTATACCATTTATGTTATTTTATTTATCGTTAATAGATCATTTTAAAGAGTAATTAAAGTTACGTTAAAATGTAAAAAAATTAAGCGCTACGGAAAGGAAAACTTTAAATGTGTTTACTTATTTTAAATAATTGTTAAATATAAAATTTTCTTTGCTAATATAACTTCTACATAAATAAATTAAAGATTCTTACCAGCATGTTGTTCTTGTTACATTCAGAACAAGGTACCAACACAAAATTCCTTGAAACTCCTGGCCGAAATATAAGATCGTAAGCGAACATGATACCGTTAAAAATGTCGTTATTACCATTCCCTGAAATATTAAAAAATATAGTTGACTATTTGTTTTAACGAGTAAAAAATATTTAAAATATAGGCTTATTTTAATAAAGATTATATTTATATAGCAAAAATATTAATAATTTATACCATCATAACTAACATCTGATAAATATTTACCGATTTGTATTTGGTCGAAATACGATAAAATTGATTTGGAATTCGTAAACGTTTGTCCATTGACCACAATACTCCTTGGTTCATCGTACACTCCATCCCCTCCAAATGTAACAACTGCGAAACTGTAGATAAAAATGTAGTCAGTTTAATATTTTTTCGTATTTAGCATATCCATTTAATAAAATTGTAAAATAATACTACATATATATATATATATATATATATATATATATATATATATATATATATATATATATATATATATAATAATAAAACTGCTTTAATAACTTTTTTTAAAGTAAAAATTTCTTTAGGCTTGTTAAAATTTGGTAGGGAGCAAGCTTATGGCCTCGAGCTGACAGCCCACTTTTATTAGGTTATTTATTATTTATTGATCTTGTATGAGGTGTAAGGGGTGATGGTAAAGATGATACTAACCCAAATGACAACCTCACCTGCACGTGGTGCACCCTGCTAGATAACTAACGAGGCTCTTTCGACCGAGTTACTGCCGGGATAAGCAGTTCCTCTTTTGTCAGTCAACAGCTGAGGGTGGAAGAACTGACAAGAGACTAGGGCATGTCCTTGGAATGAGAAATTGTTCCAAAAGACGAATGAGCCGACAAACGGCCACTATAAACGGAAAACCACTATATTAAAGATCCTGATGGATATTCCAAGAATACTCATCATGGCAAGTACTGGCGACAAAATAAATGTTACTGATCATGGAATCGGACCCCAAGATCCGGCAGGAGAAGATTTCAGGGCTTCCTTGGTCGCTAACATGCGAAAACCCTGTAAAAAAATCAATAAAGTTAAACAAAAACCAAAAGCCCAAAATATGCACATGGAACGTGAAAACACTATACGAAGCCGGAAAACTAAGAAACCTGTTGCAAGAAATGGACAGACTCGATATTTCTGTCCTAGGAGTCTGCGAAACAAGATGGCCAAACAACGGGCACTATACTTCACAAGATTATTAAATATACTACTCGGCAACCAACGATGAGTCACATCAAAACGGTGTAGCGGTCATTTTAATTAAATCACTGGCAAAATCTGTAAAAAAAATTGTCCCATTATCAGATCGGGTAATGCTAGTACAGTAAGATGCTTTTCCAGTTAATATAAATATAATACAAATATATGCACCCACTGCTGACAAAGATGACACAGTTGTTAAATCTCTTTATCAACTTATATCAGAAGCATTAGGTATGACGAAAAAACATGAAAGTATTAACATAATGGGTGATTTTAATGCTAAAATTGGATAAAAAAAATACTCTTAATATTACTGGTAAGTTTGGATTAGAAAATGGAAATAATAGAGGAAAACGCTTGGTACAATTCTGCCAGGAAGAAAAATTTGTAATCATGAATACGTGGTTCTGCCTGCGAAATCGTAGACTGTACATCTGGAAGGCACCAAGTGATAGGGAAGGCGACGTTATAAGAAATCAGATTAATTATATATTAATAAATGGGAGATTTAAAAATTGCATAGAGTCGGTTAAGACCTACCCAGGTGCAGATATCCATTCAAATACGGAAAAGAATTAAAGCAGCAAAAGAACGATGGCTAAAGGAATATTGTCTAGAAATTGAAAAACTGGACAACAGCATGACAGTTTCCACTTACATAAAAAACTAAAAGAATTAACGGGTACATGTAAAACTTACAAGACAAGAATCATCCTAGACTCTAGTGGAAGAATATTAAGTGAGGTAGAGGAGCGCTGTACCGAATGGGAAAATTATATAAAAGAATTATTCAAAGACGACCAAAGAGAATACTAACAAACAACATCAAACGACGATAGCGTTGGGATCATCACATCCTTATTTAACAAGATATAGCACTGGTGAAATACCAGACGACTGGTTAGAATCCTTATTTGTTACTATCCAGAAAAAAAATAACCCAAAGGAATATGGTGACTACCGACTTATCAGTTTGAGTCACACACTTAAAATATTTTTAAAGATACTGCACCATCGTATATATCGACTTTGTGAGGACATAATCAGTGATGAGCAGTTTGGTTTTCGAGACGGTATAGGTACCCGTGAGGAGTTGTTTTGCATGCGAACACTTTTGCAAAAGAGTGTTGAATTTCGTAAAAACATTAACGTATGTTTCATTGATTTCGAGAAAGCCTTTGACAACGTACCGCATACACCACTGTTTTAATGCTTAGATCTAATTGGTCTTGACTCATCATATAAGACTGCTCAAAAACCATTACTATAACCAGACTGCTAAAGTAAAAGTGAAACAAGAGGTTTCAGAAACAGTTCCTATTAAACGTGGCGTTAGGCAGGGATGTGTCATGTCACCAATGCTTTTTTATGTCTACTCGGAAGCTGTCTTTGAAGAAGCGCTGAAATATCGCCATGAAGGTGTTAAAATTGGTGGAGAAGTCATTAACAACATTAGGTACGCTAATGATACTGCTATAATAGCAGAAAGCCTCAAAGACCTCCAAACACTACTAAATGCAGTAAACAATGCATGCAAGGAAAAGTGTTTAGTGTTAACACAAAGAAAACGAAGTGGATGGTTGTCGGTAAAATTAATATCGAGTATCCAAAATTAAAATAAAATGGTAAAATTCTAGACAGAGTACAACACTTTAGGTATTTGGGTAAATGGATGGACTGTAGAGTTGAAAGCGATGAATAAATCTCAACCAGAATAGAACTGGCATGTAAATGATTCACTAGTTGGCTTTCTGTATTATGTAATAAAAGTCTTTCGATGAACATCCGTCTAAGAGTATTAAAGTGCTACTTTTGGTTTGTTTTGCTTTATGGATGTAAAACCTGGACACTAAAAGTAAAGCATCTAAATAAATTGAAAGCGTTCGAGTTATGGTGCTATCGCCGTATGCCAAAGATTCCTTGGACAGCACACGTAACTAACGAACATGTGTTAAAACCCTACATAAAGAGCGAGAATTGACAAACACCATCAAAATAAGAAAAGTCGAATACTTTGGAGATATGATAAGGGGGCATAAATATCACATGCTCCAATTAATTATCCAGTGTAAAATAGAAGGAAAGTGATGGATTGGCAGAAAACAGCTTTTTTGGCTTCGTAATATTAGACATTGGACGGATCGAACAGTCGAAGAATTGTTTCATGTAGCTACCGATCGAGAAGCTTTCCAAAAAATTGTCAACTCTATGATAGCCAACGCCTGAACACTTGATGATAGCCAACGTTTAAAAACAAGCATGGCACACAAAGAAGAAGAATATCTTGTATGGGACTTTTATTAAAAAAGTGTCCACTAAAATTTGGTATATAAAGGTGGCGTTGGTAGATGTGAGGTAAGATCTGAACTAAGCTGTTTTAGATTAAGTAAATTATGTTAAAGGCAAATAGAAACGCAATAATTTTAAAATAAAACAATTATGCAGTAAATAGTTGCTTAAGTAAACGTAAAAGTAAAAAGGAAATAAAAAATGCAAACTAATTTGTTTATTTTTCAAAACTTTGGGCGCTCTTTTTAAAAACGGTATTCTGCTACAGTAACTCCTTTGAGTGACATTTTTTTAAAAGAGATTTTTTTTCAAGTCCCAATCCTTCATAGGTCAAAATAATATTACAACACAGTGACGTTATAGCTTCTTCTTCTTCTATCTGTCTGTCAAAAACTGACCTGAAGCTGACAGCCCACTTTTATTAGATTATTTATAATTCAATGATTTTAATTCAAAAATTAGAAAATTTCAATTTTTGAAAAATTGACTGTCAACATTTTTTACCTATTATTTTTTATATTTAATTCTTCCAACTCTTTTTCTATTAGCTCAACGAGTAATTCAAAGTTTTTGGATTTCCTAAGGTCTTTGTTACACTTTTTAGCTTCAACTATAAAAACGATATCTGCAGTTTGTGGAACATCGCCTCCTTGTAATCTAATGAAATCACCTTCTTGTATTTCGCTTCCGTTTAGTAAATTACACCTGGAACAAGAAAAAAAATAATTGCAAAGATTTACAAAAAAACTAAATCTCGGTCGACGTTAACAGTTATTACACATTATCCCAAATCGAGGGCGTTAATGGTCTTTCACATGGTCTTTTTTAACATTTTTCATAAAATAAATATGCATTGGGATTAATTACTGATAAACATTTTTAATCTAAAACTTTTTGAGAAATTTTACAATTATTGTTTTATGTTGTGGTTTTATAATTTTAGATATACAAAGGTTTTAATAAATACAACATTTTTTAGAGGTGTATCTAATAATCACACTTTTTTACATATCATTAGGTCATCTATTTTCAAATTCAAAATATTTTGATTTTACTCTGCATGCACTTCTTTCATATTAGTGCTTACTCATTTTATCACTTGTGGTTTTTGATTTGAACGTTACAGACAAGGTGCATAAATAAACTAAGAGAATGACCCCGAAAAATGTACGTACACTAATCAATACTTACTTTACACACGTGTCTGGTATCCTTAACGGCGTATTAGCATATGAACATAGGTTAATGTAAGATACGGCTGACATGCAAGCCTCTTGTTCTGTTATACTATTCAGACACATATTCAGGAAAATGCCCTTCGGCACTCGAGAAAAACACGTGCTGAGTTGCGATACTCTATTTGAGAAAAACTCTTCACAAAGCATCGATATTTTCTGTGATGGTATCCTTTGCCGTTCTCTTCCCTCTGGAATGTCATTCTTGCACTTTTTGTCCACGGACCAACTATCCCCAAATATCTTTAAGGTTGAATTAGTGACTCGAGTTTTGTTTGAAGTCAAATAATCGTCCGTGGGCTCATTATTAAAAGTTCCCCATAGACCGGCTGTTTTACCAAAGTACCAACCTAAGTTTAAAATTATTTAAAGTCATAAAAATTACAAATACACGTTTATTTTCCAGTTTAAATTTAGAAAATTGTGTTAAAAACTAAAAAAATAAAAATACAAAAATGAATATTAATAGTATAGGGAAAAATTATATTGCTGATTAGTTTTTTTATATTATAAAATTGTCTGATTCTTTCCTATCATCGAAACAATTTTCCCGTTTAATCATAACGCATTACATAAGTATTACAAGTAATGTTACTAGTTAAGGAAACATAAAACGTAGTTATTATACTTATGGCCGATCACAAAAACTAAAAATTAATATTATCGCAAATGCGAGTTTTGCGTATGCCTAATTTTGTATAATGAACAAAAGATTATTAGAAATACCGTTATTTAATCTTTAAACGAATTCCTTTTTCCATAATGTTATCGATAATATACAAGTTTTTGTTAAAACTAATTTAAAATAATGAATAATGAATAATGAATGAATAAACTAAATGTCGATTGGCACGTAACTAATACTTATTACATTCTTATAAATTTCTTACCACTCATTTCAAATATGCAAGTATGGAACTTCATATTACACTCCAATATAAATCCCAACTGACTTTCTGCTTTGAATATTCCTGCACTTTTGTACAAATATGTTTCTCCAATTTGCATTGGTAGATGTTCTATCTTAAAGTCGCCAACTAAAACTTTCTGCAAAACATACATACAGTTTGAATTGTATGGGACTTTTATTAAAAAAGTGTCCACTAAAATGTGGTATAAAAAGGTGGTGTTGGTAGATGTGAGGTACATATATATATATATATATATATATATATATATATATATATATATATATATATATATATATATATATATATATATATATGAATCTGACGTTTATGACATTAGCTCTAAAAAGTGTCCTTCTCAAGTTAAAAGTTGCCTATTTGCGGCATTTCTTTCTAATATGTCGCATTTCTGAAATATTTTCAAATGAACGCAGTGTATACGTTTATTCGCGCTTCTCAAAAACAGCCTTTATAAGAACTATATGGTGTACGAAATCCGTTTACGTTACTTCCTCGCGGAGTACTGATACTTTGGGATTATGGTATTAATTTAATTAGAATTTATCAGGTTATGAGGTTATAGGGTTTAGTTTTGTAAAATCATTTGCCACGATAGTTGTTTTACTGTGAGAGATTGAGTATGACGATTTTAGTAACATGGTTATGGGGTTTCGGTATTATAAGGTTAGTGTTTATGGGGTTACTTGGTCCTGGGGTTACGGGATTATACGGTTAGTGGTTATTCAGTAATGGAGCTATAGGGTTACGGGTTCTTGTTTTGTAACATTGATGCAAATTGATGCACATTGATACAAATTAATTTTACTGATACATTTTCTTTATCGGGGTTGTGGGGTTATTGGGTTATAGGGTTAGTAGTTATGGTTATAGGGTTATGAGTTTATGTGTTTTTTTAAATTAAAACTTAAGTAACAACGTTAAGGGCTAAATAGCCTTTTTTCTAGGGTTTTTTTAGGTCATAGCGGAATCCTGACGTAATGGAGTCAATTTGACCTTGGATTCAAATTCAGCGACCCTGAAAACATATAGTAAACATAAACATAATGGTCCTGGAAGAATCTTATGTTCCATGTGTGACTCAGATGCCGTTATCGTTAGGTTCATTTTGGGTTGTAGATCTTGTACGTCATGTGTGTCTTTTAGATACATCTCAAGTTCCTACATAAAGGGCATTTAAGCGAAAAGTTACGCTTTGAGATGTGACAAAATGCTCGCGCTACTTCCCTTTGTTGAGCGCCAATGGCTTGCAGCATTTGTTCACGGTTTAAATGGTGCCTATTTATGTCCAATTCAGAAATTTATTAAGTTACTTTAAATTTAAATCAATAACAACATATTTTTGTCATTGTTTGAAACATAAAATATAGAACAATAATAATAATTTTATAGTATTTAACCTAATAAATGATATACCCGAAAGAAATTATTTAAAGAGTGAAACAGAAGAAATATTATCAATAATTATTATCCCATGTCTTTAATCGAAAAGAAAAATGTATTAAGAGAGAACCCTATTTTAAAAAAAAATAAGTCATTATAGCTGTAAATTATATGCCATTAAAAATACTAAAATTAAATTTTGAAAACTGCTTTAATTATTAATAGAATAAAAAATAGGGTCCAATTTTAGGTTAAGCTATTTTTTAAAATTGTAAACATTACTTACGTCTTTAAAAATATTTATTCGTACTATTTCTTTTCCAATCAGCATTATTAGTTCATTACTTCGCCCCATATTATCGTACGATACCAAAAGTGTAAAATTTTTGTCTACAAAATCAGTAGCTAGTAGGTAAGTACATTTTCCGCGGAATTCGTAATATTTCTTATCAAACGTTACATAATATTTGGATCCTATTATCATCGCATGCCCTAAAAGAGAATAATATATGTTTTGTAAATATTTATGACTAATCAAAGAATTTTTTGTTATTAACTTTCTGTCGATTATAATTTTTTTTTAATATTAAAATGTACCTTTAAATGGTGGTAATAAAGTGGTTGGGTCAATGTACGACTTGTAGTCGTAATATAAACTCCAAAATGAAAATTCTGTTTCTGCTAAATAACTTTGAAGATCAAATATTCTCTTTATTTCTGGTATTTCCTAAAAAAAAATAACAAATATTTAGTTAATTTTAGTAACTAATACATTTTTATTAAATATAAATAATTTACCTTGAATATCGGCGTTTCATTGAAAGCATGCCAAGACATAGGTAACTTTTGTTCAAGTAGCATAACACCATCATTTGGCTCAAAGATAAACTTTGTTTTTGGCACTCTTTGTCTAAAAAAAAAATACACATTTTATGTACCTACGTAGATAAAAGGTAATAAGTCACATTTATATCCCTAATAAGTATTAGGTAAAGGCAGTGAAAGTAATTTTTTCATAATCTAAATAAGCGAAAAAATTGCATTTGTATGGGGTGTACTATAAAGTTGAAGATTATTATGCCATAAATCTATATATATATATATATGTGAGGATTATGACTGCTGTATGTACCTACCTATTTTAAATACATAGGTATAAGTGGGTCGATTATATATCAGAAAACAAAATACTCCTCTGGCTATATGCCAACGACAGGCATTGAATTACATCTGATATATAACCGTGTATACTACCGCATCACAAGAAGCACGATATACAGATGCTTGTTAAATAAGAGAAAGGGTTATTGAATTTATTTGCACGAAGAAACCACCTGTATACTAGTTTCGGAGAGTTTGCTCCTCATCAGTACAGGGCAGGTTTTCTCGAACAAATACATTCAATCCAAGACTTCTATTAAGTACACATGAAGGACCACGCAAAAGCGTTAGTGGCGACATCTGTACTTTTTAACAAGCACCACCCGGTAATAACTTTCCAAAACGGAGAATACTATAATGTGCGAAAATTATAAAAAACTGCATTATTGAAATGAACTATAAAAGTATAAATAAAGCCCGACAGCGAAAAATTAGATGTGAGGATTATGACTGCTGTATGTACCTACATATATTTTTAATACATGGGTATAAGTGGGTCGATTATATATCATATATATATATATATATATAAAATCAAATTATGTTTGTTTGTCCTTTATGCGTTTCCAAACCGCTGGCCCGATTTTAATGAAATTTTGTAAATGTGTATTAATTGCTCCATATAAAATAGATTTTATTCCGATAAGTCTCTACAAACGGGGTGAGAGGAGGCTTAAATATAAAGGCTGTCAAAAATGGTATTCTCAAATGGTATTTTCAATTTTGTTAGCAATCAGCAAAGGGGTGAGAAGGGGATGAAATATAAATACTATCAAAAACGGGTAATATAAGTGTCCAATTTATAATCTGCAGGGACGCTAAGTTTGATAGTGACATTCACAATTATAGTAGCACCCATACAAAAGGAGTGAGAAGGGGAACGTCGATATTAGTGTCGGATTCATAGTTTTTAGGGTCGCTGACTTTGATATTGATATTCCCAAAGCAGGCAAGCCAACGTTCGGGCAGAACAACGTCTGCCAGGTCCACTAGTGTTTTATAAAATCTCGAAATGTTTAAAAAAAAAATTGTAAAGAGCTTTTAAGTTCACTAAGAAACTTTTAGTGACTTTTAAATTAATTATTATTTTTATTAGGCTAATGTTAATATGTTTGGTATTTGTACTGCTTAATACCTATAATATTTGATTGTATTCAACATAAATGCAATGTTTCAAATTAATTAAAATGCGACAAATATTTTGCAACTTACCTATTTTCAATTTCTAGAGCTGTCAATGAGATGTCTGAAAGTTTCGCATAAACTATTTGAATAAGTTTGTGAATTCTATTTTCCATATCAAAGTAGTCATAGTAAAATTTGCAATATTCATAACCTAGCCACCATTTATCAATTAAAATTTTAACCGATGGTATCTCTGCTATTTGTTTAAGTTCTTCGATAATTTCGTTGATAACATCCATTGTTTCTTTACCGAATGGAATTATCTTCAGGTATTTTTCTTTCAAAAAATTCCAAGCTATTTGTGAATACTTGTATATGCTGGCGATTGTATTTTTTCCGGTTATATCTTTGTAAAATTTGTCAAGATCGTGAGAGAACTTGGTAAATCGGAGAAAGTAGGGTGATTCGATGATTTCGTTTTTTCGTATATACAAGAAATCTGCAAAATTAAAATTTTATTTTCCAGAAGAAAAATAGCGTTAATATATGACCAGTAAAATGTCAATAATTTTATAAATCACATTATTATTGTTACGAATCGCAACCAACATCTAAAAGGCCGGATCTATCCGGTGAATCATCCGTTCGGAATAACCAGATGTTGGAGAATGCGCTAGAATTGTGTAGAAGCTTCGCGTACGTGTTTTCTGAAAGTTTGGGGAAAGCTTTATTGCAATATATAAGAACGCGTATCGGCCCGTGAGAAGATAGTTAGTTGAAAATAGATAATTAATTAGTTGGAATTAATTAATGAATTAGTAGTTCAGATTATACAGAAATTGTAAAGTTAAAGTGCTTTTTAGATGTGAGATTTAATTATAATATTGTCAGTAATTGGTATATTAGTCCTGTGAATTGTATTTTGTGAGTTTTAAATGAAAACTGTTATTTTTGAGAGTGTAAAACTTATTTAAGAACCCTTGCGCGTAACATTATTATTTGTACTTGGTATAAAGTATTATAATTCATTTTAAACTATCTACGACATAAAGAATAGTAATTAACTTAATTTTTTTTAAATTTTATAAAGAAATTAAACTCTGTACTCGTAGAATAATATTTACAGTAAATGTTGACATTTACTTAAATGGTTGCAAATTATAAATGAAATAAATAATTGATTAATTCGTATTTTTATATTTACTAATAGGTTATTTGCATATTAATATTTTTACCTAAAAATTCTTTGCCTGTATTCCAAGCGATAGACTCAATGTAATGAATAAGTTTTAAAAACGTTGGTTCAACGCTAGTCAACGTTTTGTGCCAATATTCCACAACCAACGAATACATCTGGGACCATAAGTTTTCCATATACTGTATGACGGCTACATGTAGACTTTTGATAAATGCGTCATATTTTTCCACCAACCTTTCGAGACCAATCGATAAACTTTCAATTGGATCGCCATTTAGTAAGCCATGGATAAAATCAGTCACATTTTTGTAATACGCTTTTATCTAAAAATGTACTTTATGTTTAAACAAATAATACAAATAAAATGGTTAAACAAAATTTTTGGTATATATAAACAAAGTTTTTGGTAAAACTGAAAAATTACTTACCTTTTCGATGACCCATATAACGCTTTTCTTTATTTTATGTCCGGAATCACCCATTACCGACCAAATTTCTTGCACTATCTTTGGTAACGATTGCAAACGAGATTTTAGAGCCAAATCGTCAAACACAGTAATCACAATACCTGTTATATCTTTAATATAAAAATCATTAGCATAATAGGAATTGTTTAAAAATATCTTTAATTCTTCTATATCTTCTTCAATAATAGTTAAATTTCGAAGATCTTTCAAGAACTCTTGAAGGAAAGGTTTGGAATCTGTCCATATACCGTTAATAGCATCTAAAGTTTCAGCTTTTGCATATTGTTTGGTGTTGTTAATTGCTTCTAGAGTGTCCTCGTAAAATTGTCTTAGACTACCACGAATGCCACTCTAAAAAAAGACATAATTGTATCATGAAATATTGTTCACTATATTAAGTATTCACATTTTACCGCTGACGGATACAAAAAATGTTTAGTTTTAAAGCTGTAAAACTGTAATAAGATTTTTTTACATATATGCCTATATGTTTAGCTGTTATCGTGTCGTTTAATGGGAAAACGCTCTTAAGGTGCGTATTAATAAGAGCACGGACGAAAACGAGGCAAGGCGAGGCCGAAAGAATGCCTCGTTTTTTTTTTTTTGGTTGCGAACGAAGTCTACCGCGGCAACGAACGAGGCACTTATCCATTTGTGCGGAAGGGATTCGACAAGATGGAGGAAGTCGATTGTTTAATAGTGGCGAGTGCTGCATTTTTTCACAGAATAAGCCGCTTTTCATATTCTTTCATAAAACTTAAGGTTTTTGGAGTGATAACTTCTTATGGCACGCTGTAAACTTTTCGGGCGCGTGGCCCCGCTTCCAAAAGCTTAACGAAATTTTAATATTTTTTAAAAAAATTGAATACTCGGGGATTTGAACCTAAATACACTGGCGTGCTAAACAGATAATCGTACCATTCAGCCACACGCACTCTTACTTCAAAAGTCCAAGATTAGATATTGTTACGGTCCGGCTCTGTCGCCAAAGGCGTCAGCGAGTGGATCAAAATTAGGGACTGCTTGATTATGCCGTCGGCGATAAAAAAAAATGGACGGGCAAATTCTAGAATACTACGGCTAATAATTCTGGAGCAATATCAAATACTTGAGTCCCTTCTCGTAACATTTTGTATAAATAAAAAAAGGCAACGGCCGCGGAAGGAAGTCAGTTTTAAAAGTTTAAGTTGAAGTTACTTTAAAGTCAAGTATTTTAAAGTGAATATCCAAGTAATTTGTAAAGTAAACTTATTGTAAAGAAATACTAGAAAAAAAGTTGTTATTTATTGTACTGAGAGTTTAAGAATTACCGAACCCGAAAACTAATTATCGTAACATTATACAAATTATATTTGTGATGTCATGTTTATTGAAGAATGTTAATTATTATAGATAAGATTTATTTAATATTAAATAAATAAGCTGTTCGCCTTTTTAAAAATATGTCAATAATGTATCAAACATTTTGTATTCATTCATAATCCTTATCCAAATGATCATTTTAATTCTAATAACAAATTAAGTATTTGTTACGTTAAATACGTTTAATAATTAATAGTTTTCTCGCAAATTATTTGAAGTTATTACTTTCGTCGGACGTCCTGAGACGCAAACCCTTTTTTCGTTATCCCAATTCATTTTGTATAAATAATAATTAAAAAAAAGGTGTCATTTCGATAATGTCTTGTACTGTCAAAGGCGTTTAATAAATCCTGTCGCATTAAAATTTTATTTTTTAAAATTCGACAACCATCGTTCAGGACAGACTTTTTGTAGGCAACCCTATATCATTGTGTTCGCAATAAAACAGCGCTTATTTTTATGTAAAATTTATAAATTAAACAAGTAGATGAAAATAACTAGAACCAAAATACCTGTTTATACCTGGCAACCCAATAGTTAGACGTTAAACTTATCGGTAAAAACCTGGCCAGGATTTTTTCAGGCAACCTTTTTTTTATAATTTTTAACAAACTAAATTACTTATAAAATAATTTTTATCCAATAAACAGATGGGTTACGGTCGATTTTATTTCGGATTCTCTACTAATTGACATACATACTTTTTTTCCTTCAATTAATATTTACTTTCGATGTATTTTGAAAATTTAATTTATTTCACTTTAATTGCATAAATATATTACACATATATTTTGTTTCGATTTAATTAAGTGCTAAAAACTAATTCAGCAGTTATTAGTTGCATAATTTTCAAATGAACTCGCATAGTCTGTAAATACCCGACGACACTGTTTAAAATTACCTTTTTGTTAAATCAGTTAATATTTCATTTAAATTTTTTTTAATATATCAACAATTTTAAATAAAATTTCAAGTAAAAACCCCAAGTACATTTAAAAATAGTATTTCAAGTCCATGGTCCACAATTAGTTACACAAATATTTTTTCCAAAACTGTAATGAGAATTTGGATCAGTGTGTCGTTTTAAAAACTTACTGTTACATCCCCGATTAGCTCTGGTCTCCATTTCAAACTAGACATTATCAGTCTTGAATGGTTTAGACGAAGATAGTAGGCCACATCTGAAACTCTCCGGTCGTCGTAATCTCGCCAAATATCAAAAACTGCGCTCCGGGCGTCTGGAATTACGCCATGCATGTGCAAACTTTGACTTCCATCTAAAAAACAAATCTAATCTTAATCGTTTCTAGCAAACTTTTAATTTAAAGCATCCTTATGTCTAATATTCAGTTTAATGTGTCGTGCCGCCTAGTCCAAATTCGGTTCGCTCCACCACGAACAACTATTTAACACAGTGTAGTGTGGAAAAAAGCAGAAATCCAACTTCAACGTGAGTCCTATCTATTTACTGTTCTAACTGATATAACATATGCACGCGATGGGTACGAGGAGTAAACAAGAAATTAATAACATAATAAAAGAATCGATAACCGAATTCTTCAATGATAATGATTTCATTACTCAGCTGACAAAAAAGCTAATGGAGAGTCTCGAACAAAAAATGTGCGGTCTCCAACTAGAAATAAAAAAGCAAAACGATAAAATATCCATACTCGAACAAAAAGTAGACTCTATGGAACAAAACAGCAAAAGCAACAACATTTGTATATACGGAGTGTCCGAAATTGAAGAGGAAAACGCCAAATCCAAAATCATTGAAATTTTAAAGAATAATGCCAATCTAGCTTTGAAAAATGAAGAGATAATCAGCTGCTATCGAGTGGGTAAACAACCCAGCTCCCAATCTAGACCGAGACCACTGATACTCAAAGTTTCCAGTAAAGCTGTGAAAGTAAATATCTTCAAATCCGCCAAAAAGCTGAAGAGTTCTAAAGTTTACTTCACGGAAGATTTGACACTATACAGAAGACTTTTAATGAAAACTGCGAAATCAACTCTCGAGGGAAAACCTGTCTGGTCCTTCAATGGCCAAATATATACAAAAGTTAATGAAAAAAATGTTAAAATAAGTGGCGACTCTGACATTGAAAAATTAAGATAATGTGGTTGTACTATAGTTGGTGAAATTGAAATTCTGAATTGTCAGTAATTCTACATCCCAATGTTACATTATCTTTTAGATACCATGAACACCATTATTTTCTATTTTTATTAATTCCTGTACTTCGAGAATATTCATATTCTGAATTATTCTTATGTACCCAATCATGTAATTCAACTTTTCTAACACTGCACATTCGAGTTTTTTTTTTGTTAGTTAATTTTCTGGTGGTGGTGTGATCCATTTATTGGTGACCTCTGACTGAATACTTTTTTTTTTGTTACATATAAATGCATACTTGTGTGTTTATATTATATACTACTAATTATAAATGTGTGTACAGTTTTTAATACAAATTTTATCAATGTTGTTTACCAAAATTTAAAAATTTATAGCACATCTACAAAGTAGATTTATTTTATATTAAACTGATTAATTACACTCTTAATATTAATATATCTTATCTTGGTATGACTCTGGACGCCAAGAAGAAAAAACCTGAACTAAACTTTAAATGCAGACAATATTATTGGCTTCTGGGTAGAAATGACTGTCAATACATAATAAAATAATTATCTACAACCAAATCTTTAAACTAGTTTGGTTCTATGATATCCAGCTTTGGGGATGTACAAAAAAGCAATATAAAGTTAATTTAATCTTTTCAGAATAAAGTTTTACGTAATATGGTAAATTCACCGTGGTACGTACGAAACTCACATATTCATAGCGACCTTGGAATCCTTTACGTCAACGAAGAAATTCAGAGATTCGCTGACAAACATGAAGCCAGATTACACCATCATGTCAATCCGGAAAGTTATCCAACTAAGTGACAACCAGAACTTGACTCGAAGACTGAAGAGAACGAAGCCCTTTGAATGAATGTAGTGTTTGCGTATAAAATGCATAGCCCAGTGCGTGCGTGTTCCATGTGTATGTGTAGGAGTTTTAACTTAATTAGATATGAGCTTAGGACATCAAATAGTGCCATTTTTAGTTTTTAAGATTTATATAATTAAAATTGATGGTGGTCTTTTAGACCAGTTTTATTAGCAGCAAAATACCAGACAAGGTATTTTCCAAATAAAAGAAATATTAGCAGTTATTGGGATTGCCGACAGTGAAAACTTAAAACTAAAATAATGTTTTTTTGGATTTTTAAATTAATTATAGTATTAAAAATTAAAATTTTATAATTTATAAATTAAAATCATTTAATAATGAATAACCTAATAAAATTGGGATGTCTGCTCCTGGTCACTTTTTGACAGACAGATAAAAGAAGAAGAAGAAGCTATGACGTCACCGTTTTTTAATATAATTTTGACCTATGGAGGGTACGGATAAAGAAAACAATCTTTGTTTAAAAAAAAATGTGCGTATCTATGGCGTATCTATTCCCCTTTGACATAATTTACTTCATCTAAAACAGCTAAGTTCAGATTTAACCTCACGTCTACCTGCGCTAACTTTATATACCACATTTTGTTGGACACTTTTTTCAATAAAAATCCCATATAGGATTGTTTTCCTTATCTGTACCCTCCATATTCAAATCATTAAATAACAAATAACCTAATAAAATTGGGCTGTCAGCTCGAGGTAACTTTGACAGATAGAAGAAGAAGAAGTTATTTTGTCACCCATCTGTTGCTGACGCTGACGTCAGGTGACGCAAAACCATAAGTTTGCCATCTACCGAATTTTACTTAATGCGGGTTGAAAAGTTTTCACCTCAAAAATAAAAAATTAAACCTAAGAAATACATGTCAGTTAAAAATTCTTATATTTTATAATTGTTTTGGTGTATTTTTATTTTTTAATAAACAACTTTAATGTGTAAAATCTATGCAGGCTGGCTTACATGAAGCCAGTAACTTGCTACAAATAACTTGCAAGCCATGTAGATATTAACACATAGTAAGTAACTTGCTTACTTAACTTGCAATAGAATTGTGTTGATTTGTTTATTCTTTGTGCATTTGTTACGTAATTATTAAGTTTAAATAATATTTGCTCTAATTAGGGAGTCACTTTATTTTATCATGTTTTAAAAAATACCGGAATTAAAGCAATTAAAATTTATATTTAGTAGTCGATATACCACCAGAAAAACTTTCAGTAATATTTTGTGCCGTATTTTTTAATACACATATGGAAATAATCAAAGGATTTTTTATGCATCAGTGTACCTATGTATTGGCATTTAAAAATGTTTGCAAGATCGGTTCGACGATAATTTCGCCCTAAACTATTACTGTGCTTCCTCTGTAAGAATTAACCTCCTGTACATTCTTCAATGGTGCTTCATTGTCCGGTACTCTCCAGACTCCCACACGTCTTGAGTCAGAAGGTGTATTATAAATTTTGACTCGTCTGAAAAATAGGACTCTATTGCACATTTTGCTATATAACGTGTTGCTCGGATAAACAAGCAGCGACAAACATCTCAGAGGCCTTCTTGACCTTAAGTGAGCTTCGTGCAAATGATTTTTAATAGTTTCAGAAAAAACTTGTGTTTGCAACAAATGCATTTTTAACGCAGTAACCGTTACCATAAGGTTTTTTTATAGCAGCAAAAAAACAATCTTTATTTTGGATTGTATATCTCGTGCGTCTTGTGTGTTTCTCAGATACATTTCCACTTTTTTCAAAACAAGCATTTAAGCGGGAAATTAAGCTTTGATATGTGCCAAATATTCGCGTTACATCTGTTTGCCGAACGCTTTTTTTAGTTTGCCAATTGCTTTTAGCATTTGCTCGCGGTTGAAATTGTGTGTTTCCATGTTCGTGATTTACTTTGAACTTTAAATCAATACTAGCACATTTTTTTTAGTGTTTGAAACCGATTTAATTTTTATGTTAAGCTTTTTTGTTAAAGTAAAAACATCAGAAAATATACTGACATATAATTTGGATTAAAATGTAATATATTTAATAAACCAACTTAACAATTTTTAAGTTAATATCCCTAAAATATTTCCATTTGTGTATTATTGTTAGTAAACGAAAAAATATTATTGTTTTACATTTCAAATTTCTAATCTTGGTAAAGAATAATATTAATAATTTTGATTTGTTCAGCAATTCTTTGGGACTAAAAAGTATCTTAAATAAACTAAAGGAATAATTGAATTGTTACATTTATAGCAATTTTAAGTAAAATCCAAATATCACTAGGTACAGTGCAACAGAAGTAGCTTGGCGGGCGACTAGCCTTTAAAATAACAAATATTCGGTTAAATATACTTCACATTCGTAAACTTCTTCCTCCGATTGTACTTGAGACTCACGGTTACTGAAAATTTCGTCGTCGCCGATCGGATTGTTATTCGAATGTTTTCGTTGTGCGCAGATTTTGTGATCTCTCGCCCGCCAAGCTACTTCTGTTGCACTGTACTTACTGTCTTGTTGATTTTAAAACAAAAAAATATAAAATGTGTTAAAAAAATTAGAAATAAGGAAATATTTTAAAGCTATTAGTGATACAATAAAGTTTGGTTTTACAGGAGAAAGATCAATAAAATACCAGTATTTGTCTAATAAAAGGAACTGGCAATTGCTTTATGGCTCATCAAAAAAAAACGTGTGACTGGATTAGGCTAAATCCTTTTAATTAAATATAATCTTAATCGATTATTTGGAATTAAAAATGGTAATTTATTATTGAAAAAATGTATCAAATATTTGGTTAATTGATATAGTCCGAACTTTATTTAATATGTTAATGTGACAATTTTTATTGTTCACTGTGTGCTTTAAAAAAAGGTAAATAAAAGAATTAAAACATCAAAAAAATAACTTGAGTTATGTAAAAAGATGTCATAGTTTACCTTCTGTTATGTTGAGGTTTAGGTAAAGCAACTTCTTCTTGAAATTTATGTAAAATTCCCCTTTAGTGTCATTGGTATCGTAGATGGCTGACATATTAGCTGTGTAAACAGGATATTCTCCATCGTATCTTCCCCAGAAATAAGATTTTCCACTTGCTATGTTGTCTCTCTGAAGCAAATATTTTCAATTTATACGATAGTAACGTAGACAGGAAAATTTCAGATAATATATGTATACATTTTTTTGTGCTTTAAATTTAAAATAAAAGAAGGTAAATATATCATTTTTAACAAATTATAATGTATTAGTTTAATTAATAAACACAAATCAAGTAAATAGCCCACGAGTGATAGATTTCTAAATAATGTATAAATTTGACACACTTATTACCTTAATTGTCCGTTAATTCTTGTAGCCAAAAAAACCATGAATAAATACTTGTAAATTTTTTAAAAAAATATTTATTTAAATGCTTATTTTAACAATTGACATTATTTTTAATCCCTTTCAGTCATTTTATGTGTTTCTAGTAGGAGACTTAATAAAAACGAAACGAAAACGAATTTTAACAAAATAATTTTCTGTAATTAAGTACTTACATTTATTAAAAAATAAATTAAAAAAATATTAATGAATTATTAACAATTATTGTAGTGGTAATATTAAAAAAAACTTTATCTATTCTTTGTATAATGTATCAACATCAACCTTCATTTTATTTTATGGACTGTTAAAGCTTAACGTTATAAATAGAATTTATTATAAAGATAAAACGAAATAATCGTAATGAGAAAGAATTGTTTGAAATTTATTTTGTGACTATATAAAAAAATTAATGATGAAGAAATTTTCCCTGTGGGCTTTGATATTAACTTTTTGTTTTATATCTGATACATGCAAGAATTAATTTAATAAAAACCCGGTTGCAAGCAAAATAAAACTGGAAGGATTGTGTGATAGCTGCTTTAAATTCGTCCCCTGCACCTAAATTATGGTTTTTTTTAAGCTCACAAAGTTTTAATTACGTAACAATTGTTTTTTTTTATCTTTCCTCAAAACCATTTTAAACAACTTACTTATAACAAATCTTAATCGATCTTAATTATTTTTTAACTGCAACTTGTCACATTTTCTTTTAAAATGTTTAATTAAACTGGTATTAATAATACATTGGAAAATGTATCTATACAGGGTATCCCCGAAAATACTGCGTTCCTTTAAACAAAATACTTATGCAGAGTAAAAAAGGCTTATAACAATTTTTTCTGAAGTCATTGGTTTGCAAAAGAACAATTACATTAGTATTTATATCTTATTATTATTGTCTGAAATTCAGTTAACGCTGGCAACACCGCACTTCTATAAGAAAATAATCTATTTGTTTACTATTTTATAGTCTTATGAGTCATGTCATGACACTGTCTGTTAAGAATAAAATTTTGACTTTAAATCTAATTTAAAATGTACTTTCAACATTACTTTGTAAAGCAAAATGCCGATTAGTACAATTTTTGTAAATTGTTTTTACATAGTTAGATAAACCAAAACGTCAAATGAATTTAGTTCTGTGTTTAATTCTTAAGTTTTTAATTTTAACTGTCTATTGAAATAAAAGTTCATCTTTATTGATCGTTGTTAAGGTTATTAATAAATTTTTATAGTAAATCGCGTTTGAGATATTTCCTTCGTAATCATAACAAAAGAAACTTCATGTAAAAACATGAGTCACTTAAAATCGAAGCAAAAAATCTGGTGCTTCTTGTAAATTTTTTTAAATGACTTTAGAAAGTGGTAGATTATTTATTTTAGTAGATACCTATTTAAAATATCTGTTATACGGGATGAAAAAGAATTAAATAAATGATATTACTTACGTATGCCTTGTAAAAAATAAGATTGGGGCTTCTACACATAAATAAATGAAAATACTAATTATCCAATCGTTATAACACTAAAACAGCAACTTCACAACAAGTGTTCGAAGTGACCCCATCTGCGCGCACACATGCATTTAATCGACGAATCCAATTTTTATGTATATCATAATTCAATAAATTTATTCGGACAGTCTCAGCAGCATCAAAAATACGTTGTCGTAATTCAACTTGTGTATCAATTTTCTCTCTGTTATATACTAACGATTTTAGATGCTCCCAAAAATAATAATCCATAACATTAAAATCTGAAAATCTAGGTGGCCATAAAACATGTCTATTTCTTTTAATCCAACGACGGGGATATGCGCTGTCAAGATATTCTTTTACATTTTTTGAAAAATGTGCTGGAGCACCATCATGAATAAACCATATTTCACAGCGTGTTGGTAATGGTATATCTTCAAGCAGTATTAGTAAAATATTTTCCAAATAATTTAGGTAAGTTTCTTAATTGAGTGTTCTGGGTAATTCATATGGTCCTATCAGACTTTCAGTTGGCCCAAAGATGACAGTTGTGAAAGTTAAATATACCATTTCGTGTAAAGCACGCTTTATCCGCACATAGTACTCGTACTTTGCATGGGAATTCGGAGTCTCTAGCGGTCTTGTTTTAAAACCATGTACAAAATGTTAATCGTCATGGCAAATCCCCTTAATTATTATTATTTAGCGTATGGCATATTGACATATTTACAAAAAAATATAAAATACGAATTTAAGTAAGTCTACAAACAAACATCAAGGTTTTCTATACAGTGTGGAACAGCCAAATGGAATAAATTCGATAGGTAACGAAAAAGAAAAAAAGAAAATTATTTTATTTCACAATTTCGCTACATTACACTCAATACTTATTTCCCATTTAGCTCTTAATATTGAGATAATAAGCAAAACCAGTTTTGTTTATTTTCGTATAAAACTCATAGCCTTAGCAACTTGTTGTCTGTCTGCATGATGAGAGAGGAACATACGCAATATCCTGAAAAAGTTAATGTTTGGGCAGGAATTGTTGGAAATCATATCGTAGGTCCCTTTTTCATTGATGGCAACTTGAATAGAGATAAATATTTAGAACTGTGTCAAAATAATGTCGTGCCATCTTTGACAAACTTATATCCTGATCCAGCAAACCACAAGTTCCTGCCAATATACTATGGTTTCAGCAAGATGGAGCACCGCCCCATTACCAAATCAATGTCCGGCAGTACCTGAACCAAAATTTTTCAAATCGGTGGATAGGGAGGCGCGGTCGATAGAATGGCCAGCACGATCTCCTGATCTGACGCCATTAGACTTCTTTTTGTGGGGATATGTCAAAAGTTGTGTATACAAAACAAAACCACTCAACTTACATGACTTAAAAAGACGAATCACGCTTGCGATTACATCAGTCACGCCTGAGATATTGAGTAACGTTAGAAGACATTTCTATACCAGATTAGCATGTTGCCAAGACGTTCACGGCGAACATTTTGAACATCTCTTACATTGAAATTAATGTTTTTTTTTACATTATTTGTGAAATAAAATAATTTTCCTTTTTTAATGTTAATTTTTGTAATACATCTGAAAACACTTAATATTTCCGAAACAGTTAAAGATAGGTATGGGACATTGTACATGAATTATGTCTAGAATTTTCTGAAGAATCCAAAAAATAAATAATATACAGGAGGTTGTATTTAAAATAAGAAAATTGGTATTAGCCACTGTCACATGACACACCCTATATAATTTTTTTTTTTTTTGAAAAAAATGCGCATCTAAAAATACAAATAGACGTGTCCAAGCGTTTTTCCCAACACGCTCTCATTTATTCGTTATCGAATTTATTCCAATTGGCTGTTCCACACTGTATACTGTATAACTTTTGTGGTTGCAACTAGAAAATCATCTGGGTGGCTTTCGTAAGATCGTGATGGACATTCTTCTGTAATATGTCTGATAGTTTGAACCTTACCGCAGTCACATGAAGAGAATGGAACTTTTCCCCTATTACTTTAGGAAGTATGCGCATCTGCCGTGTTGGGTCCTGATGCAATTTAGTGTGCACCAGATTTTGCGTGGTAGTTTAAAGCCAGGAGGTCTTGGTATTATGCAAGGCATGTTGTTGTCTGGTTGAGCTTCGGATCATTCGTGAGCCTACCTGTCTGTGATGTTAAAGTTAGTTTCTGTAGCAATTTCTGCAGTCTTTGTTGGTGACTTTCTCGAACGTAATCAGTTTCTGTTGGGGTGCAAAGCTAGTTCGCCTCCTCGTGGTGCACCCTGGGTAACGCTAAATGAACTAGCACATACTGGCAGTTAAATAATCGAAAGATCTCCTAACTATACAACACAATAAATAAATAAATCAGTTAATTACCAAATTATTCCCTTGATGTAAATCTTGTACTCGTTGGTAATGATATGGACGTAAAAGTTGTTCCTTAAAAGTTCTATGGACAATGTTTTTAGAAACACCAACTGTCCGAGCGACTTACTGTTGGATTATTGTCGACAATATCCATTATTTCGTCTTCTGCAATTAAAATACGAGCACTTCGTGTTTGTCCACTAGTTTTTTTAGGTACCACAAAACTCGTAGCCAATAATATTTGCGACACATTCACAAAACTGCGGGCATAAGGACATTGTCGTTAAGAATAACGGTCTGCATACAGCCAAACAGCTGCATTAGAATTATCGTGAACCTCTCCGTATGTAAATAACATGTCGTGACTTTCGCGAATCGAAAACGCAAGTATTTTAACAAAAAAATACGACCGTTGTATTCTTGCGAGTAAGACGTTAATAACTTAATTACTTTATCGGTGGTACTTTTTGTGTGAACTTTTTGTTTACTAGAGTACAACGTATGGTTGCCTCAAACCTAAATTTAAATCAACATTTTTTTTCTCAATTTTTGGAAAATGGATGACTTAGGGAAAAAATTTTATAAGAATTTTTTTTCCCAATTATTCATTCTACACCTTCTATCAAGGAACACGCTATTTTCAGGGTCACCCGTATATTTGTAAATAAAAATAAATTGCCGCATTACATGAATAAAAGATCATCACTTGAGAACAGCTCAATCGATTTGGCTAATTTTTCTTTTGTTATGTTCGTAATAGGGCATATGCATGTGATTAAAATAAGGGTAAAATATTTTTTTAATAAACTTTATTACTTAAGAATTATGCCACCACCAATATTTCTGATTATAATTTTTTTTGAACAAGAAATTAATTTTTAAAAAGTGCGAAAATACTGTGGAAATTTAAATAATATTTAAAAAGCGACATTATTGGGCAGAGCAAATGTGACGTAAAAGTATGTATCAATAAATGTCACTAACACCAAGTATCGAGTAAGTATGAGTAGTTAGGTTAAGTATTTTGTATTTGCTTAGAAGTGTTTATGATTCAGTAGTTTTATTACGATTTTATTACATATTTAGAAGTAAAATTACATTTGTTTCGTAAGAAATAACCCGAAAAAAATGGATGTGATCATGATGACCACATTTTTAACATCAAATCTTGATTTCACGTCTATTGAAATCAAAGGAATGAAAACCAAAATAATTACGTATTATTTATAATGTTTATTTTATCTTGCATACCTTTTTAGCAAATCGCAATATTTCTATAATAATCTTCAACCTTACCTTTCCCCTTGTTTGTTTGTTATCATATATTATTACGTCACACCAAGCGTCACACCAAGTCCTGTGCCGGTTGGCTATTTTAAACTTTTTTTTTAAAAACTTTAAATTAGTATTTTGGCATTAAAATTTATTTTACTATTATAAAGCGATGTAAACTATCGAATAAAAATTTAAAAAAAATACATGCATATTTCCTATTGTCAGGACAAGGTTTGTATCTTTAAAAATCCACCGAAATAGTCGCAAAATTGAATGGCATTTTTGCATGAAAATGTCAATAAAAAATAAGACGTTTAGTTAGACAATTCTGCTGTTAAATAAATAAAAAATACAATGTTCAAAAAAAATTTTACTAGACAACCTTACCTTTAATTCAATTTCGTTATTCTCTATGTTGATCCTGGCTAACATTTCTGATACAGAAGAAGGTAAATATGATCTCTGATAATTTGTTACGTGATCGGTTCCAAAAGCATTTGGATTCCAGTAAAACTCGCCTCTAGAATTTAATTTTAAATTTGTTGCAATATGTTCAGCCCAAATATTGTACGTATAGTTATAGGTCAGTAAATTAGAGTTATCGTCTAATTGTCCACGTAAAGTTAACTTTTGATCTGGATTTAGTGAATATTCTACTAACAATTGTCCATCTATTGACGATTTTTCGTAACCGTATTCACTGTGAAATGCTACATCCTAAAAAAATATATCAAAATAAGTTTGTTAAATAATAATTTAATTTTACAGAATTACTTTTAATTAAAATTAAAAATACTTTTTGTAAAGTAAAAAATTCATTTAAGATTTTTTTTTATATTTATAATAGTAATGCTAGGCGATTTTAATAGTTGGGTAGGAGTAAAGCGTGATGGATATGATAGTGTTCTGGTAATGTACGGTGATGTTTAATGATGTTTATGTTTAACTATAAAAAGATCCACTTGTACACAAGACAGAAAGAATGCCAGACAAGTATGATAAATTTCGTAATTTTGGATGCAACATTAAGAACAAAAGGAATGGACACTCAAGAAAATACCGCGGTGCTGACATTGACACAGATCACTTCCTGGTGAGCCAAATAAGAGGTCTCTTTAAGTGATAGTGGAATCGTGTTCAGGAACCAAATAGTGTACCAAAACGTATAAAAGTTAAAAATTTGCAAGAAGAAGAAGAAATTCAAAAGAAAAATGACAGTTCAGATGAAGCATGTGAAGTTGAAGAATTATGAAAGCCATTCAACGAAGGGATCATGAATGTTGCCATTAAAGTTTGTTGTGTAAATAAAAGAAGAAAACTATGTAAGTTACAGAATATGTTTGGAAAGGTTCAAAAGCCTGGCTGGATTGGTCAAAGAACGCAAAGAGCAACGATTGAGGATGTATACAAGGCAAGGAATGAATATAAAAGTTTAAAAGATGTAAAAAAAGAGCGTTTGGCAAGAAAGAAGAAGAATGATAAAGATGAATTTAAAAAAAGGTTATCTGACGACTTTTGGAACAGCATTAAATTCTTCTAAAAGTCCATAAGAACAGCCAAAGGTAAAAAAACGACCTCGCAACTGAAAAAAATCAGAAACCAGGACGATAGTACGGTGAAAGAAAAGAAATGCGTTCTAAAAAAAATGAAAGAAATACTTCCAAAATTAAACAGTATGAAATTGGGGAAGGCTGCAGGGTATGACAGGATTACGGTTGAAATGCTGAAAGCTGGACAGAGCGTCGTAGCTAATTTGCCGTACCATCTTTTAAACCTTTGTTGGAGGAGCGGCATCGTGGTAGGAGACTGTTGCAAGGCCGTTATCGTTCCGCTTTATAAAGGATCGCAGCAGGACTGCAAAAACTACCATGGTATTAGTTTACACAGCATCATCGGAAAATTGTATGCAAAAGTATTAATTAAAAGAGTGACAAATAAAACTGATAAAGAACATATGGAATGTGCAAGTTGGATTTAGGAGAGAAAGGGAATACATATATCAGGTCTTTTCCTTACGAGGCATAGTTGAGAAATTCTTGACTACAAGTCAATAGGTTTATTGCGATATTGTGGACTTGAAAAAGGCCTATGAGGCGATGAATAAATTATTGTCAAAATTGTTTATGCATTAGGTGAGCAGTAGTTTGATAAAAGCGCTGAAATCACTTTACGAGTGATTTGCTTGTGTCAGAATAATTTAAGCTTACACGGACTGGTTTAACATTGAAAAAGGTGTAAGACAGAGATGTGTTGCTTCGCCATGGCTGTTTAACTTAAACATAGACGGTTGTTTAAAAAATTTGAAAAAGAGTGCGTATGGATTAAAAATAAATTATTTGCTCGTCAAATCCTTCTTAACGCCGATGATCAGGTCATCTGAGAAGAAGTAGCAGCCATTGGTAAATATTATGTAAGATGCCTTAAAAATCAAAGGGATGAAAGTGAATGTAAGCAAGACAAAAGTAATGGTTTTGTAAAGAAAAGAAAGCATGATAAACTGGGAGGTGCTGATTAAAGGAGAAAAAGTGAAAAAAGTGAAAGGGTTTGGGTTTAAAGTTTACGAAAGACGCAAAGTATGACTGTGATATTAAGTGAAGGGTATTGGCAGGGAAATAAATGAATGGGGCAATGCATAGCTTTATGCGCAGCCGAAACATGTCAAAATAGACACAAATAGAAATGCTGGTATGTGTGGTAGTGAATGTTGGGTTTGGCAGAAGAAACATAAAAGTAAGATCAACAAGTAGTCTGAGAATTATAGCCGAAGTAACTCTGATGAATAAATTAAGGAATGGTGACGCTGTGGCGTGAAAAAAGATGTGGTAACAAAGATAGATGAAGGAATGCTTAGATGGTTTGGACACTTGGAAAGAATGGATGAAAAAATATTGACAGATTTATAAGACGAGTGTAAATGGCAAATTGGTAGAGGTCGACTTTGGCGATGAATAACTTAGAGAAGCGAAAGACGTATGTAAGAAAAGAATCAACTAAAAAGAAGTGGACTCTTCCTACCCCCACGGGAAAAAAGCGTGACTGTATCTTATAATATTTTTCGATTATGTTTTAAATTAAGAGAATTTTATGAATTGTTTCCAAATAAATTACGTGTTTAAAATATACATAAAATATAGTTATATTGCAATTATTATTTAAAGATTTATATTTTCTTTATTTTAATTCATAAATTATATTTTATATGTAATTCTCCAGATCCACATCAGTCACATCACATTTTTAATAATACGTGTATCTATATTTGTTAATATTACCTACCATTTCAATAATAGTAGTAATATTATTCCAAAGTTATTACTTTTTTAAAAACTGATGTAAATAAAGAAATGTTTTTAACTTTATTAACATTATCATAAAAATCACATTTGACAGTAACGCCAAAGAGTTTAACTCATTTTTATGCACCCAGGAACTATTGTGATCATTAAAAAACTTAACGAAATTACTGTAAGGTCACTTTTTAGTTAGGTCTTAATAAAATACTAATATAAATTCAAAATAGAAAATCGGTAATCTCTGTACCTACTAAAAATTAACATGAATACTAACTTTATCTATATGAAGTTTTATTGTTATACAAGCGTTTATGTTTACATTAATATGTTTACCAACTAAACAGTAAAATCATTTATTGCAAATCCTGTTACTTTCATATATCATTATTAGGATTTTTAATAAATGATTTTACTGTTTAATTGATAATCGCTCACACGGAAGTGAGTTTACAGAGTCTCCAAATAAACGTACTAGTTGGAAAGTCGGTCAAATATACTTATGCCCCTTATTGGCCCGATCAGGGTTGAAAGGATATGTAAAAAAGGAAAGGTGTGCCAACGCTCTGCGATTAATATAAGATTATTTGTCAGGACTAGGTCGTCGATAAGGCGAATAGCGCTAGTTCTCTTTTGAATCGAGTTTAGCAGAATAGGAAAAATAAAGAATGTCACAAATCTAAGAAAAATAGCCCAATCTTGATCTTTTTAAAGTTTTTTACAGTGCTTGTTAATTTATAAATAGGTATTTTCTGGCTGTAAACAAATCCACAACTTTTGAATGGCTGCTATAGTTGTGACAATTACATGTTAATCCCTACTTATACATTTTGTGTAAAAACAACGCTAACCAAATTAAAACTTTTACCATTAGGAAAAGCCTAATAATTATTTTTATTTAAACAGAAGTCGTTATGGGTTCTTTTGTGGGTAAATAAAGATAACTGATTTGAAAGCACTTAATTGAATTAAATAACTGGTTCTCCTTCGGGTTATTACAAGATTAAGGATAGGAAGTATCTAATTGTCAGAAATCCATTATTTTTGACAAAGCCTGCTTCTGGTTTACGAAATATAAAGTTGTAATGTAGGGTATTTTCGTCTGCGAAACTGTGTACTAAATCGTCTGCTATAGAAAGAAGACCGTTGACGGGCAAAAAAACTGTGGATTCTTTATTAGTTTGTTAAAGTGTTAAAGATTGATTGTTGATATTAATTATAATCCATTTTTACTGCTAAAATGTCGAAATCCATAAATATAATGTCAGGTATAATTGGAAGCTAATCTTTTTGTAAATAATATCAAAATATGTGATATGAATATTTTCAAACGTTTATTGTAACTATATTTCATCCATGTTTATTTTTTGAAAAACTAAAATTGTTTGATGAAATTTTGAAAGGTTAACAGTTAAAACCTTAAACACTTTTGGATATGTACCTTTGATAATCCATGAAAAAGCAATTACAGTTCATAATCCACACTAAAAACATTGTTTTTCGTTTGAATGGATTATTATATTGCTGGCCTCGATGTGTTAAAATCATCGTTTGTGGTTTATTGTGATTATTTATTACATAATAAAATAAACATTTAAAAAATTTAATACGTACCCTTTCAAAAGAGGGATGCTTAATTTTAAGTAATAATTGTTTGCGTTGATGTGAAACACGTCGCCAATCTAGTCCTGCTTGAACTGTTTTATTGTCCTTGTCATACACTAGAGACACATCAGTTGACACAATCGAATCACTTATATTGTAGAAACCTTGGGCTGTAAAGCTACGACTAGGGTAGATCACATTAATGACAATTTGCTGAGCATCAATCTCCTCTTCCTGAAAATTAACACGTAGTATTATTTATTTAAGCAGATGTTTTTTTAAATGACAAATAGAAACCAACTATTAAGCCGCTCATGCCCATATGAAAGAGTTTCATTGTTCTGCAAGAAATTGTTTTAAAAATCAAGGAAAAATGTGTGTGCTGTTAATTATTTTAAATATATACATACATATATAGTCAACCTTTTCCCGTAGGAGTAGGTAGAGGCCACTTCTTTACACTTGCTACGATTCTTACACGCGTCTTCTGCTAGTTCTACTTTTATCAAAGCTTTTATACCTGCTCGTCGGTTGCTGATGCTCTTGACCTGGCCTTTGTTCATTTTGATCTGATCGACATAAGTTCGCATAGGGCGACCTCTACCGACCTACCCATTTACACTCGCCTTTAAAATAAGTTTCGTTAATCTTTTTGCATTCATCCCCTCTACGTGTATAAACTATCCAAGCATTGCTTTATCTATCTTTGCTACTACATCTTCTTTTACACCACAGCATTTCCTTATCACACTTTTCCCCACCTTATCCATCAGAGTCACTCTAGCTATAATTTTCAGACTACTTATCTTCACAGCATTAATCTTACTTTCATGCTTCTTCTGTCAAACCCAACATTCACTATACATAAGGTTAGGGACCAGCATTTCACGATGCACAGCCAGTCTGACTGCTTATAGAGTTATGCAGGGCCCCATTTATTTTCTTTCCTTTCAACACCCTATCCATATCACAGTCATATTTTTTGTCATGTTTTTTGTCGTAAACTTTGAACCTAAGTATACAAACTGTTTCACTTGTCTCACTCTTTCTCATTTAATCGTTACCTTGCAATTTGTCATGCTTTCTTTTCAAAAACTATTACTTTCGTCTTGCTACACAGCTATGGACTCCTCGTTAAGTTTAAATATTGATAAATATTTCGTTTACTATATCAAAATTTAAATTATACGTGAAGTAAAACTATTGTCTTAATACAAAATAAAAATTCTATGACAGTAACATGCCTCAACTACATAATTTCATAGGGTACATTGTATTAAAACGCTGAAAACATGTTAATTATGCACAGCTTATTACCTCACTCTTGTTAAAAATGTTAACGTCATATTCAATCCAATTGGTTGGACTTAACTCTATTCTGGAATGCTGCCTATAACCTTTTTCTAGGACTTTATAGTCAGTCCAGAATTTTACAATCCTTTTTAAATGGATAGCAGTTAGCGTGTACTCCTGCCCACTCCACTTTGTTAATACATCCAATTCTCCACTAACGTTGAATTTGGATCGATTTTGTAAATTATAAAGATGTACCACACGATTGTCCTGAAAATAAGGAGAACGCCGTGAAAACAAATCTTAACAAAATTCAAGGTAAATAAGATTTTATATTACAAATGCAAAAAAAATTTTTTTATTATATATTTAACAATAATTTTATTTAACTGGATGTTGTACGCCAATATTGGTAAATTTTACTACAACACATTAACCGGATATACTCGAGTTAACTTACTATTTATTATGATTAAAAAATAAACAATAACGTGTGGAATAATACACGTTAAAGAATTATCAAAGAGAAAAAATAATAGAATAACAGAAATTTTTTTAAACACAATCAAAATTTCTAGAAATGTGTAGACGACATTATTTATATTTTTATGCTCGTATGGTTACTTGTACTTGTTTTTGGATCTGTAAGAAAAAAGATATGTACTTTCATCTGAAATACATCCGAGTCAAAGAAAAGTTAGTAAAGTTTTGTAAAAATTTAAGCAAGTGAGTGCATGTTTGTAACTTAATTGTGCTGGTTGCTAATTTCAAAAAAAACATATCTCTTGTTGACTTTAAATTCTAATTAAACTAGAATAATTATTTTATGTTTTGTCATTACCCAACACTTAAGATAAACTTTATTATTGTACCTTTTATTTTGCTGTATTAAAATTTATTTATGGAACTGAAAAATAAAAGGTTTTGTGTATCACCTATTTATAGTACTTAATTTTAAATACTCAATAACTGGCCAATCAATTTTTCTGACACCTCGTTGACCACGCTAAGAACAGTTCCAATCTGAGGTTGTCATTTTTTTTCTTTAAAAGTGTTCTTTAATGTATATTTAAAGGAGCAAAAATTTATTTTCTGTTGGGAGTTTGAATGATAATGAAAACCAATATCTTTAAATGGTTTCTCTCTCTTTATCGCTGTGTACAGATACTAAAGTTTAAGAAAAAAAACTGTCCTTAAACGTACTTTATTTGTTTTTGTTTATTTTTTATATTGATATTAACAATAATATTTGTTTGTCTAAGAAAATACAATTGCTACCAACGGGACGGAGAATTATAGCGAAAAGGTACAAGTTTCAAAATTGTTGTCACTTTAGTAGTTTGTATATTGATAAAGGCTAATTTTAAAATTAATTTTGAATATACAGGATGTTCCACTAAAGTGTGGCGTATCAAAGTTATATTTTTTCTTACGGGACAACCTGTATTTTACTGCATTTTCTGATTGTCTGAAAAATAAGGTATATATAAGGGTTCCCTATACCTAAGTACATAGTGTTCTGAGTTATGTCGACTTTTTTTATAATATAATGTTTTAAAAAATGTCATTACATACTAATCTAATAAATTATAACAAATTTACTTTTACGTCTAAATAGTTGGGTATTAGTTGAATGTATTTCATGATTAAATATCAAACATCTCTTTACAAGATGTTCAGAATTTTCAGTTTTATTAATAAATCATTTAACCACGTATTCAAATTAAATTATAACTTTTAAAAATTGGTATACATAAGGATGTCGTTCCTATACCTAGATGACATAGTATTCGTGTAATTTACAATGTTCTTAAATTTAATGGTAAATTGATTTTAAAACAAAAAATGCATACGTAATGTAATTAGTTATTGTCATTTTATGACACTACGGTGTGGTAATTGTGTAAGCAATCGTGTATTACTTTTAAATTTAATTGCTACTAAAAATAAAGCAGTACGCGATATGTTTAGCCGTTTTGTCTTCCACGCAGCAAAACCGACAGTCCGTTTGTTGATTTAGACCTATCCTTCTGAAGTGGTATTTTAGACGATAGTGTCCTGTAATCAGTCCCGTTAGAATTTGCAGATCGTTTCTGCTCCATTGTAGGATCTGCTTGGTTGTGTTTCTCAAGTGTTTAGGTAAAAACGCCTTCGAGTAAGTCAACCCTGGTATATTGGACCAGTGCACGAGTCTTTTTCTCTCCGCCAAGTCCGAAATTATGGTTTTGGCGGCACTTGTAGTGACTCCAAAGACTGGTTCTGGTCCAGTGAAGGCAGATTTAGCTTCCTGTTTTGCGAGGATGTCGGCTTTTTCGTTGCCCTCCAACCCCTGGTACCGAGGTACCCACAGCAGAGTCACTCTGTTGTTCGCACCAAGAAACTCCAGGGATTCAATGCAATTCCATACATGTTTAGAAGTTATCTTGTTGGAGCTCAGTGCTTTTATATTATACGATAAATATCTATCAATGAACAAACCATAAAAAATGATTGAAATCAAAATATAATATCTTAAAAAATAATTTGTGTCATCAGTATTAACAACACGCCACTGGACCAAAGTAGGCAGAGACTGTCAACAATGTTTCCACAAAGTAATGACGCTCTGTGATCTTCTTAACGTATTCGGATTTTACCTATTTGTTAACGATCCCTAAATACAACAAACATAAAAGTTTTTCAGTTTATTTAGCAAATTTTTGTAAAAATCTTTAACCAACTAGTAGATGCTTAAAACATTGTAATTGCACTTAAGTTAAAATATTGCGGTTGTGAGAAAGTAAAAAAGTTCATGTCTTAACGAAAGCACTGAGCAATGTAAAGAATGAGTGCTATGTGTGGAACGATGGGGTATATATTTAACAGAATGAAGTATAGTTCATTTTGGTAAAAAGTTATAGTCGTAGAAAAGTTTGAATTGGTGATAATTTATTTTTCGATGAATGGATTGGGAAGAAATCGCCGAATTCGGCTTGCGCCACAAGCTAAAACGGGCTTATGAGTTGTGTCCATTGATCGTTTGTTTTTCTCTTTTAGCTCATATTTCAAATTAACCAATGGATCCCTCGCATCGGCACACATTCATCACTTAACCATTACATGGTGGCACTAGCATGAACCCGTCTTTATCAGTTAAGTTGAAATTTTATCACTGTATAATTTGAAACTATAGAAAAGCTGTGTTTATTCACAAATTACTTAAATATCGTTGATTTATGTTATTTAACAAATTTTTATTTATAAACACATTTTTGGAGTATTAGCATAATTTGAGTTAATTCACATGCATATTTAAATAAAACATGGAAACATCACTTAAACCGCGAACAAATACTAAGATCCATGATCATGCTTAAACATGGCGCTCGACAAACAGAGGTAGGTAGCGTGAGCAAATGGCACATTTTAAAGCGCAATGTATCTCAAAAAAATACAAGACGCACAAGACCCTTAATGAGGATAGTTATTTGCAATTAGCTGCAAGAAGTAAACCTTCGGTAATAGCGCCTGAGTTAAAATGCAGATGTTACAAATACATGGAACTCGGGTTTTTTTAGGACCATGATAAATCGTTTGCACAAGATCGAAAAGACCACTGAGATGTCAATTTTTAAGAAGCGACAATCGCACTGCTGAGAAACACGTGTTATGGCAAAAGCTCCAATAAAGTCCTATTTTTTTTCCGACAAATCAAGATTTGGGACAAATCCTGACGCAAGATGTGCGAAGAGTACCAGGTAATAAACCACGATTGTTGAATGTACAGGAGGTTCATTCTTATGGAGGTGGTAAAAAGATGTGTGGTTTCTTTTTCTTCTGCATTGTATTATTATAAATATACAGTTTTGTAACATTTTGTCTCATTTTAAAGAAGTAAACCATCCAAAAATATAAATATTGCAATATTTCGTGAAATCGTTTATTCGTTGATTGGCTGAAATAACTAACTTTAATAAAACAATGACTTATATTTTTACAAACAAAAATTAGTACATCTAATCTATATAATTATATCCTGCTTTCTACTGTTTTCTCAGTAAGAATGAAATAGTGAAATATTTGAAGTGTAGTAATAAAATATTTTGGAAAAAATAAATTAAGTTTCAATTGAGAATCATTACCAGGTCTCACAAATAATATTTTTTATCGTAATAAAATTCAATATAATCGTCCCCATCCTTATAGTTTATTACACTTTTCTATAAAGTTATGAAGGTAATAATTTCACAAAGCCTGTCTTAACATATTGTGGATTATGGATGCTAGGATCGCGGTTATGGTATGAATTGTTGGAAGTCAAGTGTGTGCCACCCTTAAACCAAAACCACCATTTATCCAAACCAAAGTTTAAATCAATATAAGTTCGTGCATGTGCTGAGGTAGATGTATCGTTAAATTGAGATGTCGAAGATAAAATTATCAAAGTTGTCAGCGTTGCTAAAATCGCTTATAAATTAACGCAAGGAAAACAAATATAAACCTGAAAATGAATTTAGTGGATAATGATGGATTAGTTCGAACGCATGAAAGGGTACATTTTCGTAGGGGAATTATCTAGAACAATGGGGTAGGGTTATCGTCATGGATTGCTCATGTATTGGATATTTTCTTTTGATATTATTTTGAAGGACAAATACAGCTTTAATAATATGTTTTAACTAAAATATAAATTGGTTTTTTTAAATAATAGTTTTATTCAAATTAAAATTTTTAGTTTTAAAACAATTGTTTTATGCTTTCGACCAATGAATATAAAATAAATATATTAAAACAAATTTACAATTTTTCCAGTTTAAATTGAACACTCAATAATTGTGTTTACTATAGAAATAAATTAATGTGGCTGTATTTAATTTCTATGAAAACATTATATTTTATTATATATTTTATATTTTGTATTATATATTATATATTATATATTATATATTATATATTATATATTATATATTATATATTATATATTATATATTATATATTATATATTATATATTATATATTATATATTATATATTATATATTATATATTATATATTATATATTATATATTATATATTATATATTATATATTATATTTATAGCTTAATTGTTTTAAATATTGTATTCTCATTTTAAAATACACCCTGTTGTTTTATGCAATTCATTTCATAAATAAAATTTATACTATTTTACTTGATATTATATTAACCAAATCACAAATTTTTTTAATAAATAATATTAAGAAGCAGCTTAAGAACTTATTAAGTTGTCATCGAGTTTTTGTAAAATTCGCTATTTTTTTTAGTAATTTCTGTATTTGTGTGGGGTAGTGCTAAGATAATACGATCAGTTTTTACACAAAAAATTTAATTATTTCAACAAAATTTATTGGGGTTGTTTTTGAAACTAAATAATCCTTTAAATAGCAATGATTTTAAAGAAAAAAATTGTACAAAGCGCTCAAAGTCAACAGGATTAAATAATTTATTTTTAATAAAGGTACATTTTAAAACCACTGTCTGTTACTTTTAAAGAAATATTAGGTGACTGCCTTTTATTGATAAAATTAGTTGATTATTTTGTCTCTTTATTTAATTAATAACATTGGCTGACAATTTTGTTTATTTTTGCCCAATGCTAATAATAAATTTGTGTTTTTTATAATAATAATAATGCTTTTTTAGCAATAATTTTACTGTTTATCTTTCAAGGTAAACGCTTTTCTTGTTTTTTTTATAAAATATTAGCATTTTTTGTAACTAATATAAAAGTTTTAATTAAATGTTAAAAAAAAAAACTGCCGGAGAGTGAACCTACTATTTAGGCTGTAAAATTTAAAAAAAAAAGTGTTAGGTATAGAAAATAATCTACCGTTGCTCTTTCACATTAGGTAAAAAAACAATATCATCAATCCGGTTTTTGTGAAATGAGAAAACGCGAACGGCAGAGGAAAAACGAAAAGTCGATTTCGATGAGAGCAAAGGTTTGTACGGGTGTATTACCTTTATCTACGCCCTCTAAACCTAAAGGCAAATTGATAGAGAAACGAAGAACAAAATAATAGAAAATTAAAAGCACTCTACGAACTTTGCGAGTGTGGAAGGAGGTTTTAACTTGAAGTATGGAAGAAATTGACATAGTCTAGCTATAGATTACGCCAACGAAGGATTTCATGGGGGATGCTGATTTATCGAGCTTCTACGCTGTCACGTGACTCGTTTTTTTTGTTCGAGAACTACCAACGATCACGTAACAACTTTTTCTAGGAGTGTATACGATTAGGTAAAGATTTTTAATGGTTTTTTAATGTGTTATGTACACATAAAAATTTATATGGTTTAAAGTTACGTATTCAATTTATAATTTAATTTTATATTTATTTAAATATTTATAATATGTTTTGATATGCGCTTTAGTACAGAATAATTGATCCAAGATGTTTAAAAATTAAAAAATAAGTATTTTAAAATCTAACTTAAGATAGGCACATTGTAAACAAATAACTGTCATTTTTTTTTACTTAATCATAAAATTTGTATAATTATACGAGTTAAATATTTTAAATACATTTGATTTGGTTTTCAATTAAGATTTTATTTAAATTTATATATTTAAAGAAAGCTAATCTTAAATTTGCATAAAATATAAAATTTTATTTTTAAAATACAGGGTGTTCCAACGAAAACTTGATCTCACCAGAAACTCAGAAACCAAGAATTTCTTCAAATTTTATTGGTAGGGGGACGAATTTTCATACAAAATTTATACCCATAAATGTAACACCCTGCAGCCCCGCATCAACCCCCAATTTTTTTTAAATATCAAGTGTGATACATCATTTAAAAGTTAATTTAAGGCTCTACACAACATTATAATTTTTTTTTTAATTTACGAAAAAACTTTAAAATTATTATGGATTTAACTAATTTATTTAATAATTATCATAATACAAAAACTTAAAATTTCACCAAATTAACGAATTAAATGTCTAAAATGACCTCCGCTGACCTCCATACAATGATACAATCTATTGTCAGACTTTTCCAACATTTGCAAATACCTCTGGTGTCAGTAATCGGCATTCTGTCTCAATTCTGCAAGATATGCTGGAGGAGTGACGTATATTATTGATTTTGAGTGTCCCTACAAAAAGAAATCCAATGGCGAGAGATCCGGTGATCTGTGCGGCCACTTCATATTTTGCAAATTCAACGCCCTGGAAAATGTTGGTTAAAAACTGTCTTACGCGTCTGTCATAATGTGGGGGTGGCCCATTCTGTTGAAAAATTAGTTTGTCCTTTAAAAGATTATTATTATGTTCCAATGTGTCAGAAATCATTGGGTCAATAACGTCTTCTAACAAATTCAAATAAGTTGTTCCATTGAGATATCCGTCAATAAATATTGCTCCAAGAATGTGATTCGCTTAACCACCTCATACATTTAATTTCTCAGGTGTTTGTGTATGTGTCTCTACGAATAAATAAGGATTAATTTCACTCCAATAACGACAGTTATGATTGTTAACTTTACCATTTAACAAAAAGGTACACTCGTCGGAAAAACACGTATTGCACAATCGATGTAAGTTGTTTTTTATTAATTCACTAAATTCCTTACAAAATTTAAGCCGACGATCTTCGTTAAATTTATGCAGTAATCTTATTTTATAAAGGTGAAATTTATGGGATTATACAATTCTATAAGCACTAGATGCTGATACACCAGATGCTTGAAATACTTGTCTAATAGACTGTCAAATATTCATTTGTAAATGACCCAATACCGTCACTTCGACTGCTTCATTTCACACTACGTTCTACTTCGTGCTATTTGTTTTTAACTTTACCTGTGGCTTCAAACTTATTGATTAATTGCTTTATTGGTTACTTACATTTTTTTCCGGGTGGCAGCCTTAGCACACTGATAATTTCCGTAACATAAACGGATTTTTATTCTTTCCTCTGTCAAATAAACCATTTTCGTAAGCGTTGACAATATTTTGTCTAATTAATCAGTTATTGACAATTCTTAAATCAAATGTAACTTGATATTGGCACTTAAGAAGCTAATTAGCATTTAAAAACATTCCATAAAAAAAAGTGATATTTTTACGAAAACATTGTATTTTTAATACATTGGCAGGGTGATAACGATTTGCAGGTAGATTGTATCATTCTATGGAGGTCAGAGGAGGTCATTTTGAACATTTCATTGAAATTTTTTTAATTTTTTGTGTTAGGTAATACTGATATTCGGTAAATAAATTAGGTAAATTCACAATATCTTCAAAGTTATTTCATAAATTAAAAAAAAATTACATTGTTGTGTAGACAATTAAATTACCTTTCAAATGATATGTCATTTGACCACACTTGCTATTTAAACAAAATTGGTGGTTAATAAGGGGCTGCAGGGGGTTGAACTTTTGGGTATACATTTTATATAAAGAATTCGCCCGTTTCCCAATAAAATTTGACGTGTTTTTTTTAAATTTTGAAGAAACTCTTGGTTTCTGAGCCGACTCGACAGACGTTTTCTGCACTAGCGTTAACTTGCCTAATTTAAAAATATAATTTTTAAACTCAGCAACAACAAAAAGTATGAATTTAACACTAATATCGCCGTTTTTAATAGTTTTTATATTTCATCCCCTTCCCACCCCTTTTGTATTGGTGATAACATAATTGTGAATGTCACTATAGAACTTAGCGTCCCCGAAGACTTTAAATTCCATTATAATATCAGCCGTTTTTGAAAGCTTTTATATTTTATTCTCTTCCCACCCCTTTCGTAGGGGTGCCAACAAAATTGGGAATATCATTATCAAACTCAATGACTCCGAAAACAATGAATTTGTTACCAATATCGGTGTGTTTAATAATTTTTATATTTTATCCCTTTTCCACCCCTTTCGTATTTAGTTAAAAAAAATAAATGAAATAATTTATTTTTTAAATAGCATTGCTTACCAGGCTTTCACTTTATGTTTTAAAGTATGATTTGATAATAGTTTTGTCGATTCATCTAAACCTTATTTTAATTTGAGCGGATCATGTATGGAAACATTGGACTGGGGCCGGTTAACAACATATTAAATATACATATGGGATACAACCATTTTTAATTAAATCACGTTTTTACACTTACAAACACACAAAAGAAAAAAAACAAAACAAAACAAATGAATTTAAAGGGCTGGTGGTTAAACTTGAATACTCCCACCTAAACCCTGATTTTAACACATGTCCATAATAATAGGTACCTTTAAGTTATGTATAATGCGAAAAAATAAAATTGATTCAAATACAGCTTAAAAATGTATGTTTAAACCTATATTTTTTTAAGTAAAACTTCTTTAGAATTGTTGTAATTTCAAACTCGATGAAACAAAAAAGAGCGACACTAAATGGAGATAAACACATACATCTATAGGATTAAACCTGCAAAAGAATGATATACAATACATACAGCGTTAATGGTCTTCTCATTGTGCGGTGCTTCGTACGTAGCCTTCCCACTCTTGTTTAAATAGTTTACATAGGCGTACGATAAGAGATATTTGTTACAAATGTTTTGTGTACATTTATGTTTATTTACATGGAACAGTTTAATTAATAAAGTATAGTATAGTACTGTACCAATCGTTTACAACCCATCTTAAAAGGGTTAAAAATTTCTAGACAGCACCATATTAAAATGATAAGCAGCAGTGTCGTGAAATAACACGGGCATGTGTTTAAGATACTAACAAACTTCGGTTAACGTAAAACACATATGCCCCATTAAAAAGCAAGCTATCTTTTCTAAAAAAAAGGCAGGTAGTACTTGCTCGAAAGGAGTCGTTGATGTTTCACTTTCAAAGTTGATTTTTCTTTAACGCAAGCAATTAAAAATGGATTTAGAAAATGTGTATTATTTCCATTTAACCCAGATGCAGTGGACAACAGCAAGTGCATCCAAAATACAATTAAAAAAGTACAGCAGATCACCAATTACAATAGTAATATCATTTCTCAATAACAGATTAGAACAATCCAAACTGTTTTAAAACACTTCAAACATTAACCGAATAATGTTAACTTACAAATGTTAATGACATTATAAAGAAACTTTTGGGGTTCAGCACCAAGGCATTCTCTTCGTCTTCTAGATTCCATTCAGAAAAGAGCCATTCGCTTGATAAACAGCTCAACTCTCACAGATACCCTTCACCCTCTAGAACATAGAAGAAGAGTTGCAGACCAGTCATTGCTCTACAGATATTTCCATGGCAGATGCTCCAGAGAAATAAAAACTCTTGTACCACCATTGGCCACATTCCGCCGAAGAACTCGGCACGCTGATCAGTCTTACCCATTTACTCTCAAGATTGACACTACAAGGACCAATCTTCATCAAGAATCCTTCTTTTTCAGGGTTGCTACGGAATGGAATAAGCTTCCAAAATCAGTTTATCCAGAGAACTATGACCTGCAACTTTTTAAAAAGCGTGTCCACAATCATCTCCTTTCTATAATCCCTTCCCCTTCTAATAGTCGCAGTGCGGCCCGTCCGCGGCCCACACGATAGGTCTACCCTTTTTGTGACTATTTTCATAAAAAAAAAAATAAAAAAGAAAAAAAAAAAAACTTGAAATTTAAAAAAAAAAACATTTCTAAAAGAACCTAACCCAATCCCAGAAGAAAATAACCTAATGCCACTAAATAAAAAACAGTTGATGCATTCATAATGCCAGATAAAACCCTCCAAAGGTGTGAAACTCAAAAAGTTGGCTTTACAGAGACACAAAAAACTTCAACAAAAGAAGTATTGATATTAGATTTCGACGAATTAAAGATAAAAAGTAATGATGAACAGAAATCATCAGAGCAAATGGTTAATTATATAAAATGCAATGTTTAGGAAAATTTTACAGAAGTTTTAAAAAATATAAAAGAAGATACAGTGTTATATGACAGACGTAACATAATCATTACTACGGCTATTCTACATAAAATAACGAGAGGAAACAATAAACTTTAGTTACCAGAAACCAAAAATCTTACAAACAAACCTACAGAAGAAGATTTAAATAAAATTAAAGTGATGGAATGTGAAGTCGAAACAATATTTAAAATTCTGAAAAAACTGAAAAGCCAATTACAGTTTTGCAAGATATTATTTTAAACTTCTTCCATATCTCCATCTTTCAGCAGCCATTTATATTTTCCTGAACCAATAAACAATAAGAATAATTGGATCGTCTTCCAGTGGCAATTTTCTTTTTAGAATTCAGAAAGATGTTGCAAGGAAAAATACACAAGAAGAAAAAGGCTGAAGATAAAAAGGAGAAAATAACATCAGACAGACGTTCAGCTAGATAGTTTTCCAATCCAATAAAAAAAAAAGGAAAAAATTAAAGACGAAATAAGTGTACCTAAAATTTATTATTATCTAAAATATGAATGTTGCCTTTAAATCATTTTTACAAGTACTTGAAAAATTATATTTTTTTAGGTGGCTGACTACTGGTGAATTGACCCTACGTTTATACAATCAACAATCACAGTTTTATAGACAAATAAGTTTGGTATAATTTTAAAAATAGTAAATATTTATTTATTTTGATAGAAAAAAAAGTGGTATTGTGAAAATTGAAATAAATTATTGAGAAATTTTAACGAAAGTATCAGATAATCTGTGCCATTGTCAATTTAATTTTTTTTTATAAATTTTTTTTTAAATTTATTCCCATTATTTAAATAAATCTAACTCAATGAAGACAAAACTGGTTGCAAAAATTGTGTTTTTAAATCTTCCTTTACATATTAGGTACATTCATTATTTTAGAAAAATAATTATAAATCTGCAAAATAAATCGATAAAATAAATTGTTGTGTATATGGCTGATTTAAATTTTTCTTGGGTTTTTAATTGATGTATCACAAGGTAGGGGTTGCTATTTCACATTTTAAGAAAGAGGTGAGGGATGTTAAAGGGGTGCTACTTGGAAACAGCAAAATAACCTTTTTAAACCTCCCTCTTGACTGGCTGGTTTTGAAATAATAGCACCGTATAAAATAATTAAAATATTCGTCGGCATTCAGTAATAGTAGATTATGTCACTAGATTAGAATGAAATATTCGATACAAGTGGAACCACGAGTATCGAATTTTTTCATTTTAACCGTGTTACAGACGATATTTTATCCACGACCAAATAATTTAAATGAAAAATACTTTAAAGAACCTAAGTTAATAATTGAAACATAAATGTATTAATTGGTATTAATATTAATACTTAATGTGTTGGTACAGTTATTAAAATAAAATACCAGTGCATTTTAAATATTTTTTGTAAAGTTTTTTAAAACAGATTAATTGGATGAGGCAGATGTAACGTTCGTTTAACAGGAAGAATTGGAGGTTAAGGCGATGTTTTCTGGCAAATTAGTTTTACTTATGAAAGAAATTAATTGGTTTGCTATATTTATTTTATTTTGCTTGAAATTTTCTATGTAGCCTTCTGCTACTTGAGTAGACTTCCAACCTCCATGTTTTTTAAAGTTATGTCTGCGCCAGCTTTACTTATGTAGTGGCTGAAGTTCGACGGAAACAGTGCCCAGTATAATCTTGTGTATTATTTAAAATAAGTTATGTGGCAATTTGTTTTTTAAAAATTTATAAAAAAATTATTAAAGGGGATGTTTGAAGGTCTCAGAGCGCAATATTTTTTATAATATGACAAAAATATCTAGTAATCATAAATTCTATTGGTTTTTTTGTTTTCGCGTTGGTAATAACAATTAATAATCCTAAATCTTTAATATTTTAAATTTTACTATTATACAGTTTATATTACGGCTAGCCCCCTAAACACCAATAATAAGTGCAACCTAAAAGTTCAAATATTTTCAAAATTGATACCTAATTAAATTATTATTAACTTTGTTGCTAAATATATTTCATCTGAAGCATTTTCTAAAAAATCTTTATTTTGTTTTGTAAATTTTTTTTGATTTTTCAGTAAATACTTCTAAGAAGAACATTTTAACAATGTTTTTGTATTTAGAAATATGAATATTATGTTTAACGTTTAAAGTGGCTTTAATAATAAAGTATATTTTTCATATGGTGGATAATTTCCATTTCTTTAATAATTCGCCAAGAAATGCAATCAAAACGTTTTCTGAAAAGGATTCTGTTCTTTTTTGTTGTTGCCAATCTCTTAACATGGTATAGAATTTTTCATATTCCTGTTTGATTTTTGAAGTAGTAGGTTTTCTGTTATGTTATAAGCGTAATTTGTAGTTTCAGGGGGAGTATTTTCAAATTCTAAACCTGATTCACCAAATTCTCGCTCATTTTTATACAAAACTTATAAAAAATATTTTTTAAGATCGACGCGTCGCCAATTTAATTTGAAACTGACATTAACTTCAAAGAGTTTATTTGACTTCCATGGCAATCGCTATTGTTTAAAAAAATTACGAAATATTTATACCGTAACAAGTAATAAAATGAAAATACATGCAAACCCCATAAGAAATAACTGTAACAGAATGAATATTCTCATTTTAAAGTGTGAATGTTTTCATTATGTTATTAAAAATAATTTCATAATGAGTATATTCCAAGTTTAGTCGTGGAGAAAGGATTTTTCTTAACAAATGCATTATTTAATATTTTAAAAAATTTACTTTAATTAATGACTTAAATATTCGTTTCAAATGGTATTCTGTTACGTGCCATGCGACGAGATAAAAAGTATGTTACTTTCTCAAAGTTGGAAAATCGCAGATAAATTTCTCTTAATCTTTTTCTAACGATTTTTTTATAGATAATGCATTTTCACTTAGGAAACACATCTAAATGTCTCTTTACTATAGACACTTTATGAAACAAGAAAGAAAATAATTTATATTTTTCCATATTTTTAGTTACAACTTCAAAAATAAATATTTGAACAAACAGAACATCCGTTCTAATAGAGCATTTGTTATTTCTTCTTTTGAATTTTAATTTTCACTTCTCTAGAATCTACTCGTTTTCAATAGTTCGTTAAAATTCAACTGTCCTACTGATGCTACCCACAATTTCTGGTTTACATTCAAAATATCATGATTTATTGTTGTCGTAGGTGTAAAGCCTGACGTCAAGCTTGCAAGCAATCCTTTTAATTTACTTCATTTTTAACTACTGCAATTGTTGTACGGTTTCTATATTAGGTCACTGTTGCGTTTGTATTATGCATCATGAATAATTTACCCCTGTTTTCCGATATACATGCAACATTGAACTGTAGAAAATCAACCAACTTAATAAACTTGCTTGCTGCTAATGAGAATAAAATGCTGAATTTCAAATGCCATTGTAATTAAGTTTAAAATATTATTTTTCAGAAAATAAATCTCATAAAAATACAACAATGTTGTAATACAACATTGTTGTATTTAACATACTATGTTATTTGGTAGTGTCATTTTAAATACAATTTTTTACAGATTAATTTTTGCTTGAAAAAAATTTGTCATGGAAATATTAAATATCCAGTGGTATCCAAATATTTTTGTACCGACTTAAAAAGTAATAACTTTTTGTGAAAATTAAGAAATAAAAAGTGGTGTACACGAGAACATAATACATAATACTAAAGCTGGATCAGCACGCATACACGAGAACGTCAATCGTAAGGTTATGTTACAATTAAGTTAGCTAATCATCAGTTCTCATTAGAGAAAATAAATTATTTATATTTTAGTTATTTTAAATTATTAAAAATATCTAGTGTTTAAAATACAAAAACATTTTCATGGATATTAAAACGTTACTTCATTAATTATTTTGAGTTAATATATATATATATATATATATATATATATATATATATATATATATATTTAATTTTAACATCACAAAAATTGTTTGTTTAGTTAATAAAAGATAATAGTATTAACAAGTTAAACTTAAGTTTCATGTATAAAATTTTGCGTTTCATAGCATTACACTGGATTTGCATACAAAATGACAGATTTTTATTTGTTTTGATGAAAAGACTTACCCTGGTCGGATCATCTGGCATTCCGTAACTATGTTTGTAAATGTAATCCACACCAACAGGCAGCAAATCATTTTGAAGTTCCACATGGACCGTATCCTTATCCTTACCCGCTTGGGACTCTGACAACCGGTTATATTTTCCCTCCAGGACTTTGTCTCCATTATAATGGACTGTGGCCTGGCCTATACTGGTTTTAGCTTTTTCCTAGTAACGAAACAAAAAATGAATGAATTTTCAGAATTGGGCTGAGCAACATGAAAGAACTGGGAACAGAATTAAATATTTTAAATTTTCTTATACGTTTTTAAATTATTGACATACATTTTTTCGGCATTGATAAATAAGAAATATTCAAAATATGGTAAAAATTAGATTTACCGGCAATTAAAGTAAGTTTAAACATAATTTTACTCATCGTTTACCAAAAGCAGCATTTTTGACGTAGACGACTAGCGATCAGGAAAGTTTTAAGAAAATATTAATTGTTAGACAAAATAATAAATGTTTAATGAAATCTTTTATAAATTGATTAAAATAGAATTAAAAAAGCAGTTAAGGCATTTGCAGTGACGAACATTTTTTGTAAAAAAATAAAATCTTTATATGAAGAATTTTTATTGATATATTTTCTCCCACCTAGGTATATATTTATAAATCCTATTTTTAAAGTTTTGCATTTAAACGAATACTGCTTTTAAATTTCAATAACGCAAAAAGTCCATCTCTGGATGTGTTGTCTCTGTGATTGTTATCGATAATTTGAGTTTTTGGACCAAAACAAAAAGTTAAAAGATGAACATTAAATTTAAACACTCGAAAATGTTTAAGATTTTTTTTTAATTATTTTGTTGTTTTAATAAATCATAAAAATATGCTTTCTTAATTGTTTATTGATCTTTTTCAAGAACAAAACTATTGGCATTGATAATGTGGCGAAGTACAAATTTTCTTAAACCATTTTAATTAATAACTTTGGTTTAATATTGGGTATTATGGTTTTTGCAGCAGAAAATTAATAAACGGTATATGTTATCGTATGACTATTAAATACCTACTTTAATCTTATACATAGAATAGCGTTAAACCAGAAATATAGTAAGGCTTATTACATTTTGTTGATCTACTAACTAACTAACAAACTTCATGATATACCACCACATATATTATCAACCAAATATTTAAATTTGAAATTAATCGTTTTTAGTCCATTTTTCCAATGATATACACAAATTGTTATATTTGAGGAGGACATGCAAAACGCATTTTGTCCATGTTTTTTAAATTTGTGATGAAGGTGGCACCACATTTTAAGGTCAAACGCTATCTTTTTTATGAGTACTTGGATAATCAATAAGCATTAGGTCCTCGTGATATTAAATGGGAAAAAATGCCTAGACAAACAAACTGAATTTGGTTCATGTTGTCTGTACTTTCAAAGTATATTTTGTTCAAAAACAGGGACAAAATGCATTTTGATGGTGTTTTTTTTTTCATTTTACTATAAAATCTGCTAGTGTAGTGATGCCTTGGTGTGTTGTGGTGTATTTATTGAGAATAGAAGTGTCTTTTGTTCAAAATGGAAGATCTAGAAGGTGAACATATTGTTGGTAATAACATAGACAGAGGTAGCAAAAAATGGAGTACATCATCGCGTAAAAGAAAAACACAAATAAGGTACTGTTGAGGTTAGAAACTTAAAAAGTGTTATCAATGTTTTGCTTTTAATTTTATAGTTATTCGAATTTGGACAATAATCTGGACAATTTGACTCTAGTTAGCAATCACAAAGATAATAACTTGTATTGCCAAGAAATGTCAAAGAAAGATATGGTAAAACTTGGTCAAATTTTTTTCCAACATCCCAATAAAATTACCTAGGACAACATACTTGCAAGCTACATGGAAATTAAAGAATCAAAACTCAAACGAAGTCGCGAACAGAATGGAAAATCTCATAACTTTTTTGTAAATTATTTTGTAGGAAGCATATCTACCAATATTTCAATATAAATTTTTTAGAAAAAACCATAGTTTATGTTTATTTGACATTTAAATCGCATTTTGTACACTAAAGACAAACAAAGTGCTTTATGTCCAATAGTTTTTTTAAATTTTTCCAATTGTTTTTTTTTATTTTTCGTGTCAAAACTCGTGATTAAGATACTTACACCTAATTACTTAATATTATACCAAGCACTTTTTTTTCTCGCGATTATTTTTTCTGTAATAGTTTTGTGTTTTTGTAACAATGGACAAAATGCAATTTGCAAGTCTGCTTTTCATTTATCTGTTTAATAAAATGTAATGCACGAATAATTTCAGCTAATTAAATTTACAACTTTTGATATTAATATAGAAGTACTTACATTATTATCATAGTTAACCAACGCAATATGTCTCGTAGTCAGGGGTATTTCAATAATTAATTTACCCTTCGTATGTCTATCCAACAAAGTGGGCCCCGTTCTGATGTCGCATTTGCTATCTAACACAGCATTATCTCCATCCCAAAACACCTTGATGTATCGATTGTAAGCTACGCTAAAAATAGTAGATAAAGGGTTGTTCTTTATTAATTTGCAATTTTAATGTTGACTTTACAAATATACAAAATAAACTCAGAGACAAGATTAACGCAACAACATATTTAAATTATGTAAATTGCTGTAATGAATTAATTTTGAATAATTTCACAGCCACACAAAAAAACTATGTTTTTGGGGTCGCTGAATCTGAATCCAACGTCAGATTGACTCTATCGCATCAGAATTCCGCTATAACGTTAAAAAACCATATAATCAAGGCTGTTTAGCCCTGTAACGTTGTTACATAAGCTTTAAACTAAAAAACCAATGTTAATCCACATAAACCCATAATAGTCATGGAAAATCAAGGCCGATGGGACATAATAGCAGAGACATAGAGAAACACAGGACAGTAAGAAACGAAAGCGTAATCCCTTGCACGAGAAAAGAACCCAATACAGTTTAAAAAAAGAGACTGACTTTATTTTTATTACTATTTATTAATTCGTTGATTTATTTATGTATTTACTTATTTTTATTTATAAACAAATTTATTTATTTTTATTTATACATTATTCGCTCATTTTTAAAACAGCCCTTGCAAAAAAACTCAAAAAAGTTAAAAAAAAAGACTACCATAAGTTTTATTAATTCATTTATTTATTTGTAGATTCATTTATTGTTATTTATATAAACGTTTATTCGCTATTTTTAAAAACGGCCTTCATAAGAGCTATACGGTGGACGAAATCCGTTTACGATACTTCCTCGCAAAGTACATCGGATAACATTGATGCTGACTGTTTTACAAATATTAAATAGATTTGCAATTGAGTCCGATACTTTAGGGTTATGGTATTTTTAATTAGAATTTTTTGGGTTATGAGGTTATAGGGTTTAGTTTTATGGAATCAATGCCACGATAGTTGTTTTAATGTAAGAGATTGAGTATAACGATGTTAGTAACATGAAAATTAATAAAATTAAAACTTTTTAATTCCAAGGAAGCCAAGGAAGTACCTAATTCAAAGTTCTAAATAAGTAAAAGTGATTTTTTAAAAAATACTCCAAGTTCTTAAGAGAAAGTATTTAGAGAAAGTTTTTATATTATTTGAAATTTTGTTTTAGAATTCGAGATATAGTTTTTGTTGTGTATTTTTATAATCAACAATACGATAAAGCATTGGAATTTGAAATCAATTGGAATTCCAACAGATATGCAACCAGAAAGTAATGGTTGCAGCAAAATACAAAAAAATGCAGCCTTTGATTATGCAGCCAATTTTATGATTACTTATCCAGGGCGGGAAATAAAAGGAGACTATAAATTTTTAATAGACGGTAAGTTGGTTCATTATAAAAGACAAACTAATTTTGATAATTAGTTTAATGAAAAATATTGTAATAATTAAACGAACTATTTGTAGTTTGATATTAAATAATATTTGAATCAAATTTAGAGTTAAAATTTTTTTAATAATATTTTTACGTAATGCATTAAAAAAATTATAAACAAGCTTTAATATGGGTGCTGAAAAATTGTCAAAAAAGTTAGTAGACAGATAGAACAACAATATTAAAGTAATAAATATAATTTTTAAAATGAAATACACAAGAATTTTATTGTATAATTTATGTTTCACACAAATTATCGAACGCATTAAGAGTAGGTCAAACAGACGCTGCCAAATCCTATTTCTAAGCAATTTAAACTTTAAATTATAAACTAGTTGATTATACCTATTAGGCGTGCACTTAAACAACTGGTCTCTAATATTAACTGTCATTATATATTCTTTTTCAATAAATAATCCGTAACATTTCGCATTGTAATTATATAAATTATGCCTTCGAATAAATTTTTGTAGTTGACAATATTTCTTCATTTTTTACTATTTATCGGATCAAACTAAAGCATTTCATAATCTTATTTTATTTAATCATCCAATTTTTTAAAATATATTTTTTCTTCAATATTTAGTATGGGTGAATTATTTTGATTATGTAGCCATAGGATTGCTAATATCTTTTTCTTTATAAAAGTTCTAACAATTTTATTTGTATTACGTAATTATTTTTAAAATTTTTTATTATGTCTTCTTCTGATCGCTTTTGGCAGTTTTTTCTGAGCTTGGAACCACCGGAAGGGCATCTTATTTTAGGTTTTTAGTTAAAAGTAAATGCTCATCAAACTGCAAGCAAGCAAGACCGTTTTTGGTTGAACATTAGGTCTATAAGCCAATTTTTCTTAAGTCTTCTGTCGTCTCTTCTATGCAACAATTGTTGGAGTAGGGGATTTGTGTGCGATTCCAGCTTCTCCGATGTATTGTTTCTTTAACTGTTGAAATTTGAAGGTATTTGTGTATCATCTGGTATGGAACCCATGCCACGATAGTTGTTTTAATGTAAGAGATTGGGTATGACGATGTTAGTCACATGGTTATGGGATTTCGGGATTATAGGGTTAAGTAGTGGTTACGAGGTTACTTTGTTTTGGAGTTACGTGATTATTCGGTTAGGGTTATGCATTAATAGAGTTAAAGGGTTATGGGTTCTTGTTTTGTAACATTGATATAATGCAGATTGACTTTTCTGATTTATTTTCTTTAGTATCGGCGTTATGGGATTAAGGGGTTACGGAGTTATAGGGTTACTAGTTAAGGGGTTAAGGGGCTGTAAGTGTACGTGAATTAACATATAGGTTTTTTAGTTTAAAGCTAAAGTAACAACGTTACAGGACTAAACAGTGCTAAATAGCCTTGATTATAGGGTTTTTTGAGGATATGGCGAAATCCTGACGTGATGGGATCACTCTGACCTTGGATTCGACTCCGAAAACATTAAGTAAACATAGTTAAACCACTAGGCTAAATTTTTTTTGGGTAGCTGTGTTTTTTATGGACATTGGTTACATTAAAAGTTAAAAAAATAAACGTTTTTGGACACTAAAAGTAAATTAGCTTCAATATTTCTCTGAAAGAATGAAATTAAAATTATTACGACTTAATAACAAATTGTGATGTTAAAAAAAATTAAATTAAATTAAAGATGTAAGTGCGACAATAGTAGCGTGTGTTGCCTCCTCTACTTCTGATTACAGCATTTATGCGGCTAGGCATGCTTCTAAATAAATTTTGGATGAAATCTTGAGGAATAGTTCCCATGCTGTGATAACTGCATTTTCAAGTTTTCTCAGGTTTTTAAGTGTAGGTATTTGACGTTTAATACGTTTTTTGAGGTGATCGCATAATTTCTCGATCGGATTTCCAAATCGGGCATTTAGATGGCCACTGTATAACTGGTGTACCAACTGAATTAAAAATATCGAGTTTCTCCATAGTTATGTGAGGTCGAGCGTTGTCTTGCGTAAACAGGAAATTGGGTTCCAAATAAGTACCTAAAGACATTATATGCTCTATTAAAATATTTAAAAGATAGTAATTAGCAATCATGGATCTCGTACGGACAGGAACTTATTCTGTGTAAGCGTTAAAGCATAGTTATACCACCCCAGAATATAAGGGAGCTTCCGCCAAATGAAATTGTTGCAGAGATATTGCAAGGAGCAAACCTCTCTCCTGGTCTTCACCAGACTCGTTCACGATCATCTAGATGTTTTAGGCTATGTCTAGTTTTATCTGTGAAAAAAACATTTTTCCAATTATCAATAGACTAATTTTGATGATTTTGAGCAACTCTGTTCTCTTTAGTAAACAAGGATGTAGTGTCTGGTCTCCTACTTTTAAATCCAGCTTCTTTAACCGTCTTCTAACTGTTTTAAAACAAATTTTAACATTGTGGACAGCTTTAAGTTCATTTCTGTTCACAGAACTAGTGACAGTCCTGGTTCTTGTCTAATAAAACGTTCATCTCGGTCGTTGGTACATCATTTTCACCCTTGCTTTGGCCTTTTAGTATAATTTCCTGCATTATTTAAGCATTATAATACGACTTATTTTTAAATGATTTTTGCAAAACAAATTGGCAAATAACTTTAACAATATTAAAAAAGTTATTATTTCTTAGCTTATTTTAACGAAAATGTATTGCAAGAACTGCACAAAATTGTTTATCTTCTATAAAAAAATTTAAAACCGTAATTCTAAAGAAATTGTTTTAATAGCTGTCAAAAAAAATGCATAGCCTTTTATACAAATACTTGATTAAATTTAAAAACGGACAAAAGAAAAAGATAAATTAATCTTTTGGATATTTTTATGTTGTTGCATTTATTTTGTCCAGGAGTTATATATGGTGGGGGTAATTTATAAATTTTTTTTATCTATTAATTTTCATTTTATTTTTTACATAAATTTAAAGTTCTTCATTTTATAATGCAAATCTATAGCTAGATAATTTTTAAAAATATCACCCAATGCCCTTTTAGTAAATATATTTATGCCTTGAATAAAACATCAAAAACTTTACTCTCTGTGGATTTGAATAATAATGAAAAATGCATATAAATGGTCACAACATTTAATTAATACCCAATTAATTATGGGATAGAGATGTATTCATTTAAAATATTAATTTTAGAGGGAATATTACTTTATAAATTATTTCATCTACTGGACAGCAAATTTTTAAAACAAACACTTAATGGATGGATAATTAGGACAGTAAACTGATGATTCGTAATTAATAATGTAGGAGTAATAACAGCATATTTGTTGCTAAGCCGTTAATGGTGATATTAGTCTGCGTGATTGCTGAATCACGTTGTAGAAGTATTCATGTATATGATTTAATTAATCAAATACACCATCCACAATAGCTGACGATATAATCAATTTTGATATTATCTGGAAAAATGTATTTCGAAAAGTAAAGTGGTGTTATTTATTTAAATTTTGAAATAAAAAAACCGACGTTCATTAATATTCATCGGCCATCCGGGAAAGTCAATTAGCATTTTAGTGATTGTTTTAGCTAAAAATCGTAACGCGCAAATGGAAAGATATGCAGAGTAATGCTAAAAACAATTAAATGAACATTTAGTATTAACTTTTTAATATTATAAATTAACATTTATTGCAGTCTTTGTAACTATTTATTAAAAATAAATTAGCCCGGCAGTAAGATACTGGTAGTCGAGAAAAATTACAATATTCCTATTTTTTGTCTAAATTAAATTTTTAAGTTTTTTTTAACGTTGTTTATCCTACAATGTGGTTTGATATAGTGTTATCAAACATTTCCACTAATATGTTTTAAAAATAATTACGTCCCATTGTCATAATTATATTTTTAAAAAAAAAAAAAATAAGTTTTATTAGGTATGAAAAGAAGTTTCGAATTATTTAAGGTTTATAGAAAATTCTTAATTATTCAAGATGCATGGGAGTAAGTAAAATTAAATTAATTTTTTGGATGAAGATTTATTAATGTGTTTATCTAATTAAACCAAAGGTATAACGATACCTATTAACAATTATTGAAATTTTTTTAGAAATATACTGCTAAATATACTATTTAGTAATACTCAAAGCAAAATTTACATACAACTAATAGTATTGACACTCTGTATAAGTAAAATATTTCTTATTCGGCAAGTAGACAATATTTCAACTCAATATTGACCGATCGGTAATAAAAACTTTTACTACTGAAACCCTGCGGATTGGAGACAAATTCGTGTCTATAATCTGAAAAGCAATAAAATAAAAAGATTTAACGAACATTAATATCGTCCTTAATTTCTTCATTCAGCAAAACTGCAAGATTCGATACCGATAAATACGTTTGAAAGCAAAATACTTTAGATAATATAAAAATTGGATCTATATATTCTGAGCTCCTAAATTCTTTACTGAAAAAACGTTTTTTTACATACAGGAATATACACAATAAAGGTACTACATCTTAACATACTACATATAATCTATATTTTGCATACATTATTGTATTTATAATTAATCCTGTCCCTTGTATCCCAAAACGGATTTTTATAAATCAATAACTTTCTTAGTTTTGTAGTAATAAAAAATAATAAATGTATAATACTTACGTATTAGTTTTCGTGCTAAAATATGCCCCAGTGTAGTTAAAAGACTTGTGGGGAACAATAATCCTAAACATTCCATTCATATTGGCCAATTCTTTATAGTCTACTGTAGCATATGCCACTGATCGATCTTCAGGAGTGAATGCTTCACATCTGGAACACAAGTCACATTATTTTCCATTACAGCCTGTGATATATTCCGAATATTTTGTCTGCATTTTTCAACGATTCAATATAATATTTAGGTTTCTTTTATTTGTTGCAATGAAAATGCTAGTTTTTATACGCACGGTAAAGAAAATTTATTGTTTACGATTGTAAGTCCGGTTTAAAATATTTCAGTTAAAAAGTATTTTAAGCAATACTACAATGATAATAAATAAATAAAAACTGAAACAACCGTAAAAATAATTCCAATAGAGAATGTATATTAATAAAAGAGAACTCGTATACTAAGAAAGTAAGAAATAGTCTTTTATTCTAAGCTGGAAATTTTTAACTAACTAAGTTTTTAAATTAATTAGTTAAACAAGTTAATTTTAACAACGTTTATTTAAACCACAACGCATATTTTTTCAAACAAAATATGTTTTTAACAAAAATATAAAAAACCCCGAAAATAACCTTAATAGCTTAATATAAAAATTAAATTTAAATTTATTTCAAAATAAAATAGGTGAATAAGTGGTGTGTCCATGCTTCCTGCAAATCCTTAAGTAATTGTTAGCGGTTTTAAAAATGTCCACCACCTCTTAAAACTCTTCGTTGAAGCATGTCTCATGATTGCTTTATTGTATTTAATTCCGGTGATTGCGCAGGCCGTGGCAATATTTCGAAACTATTATCATCAAGAAAACTAGCCACTGTTGCCGTAATATGTGGTTGTTAAAAATCAAAACGACATTTTCTCCAATGATTGCGGCATATGGAAGTACAATCGGTCGAAGTATTTCATTAATGTACCTATTGGAATTTTGGCATTTATAAAATATTGCAGCAAAACGAGATCGGTCCTTGTTGTGAAATTCGTCTGTAATCTATCTCGAGAGGCGCTAACCCAAAAATGTGGTTTCGCAAAAAGGTATAAAAAAATCTATAAAACGTCACATAATGTTGCAGATCAAACTTGAAAGTTCAATTATATTTCAGATTTCAGATTTTTTAAGTATATCCATGTTGTTGATATTTTTGAAGTTCGTTGTTGTCAAATAGTTTTTTATACCTATATGACATTTTTCAGTCAATAAATTATTATTTCATTTTTTTTCTCTGAGAGTTTATACGAATAATATTCATTGTAAATCATTAACTTCAAGTAGTTTTTTATTGTGAAAGATACCAACAATTGGTCAGAATGGAAATTTTAACTTTAAGTTATCTTGAGAGCAAGTGAAAACCTCGAGGTCGTGACTGAAGAAAGTAAAAAGCCAACACTATCAGTACATGAGAATAAAGAAGAAATTGTGGATGCAAAAAAAAGATGGAAGAGGAATTTCAGAAAAAACTGTCGAAGTGGAACAAGGATAGTGTAAAAGCCCAAAAGATATTTGTTACTTCCGTAAAGAAGACAGTTCTGCAACAGAAAGTTTTTTACTCCTGATCAACTGTTGACGACGTACAAGGCTTAAATCCGACCTCTACTGGAGTATTGCTCGCACATTTGGGGTTCAGCACCAAGGCATTCTCTTCGTCTTCTAGATTCCATTCAGAAAAAAACCATTCGTTTGATAAACAGCTCAACTTTCACACCCTTCACCCTCTAGGACATAGAAGAAGAGTTGCAGACCAGTCATTGCTCTACAGATATTTCCATGGCAGCTGCTCCAGAGAAATAAAAACTCTTGTACCACCATTGGCCACATTCGGCCGAAGAACTCGGCACGCTGATCAGTCTCACCCATTTACTATCAAGATTGACACTACAAGGACTAATCTTTATCAAGAAACCTTCTTTTACAGGGCTGCTACGGAATGAAATAAGCTTCCAAAATCAGTTTTTCCAGAGAACTATGACCTGCAACTTTTTAAAAAGCGTGTCCACAATCATTTCCTTTCTATAATCCCTTCCCCTTCTAATAGTCGCAGTGCGGGCCGTCCGCGGCCCACACGATAGGTCTACCCTTTTTGCGACTATTTTCATAAAAAAAAAGAAAGAAAAAAAAAAAAAAAACATCTTATGTGCTGTGATAATTCCAGAGACATGTGGGATAAACTTCACAAAATGTTTGAGCACAAATCAAAAGAAAGTCTTCACCTATTAGAAAAACAATTTACAGTTACACATAGCTTGAAACAGACGATAAGGCGACAAATCTTTTGAAACTTGAGTCATTAGGTGAGCAACTGCGACAGCTAGGAGAACCAATACCTGAATCAACGATAATTACGAGAATTTTGATGACTCTACCACCAGAATACAATCACTTTTATAGTGCTTGGGAGTCGACACCTGAAGGAAAAAGAAACTTAAATAGTTTGACATCAATCCTGCTTCTGGAAGAATCTAGGATCTTAATGCAATGTCAAAAAAATGAGAAAGTCGCCTTCATAATGAAGAAATCAGGCTTATATAAATCCAAACCTTTGCAAAGTGAAACTTTAAACCTACCTGAAAAATGCTTTGTTTGCGGAAAAAGGGGTCATTGATAAAAAAAATTCAACTAACAAAAACCCCAAATAGGCAAATTCAGCAGAACTACATGAAAATATGGATGCTTTTGTTGGTGAATTATTAACAGTTCATCAAGACCATTCGTTACAAACGAAAGTTCCGACGTTCTAAAGTCCTTCAAATGACTTATGAGAATATCAATGTCTGAACTGTCAGATGCGGCCAATAATCCATCATCTACAAAAAGAAGATATTTTCTTCTTGTTTTCTTTTTAAGTCAGAACCTCGGAACTTTCGTTTTTTATCCGTATAAAAGTTCAGGAAAAACCCAATGGAACAATATCCATACATCAGACAAGTTATGTGAAGAAATAATTGGAAAAGTTCAACATGGCGGATTCTACGACAGTTGCAGTACCTTCTATCCGTTATTTGGATCAAAGTTCCAGCTATGAAGCTGAAGACATGCAATTGGTACCATATAGACAAGCTGTGTAGATATGTATTTGTATATTTTAAAAATACAACACAATTGATTTTTTATTTAAAGTAATTTATATTTAGTAATAACGGAAAAATTTGTAATTTTTTTTAAAATTATAACCACCATTTTAAAAGAACAAAAGTGACGATTCCATTGTTCTTTTTAAAGCCCTTTTTTAAATTTGGAAGAAAAATTTAAAGCGTCAGTTTTACTTACGTTAAATTATGGTGATCGCCAAAAGATTTATACATAATTTCCGTTACCAGCAGTTGCCTGTCGATAAACTTGGGGGTTTTTAATTTGTAAATTAAGTCTAATGTTTTCTCGGATCTTTTTAGATTTGCAAAGTTATTGAACCGTTCTCCATTCCATTCCACTTCGATATTTCCGGATAGGTTCTGTTTGTCTTCTGCGAAAATCTATAAAAAAGGATGTTTTGTTTCGTTTGTCAATTTTTTAAAAAGAAACGGTTCATGGATCATCTACACAAAATAAATATCTTTTGTAACATAAATTGGCAAAATAAACACTGTAAATATCTACATAAAACGTTTACTATTTTTATCTGAAATGAAGAAAAAATATTTTACTTCTTAATATTAACATTATCACATTTTTTGCGTATGTTGTTGTTAGTGTTTATCAAGTATTTAAATGGAGTACTCTAAGTTTTTATAGCTATTATAAAATAAATGTAACTATGTTTAACTAATGTTCAACTAATCAAATACAGGGTGTCAAAAATACAAAGTTACTACCAACTATTTTATCAACACACAAATACTAGTACATTTCAATGATGCTTAAAGTGTTTTTCATGCTGTTCCAAACAAACATTTTAACTTTTAAACACTGATTTACAAATATTGTCGTTAATTTTCCAGAACTGTAGGTTATCAAATTCTAACTGGATTTGTGTTTTGAATGCTCAACATCACGAATCTTGACATCTTAGGATTTCTAGTAACAACTGACTCACGGCCCTTCCTGTATTGAAATGCCTTATGATAGAAAATTATTCAAATCATTTTTTTGTGCATTTAAATGCAACATTTAAAAGGCATAATAAATGTCTTAACTTTGTGATTAATTAAAACCTATTTTTATAAACAAGCATTTATGCTCCACTTACGATGAACTTGGTTTTATAGATTTTGAATACATGATAAAAATATAGCTATTAACAAAAAAAATTCTTTTTATTTCATTCAAATAGTGGTAAAATCCAATAAAATCTAGAGTGTCCCAAGGAAGCGTGTTAGGGCAACTCCTCTACCTCCTGTACACTAATAACCTGCCTAAAACAGACAATACAACTATAGCTGCCTTTGCAGATGATGTCGCCATTCTCTCTGTAAATAAAGATCCAGTTACCCCTTCAATGAACATGCAAACTCATCTGAACTAATTGAATGCCTGGTATAAAATATGGAGGATGAAAATCAACAAATCCAAATCCGCGCAGGTGACGGTTACTAGCTGCCATAACAATTGCCCACCACTCACGATTGATGGTGCTCCAATACCAGTCAAAAATGATGTAAAATACCTGGGCCTGCACCAAGATCAAAGATTTATCTGAGAGAAACATGTACAAACAAAAATAAGGCAACTAGACATCAAATTTAAACAAATGTATTGAATAATAGGCCAAAAATCCAAATTTTCAACCAAAAACAAGTTGCTGCTATACAAAGTAATGCTAAAACCTATTTGGACATAAGGCGTGACACTATGGGGTTGTTCAAAATCTACCAGAATAAAAACAATAGAAAGATTCCAATCGAAAACACTGCGATACATTGTTAATGCCCCTAAAACATTAGCAATTAAACTCTCCATGGAGACCTTCAAATTCCGTATATCACAGAAGTAATAAGAAGAGTTTCCTCCAATTACCAAATGCGATTAACTGGCCACCCAAACGATCAACTTAAAAATTTGTACAGGAGCAAACTAATCAACCGAAGATTAAATAAAAACTGGCCCAAAGATCTTCTTCAGCAACACTAATAAGTAGATTGCAAAACGACAATAATGTTCAATGTTGAAAAAAAATAGTAGTAAAAATAAATTGAAGTATATTTAAGGATAAAAATTATTAATTTACTTACCTCTCCCGTTGATCCGTACTTTTTAAGTGTATTACTAGTTCTATATTTAATAAAATATTCGATGTATTTTAAATTATCTTTATAATCTACGTTTGACCACAAGCTGTAGATTTCTTTTGGGTCATCTGGAAGCTTTATGTGAGTTTCTGTAGCTTTATAATTTCCTGGAGAAAGACTGATCGTAATGTTTGATCCTGCTCTATGAACGAAAATAAATAATTATAATGGTTAATCAATGACAACTTGTGAGGTTTAATTTTGTACTTTTATTGGTAGTTAGATTAGATGGAAGATGAAAGATGTTAGTATGCACTTCGACCTTATGAGGTCTATTGGGTCCTTTCTGTGGTTAGAATTTATATTTATGAATATATATATATATATATATATATATATATATATATATATATATACATACATAAATTTATACATATTTATAATTTATATATTTATCATATATTAAAAGCTTTGTAGTCGATGAAGTAGTCATTTGAGTGCTGACCCTAAATTTATAAACAGGTAAAACTAAAAGTGGACAACCACCAATAAATAGAAAACTAGATTGTTTGTACATAATATCTACAAGACTACAAGTAAATTATTCACATGGTAAGAAATTAATTTTTAATACCGAAGTGTGTAATATAAATATAAATATTAAAATAATACACTTACTCCCATATCTGGTCAATTTTGATGTCACTTCCAATTTTAATCAGGTCAAAAGTTTTTTTAGGATTTTCGTAAAATCCTTCAAATGAAGATTGACTTATGTATTGTTTATTTTCAAATATTCCCATTGTCCTTAGAAGCATATTTTCCATGTATATCCAAATAAAGTTAATTTTAGCATTTCCTTTAGCATCTGTTAGCTCGAAAAATCCATCCAGATCTTGTTGTATGCCGTTATCACTAAAACAACATTGACTACATTTAGAATTTTTTTGAAATATAAAATATTTATTAATGCATATAATATTTGCATAGGTATTTTACAATAGGGACTTAATTTATCTAAATCACATACCGTATAATTTATTTAATTTGTAAAGATTTATGTTATTTTATTTGAAACACCAGTTTTTGCATTTTATTTTACTGTATAAAGTTTAAATTTTTGAGGTACAAAAACATAATGGATCGCATGACTTGGATACTGTCTTGAAAATTAAATTACCACTTGAAAAAGGCATGAACATTTTTTTGGTTCGAAAATGTCTACATAAATTCCCCGAGGGATTACACACACAAAGGACAAAAATAATGACCTTTACAATCAATCCCCAAAGTGTTAAGAAAAAAGTAAGCCAACAAAATGTAGCCTGGCAAGTTATTGATTCAGGAATTCTGGCTGTTTTCAGCTCTTTTCAAACTGTATTTGTTATTTATTTTACAACTATTTTACCAAAAGATGTTATATTTACGAAGTAAATTCTTTTCTTTTATTTAGAAATAAATAACTTAGTTGTATTTTTAAAATTAACCTGAACTGTAGGAAATATTTTAAAATCAGAATTTATCAGTTCTTGCTTAATTTGATGATTGCATTCCGTTTGATATCTTAAGTTTTATCACGTTTTTAATACCCCACGAAGTTTTATAATTAGTTCCAAAAATACTAATGCAAATTTTAATAAAATACAGGGTGTTTCTGAATTCATATGAAACAAATCAGAAGATGATTTATTTGTTGCAAACCAACAAACTATTCTTTTACATTTACTCTAAGAAAATTATTCACATTGAGTATTTTTTTTTTATTTAAATTTAAATGCAAATAAAAATTGTGGCTGTTATTATTATTTATCTTTATGATCATTTCTTCGAAATTTACTAGTACTACAAAAAATAAAAAGGGGCCCCTTACAACATAACAAAAATTAAAAAAATAACCGCGATAACCTCTCTAAGGTGGATATAATTTACAATATTTTATGTTTATACAATATCTCAAATTTAAGAAAAAAACTAAATCAATGCCCTTTTAGAGTTTTTAATGGGATTGATCCCAATTAATTTCTATGTGTTTTCATATTTTACGATTTGATTAGATTAGTTTGGTTTAATTCGTATTTGTCATATTAAATGTCAACAACAACATTTGTTTGTTTGTTAGATTTAGAGTATTAACTTGACAATATAAAGCTACACCGAATTGGTTAATTGCTTTTAACTAAATCTAAATTAATTTAATACTAATTCCAACCAAACTAAGAGAAAGTAAATAAAACTTGAAACAGTTTGATAAAGTTTACTTACGCTACCAAAACAAAGTAAATTAAAATTTAACTAGTTTATTTTATGAGTAGAAAAACAAAATGCTGAATGTATGAAAAGTAAATCGGATTATGTAATACTAATATAGCTAATATACCACAGTGAAATAATTGTTAAATACTCTTGTTATTTGTACATATATAGATAGTTCTACTTACACATATACACCTCCCAATTTGGGATGTTCTAATTTTGGTATAGGAGTCTCTGCGTCAATGTTTATAGTTGATTTATGGTTACCTAAAACGGCAGTACTGTGAACGATATACGTATCGTTACTCGAAGTATACACCTGTAATAAAAAATATTAATATTGTTTTAACACATAATTACTTAATGGAATGTGCAAGCAAAAAATATACATTGTTTCTGCCGACTAATAGTCCAATCAGCAAGGTAGTTGACGGAGGAAAATTGCGACATTAATAAAACTTTTACACAACGTTTGTTAGGTATTGGTGGTATTAAATCCAAGTTTCTGACCCTGTAGAGCTCAAGCTAAGGTAAGGGAGGGCCGAAAAACTACGAAATTTTTGACCTTTCTTCGGTTTTTTGTCTCTAACTTTTTTCCCTTATATATTACGGCTTAAGTTACTTTTTCAAAGAGAATTAAATTTTATACAATTTTCAATAGCTAAACTTATTATTTGATTAATTTGTTATCAAGATACAGCGCTTGAAAAAACGGCTTTTTCAAATTGGTCAAGTTTTCTTAATATTTACGTTACTTATCTAAAACACTATTTCTAATTGTATAATGAGGGGGTATTATCGTTTGAGAAATTCATGACAAACCCCCCCCCCACGTCCCTGTCACCGTCCTCCTCAAAGTTTATGAAGTGCAGATTTATTACAGGTTAGTAAAAGAAAAGCACCATTTTTAAGCATCATTATTTTCTATTTTACATTAAGTTCGCCGATAAGAGTAAGTACACCTAATAAAATAATATACGTAATAATAAAATACAATAAGAAATCATGCTGTATTAAAAAATGTACATAACTTGAAATTAAGATTTTAATTTTAATTCAAATTGATATTCACAAAAGAGACCTCCTTGGCTCGTGTGGCCCATCGTCAGCTTTGTCTTCTCTGTCATAAGTCATTTGTCCTTCCCCTTTGCCGCAATTATTTCTTCAATTAAGTCCGTCCTTACTATTAAGGTCGAGCTCTGGGGCATTTCCCGAGCAATTCTTTCAAATTGCAGAGCATCGGAGACCAGATGTTTTGCAGCTGTAGGCTACGGTGCAACATCCAGACTTGTATTTCCCCGTCGGGATCTGCATTCTTTGTCATGGTGGTCTGGTTAAAGTCCAGCACCAAACTGAAGAAAGTTTATCTAAACCTAACCAGGATTGCACTTGGTTGTACGTGCGGAGAGAATGGTACCTGGCTGCATCACTGGTAGCAGGAAGTCGGGTAAGATGGCATTTTGGTTTTGCCACGTTCTTCATAAAAATCTAATACCTTAGTGAGTCTACGTTATCAGTGGGTATGCCAATAAAAGTACGACTACAAATTTCTCCTTGGCTTTAGCATTTTGGTGTGCAGTGGCGTCTAGCTGCTTGTAGATGGTGGCAAGCACTTAAAAGGACGGGTACTGCACACCTTCTTCTTACCAATGCCAAAGGGGGTCGATGTGGGGTCACATCCAATGATTGCATGGAGAAACAGCATGTCCTGGTGATCGAAATTGGATAAGGAGTCTGCACTTGAAGAGGATGGGAAAGGGCATGGATTTCTCAAATTCAACACCTTTTCATCATTATAAAATAGTGTTTTGAATAAGTAATTGAGTAAATATTAAGTGAAAACATTTTTAGTCATTTCTGACCAATATAAAAAAGATGCCCTTTCTTTCAAGCGATGCATCTCGGTAGCTTATTGGTGAAAAAAAATTTAGTCAGCACAAATTGCAGACAAATAATCCTCTTTTAAGAAGTATAAATTAACTTTAACCGTAAAATTTTAAAGTTATAGACCAAAAACCGAAAAAAGGTTAAATATTTCATTTTTTTTTGGCACTTTTGATCTTAACTTATGCTTCACAAGATTAGAAACTTGGATTTAACACCACCAACAACCTTGCAAATATTGTGTAAAAATTTTATTAACTTCGAAAAATTTTCGATGAGAGATGGGCGATTTTTACTAGGAACCTGCCAACTGGCATTGCAATTTAGTTTCCTTTATTTTTCCTGTTATTTCCCTTTTTGTTTTGTTTTTTATTTTGGATCATTTTATTATTGTACTCTCTATACTTTCTTCTTTCTCTGTTTGTATTAAATTATCCATAGTTTTAAAAGGGTGCCATTTCTTGGTCAGTTTTTAGTTCCTTTGTTATCGTTATAAGTTTAAGTCTCTTTGAAAAAAAAATATTAAACAAAAAGCATGAATTTATTGGTGGATAAATTTTTAATATCCATAAAAAAGTTAGTTACAAGTAAAACCTACCGAAACCATATTTTATCTGTTTTGCATTTTTGTTAAAAAAAAAATATGTACTGAACCAATTAATGTTTCAGAAACAACAAAATCAAGAGTAAAACTCAAATAACAATGTTTTAATATAAAATTGCATCGACTACATGGGTCTCTACGTCTAAATCAAGTGCAAATTAAAAAAAAACTACTAAATCTATTGAAGTAGTTTGTGTATATGTAGCATCTAGCTCTGTAAAGTACCTACCTACTAACGTATATCTAAATATCACCAAAGCTTTCTACCAATTTTATATTTCAATTTATTTTTTTATTATCAATTTTAAAATATACAAAAAAATTAACGTGCGTGTCGTGGAACACTCGGTTGGAACGAAGTTCCTTTCATAGTGTTTTTTGTTTGGCAATTTGTCAACTAATTGGCTATAAAAAAAAAGGAGAGTCGTAATTTAAAAATTTTAGTTTAAAAATAAGTAGTCCACGTGTTTGACAATTGCAAAAATACTGCGCATGCGCGTTCTGTTGTATAGGAGAGGAAACGCGTAGCATAGAAAGAGTTAGCAATGCGACGTCTATTTGTGTAGTCCACGTGTTTGTCAAAATAACAATCGCAAAAATAACGCGCATGCGCGTTCTGTTGTATAGAAGAAGAGACGCGTAGCATAGAAATACTTAGCAAGAGTTATCTATAGCGCCTGTGCTATTGGCTGTGTCCACTAATAGTTGCACGCTTATTAGTTTAAGGCAGCCAATAAGTTCGCACAGGCTACGCAGGCATAATTGGTACACGGCATACGCGTCTGATAATTCGTGTTTTGTGACGGAAAATCTTACACTTTCTTTCGCTTAACCCTCGCCCGTACCATACGATCCAATAATAGTACCATTCAATTTAATACAATTGACGCAAGTTTATTTGAAATATTAATAAAATTAATTTTTAATTAAACTAACACCTAAAAAACTTAAAAATGTTAACACGCCTACGCATTGATTTATAAAATAATTTTCTGGAATTGTTATTTCGGGTTAAAGCGTATCGAATTTGTACTATAAAGGCTAGAAATTTAGCTGATTACATTTTCTAAATATCTTTATATTTCTTTCGAGATAATTATCTAAACCAAATAAATATTACGTAAATAATATCAATCTTAAATAACATAAATAGATAGCTAGGTTTTTCTTTATAGTAGATGCTTTATTGTAATATATCTTAATTTGGTCATAACACCATTTTATCACTTTGCTTATTTAAAAGTTACAGTTAATAAAAGTTTAAATTGACAAGCAAATGCTTGATTTAAATAATGGAAAGTTAAATATATACTATTTTTAAATATCTTATTTAAATTAATGTACTTATGATCTTAATAACAAAATCAGTTAATATTTATTAAAAACTATAAAATTATTAATGTATATACTTTAAAATTCAGAGTTAATGTTATTTTTACCAGATGAACCATAATAAATTAATTCTTATCTAGTAAATTTGTCTTTTTTTTTCGAAAATTTATTGTCGCTGATTTATCGATAAATTGATGCTTTTACTAAATGAATGATTAATTAGACATAATCTTTATTTTTTTACATAAAGCAATTAAATACTAACCGACCAGTGACAATCTCAAAATAATACACCATAAGCGAATTTTTTAATTATAAAGAAAGCAAATAAACGATTATTTATTAATTAATTAAAAATCTTGATAAAAAATATTTGAGGTATTCCACAAAATAGAAAAATAATCTGCATGGACCACAAAAAGTGTTTATTTTTTTTAAATGTATTACGTATAAGTAACTTTGTTCAGATTGAACCTAAAACATAATGGCGTGCACCAAATATAAATTTATATTTTGCAGTTTATACCTGTATTTATCTTAAGGTCTAAAAGACCCGTGGACGCGATCTGGACCAGTTCCAATTTTACGATTAAATGTAAAAAAGCCATCATGATATCGCAGCTTATGTGCTACAGAACATGTTCAAGCAGGTACATCAAAAAGCAGATACAGTGCCAGACGTTCTTTAAGGATTTCTCCATTAATTAAGGAAATCAGGACATTTGAATATTTTGTAAACAAATTTTATGGATAAATATTAATTGCTCATTTACATTCGAAAATATTTTGTGTATGGATGCAGAAAATTTAGATCTTAAACCGCTTAAGATTTTGTACAAGAAGTATTTTTTTTCACCAATCATTCAACAAATGAACTAGTTTTTTAACGGATATGTTGGAAAGTGTAACACGTTACTAAAATTTGTAAATGTAGGTTGTGAGCTTATTATTGCAAAGGATAACGCTCGCTTTGGACAGGCACACTATTTTGCCACCGACTTTACAGTTCTCAAATTTCACCATAGTTTTAATCAATTCTGCTATCGAAATTGAATCATCACTACATTTTTTAACTGGTCCTTAACGAGCTCAGAGATTGTCCCCATCGGACCTGAACCCCACTGTGGGATTTTAAAAAGCCTCAGAAGGAGCACAAAAAAAACTGGATGCACTCAGAAGCTCTGGCTTGATCGAATGGATTCACAGGTCAAAGACACGTGAAATTTTTTATAAAAGAACCCTAGCATGTGACCACTGCAGAGTTGCTTAACCTTAGCCGTACTAAACTAAGAGTAACAGTGGGACTACTGACAGGACATTGTCGACTCCGCAAAAATCTTTAAAGGTTAGGATGGGCTGAAAACAGTAAATGCGTTTTTGTCTTGAAAAAGAAGAGCAGCAAGGCAAAGAAAATCCTGAGCCAGATAGCTATATAAGGACCCCCCATTAACTCTGGAAGTTGATAAAACATCTGGGGCTGGAGGAAGAGCTTTAACCACAGAAAGTGGCTAGGTGCTTACTTACAAAAAGCCATCTATCCGAATCTACTTGTTACAGAAACTATAAAATTTTATTTTTAAGTATGTATACAAAGGTAACTCTTAAATCAAATCTTAAATCAAAGTACCTCGTTTATTAACAAGTCATTTTGTTTGTACAAAAAAATTATTTAAAAGTGTTGTAGCATTTTAAATTAGCACTAAATCCATACATATAAATAAAATCTAAGTGTCCTATATAATTATTTGCACGTTACCAAAACATAAAAACGCGTTTTTTAATTATTTTTTGTACGGGCACATCTTTGGAATTACCTAATAAACGGATTTTAATGCGGTTTTCACGAGTAAATAGAGCTTGTCTAGAAGCTGAATGAAACCTTTATTTCATTTATATTGGTAAGATATTCTTATTTAAAGATTTTTAAGCCAAAGAAGTTACTGGGAAAATAATAATTGCTGTCGTCGAAGTCCTATAGATGTCACAACAAGAACGCGAACAACAAAACGTTCAAAAGAAAAGAAAACGAATGAAGAAACAAAAAAAAATTCGATTAGGTTTTATTTAGTTTAGTTCCTAAAAAAATTAATAGGTGGCGCTGTTCATTTTTAGAACATGCTTAATTTTTTTACAATTCACTTAATCCTTTTTTTTTTAAATTTAATTTTAAAATCTCACTAGATGTCACGTTTCATTTTTAAAACGCATTTGGGGGTCTATAAAGAAATTCTTTGATGTTAAATCGTATGTCTAAAACAAAAGTTATCCTCATTAAATATATTAAGATAAAACTATATTCCACGCGGACAAATCCACGGGCAACAGCTAATATTTAATATTATTTGTAAATTAAGAAAATCAGTATTTATTAGAACACTCTAGAACACGTAAAATAATTAAAATATTCCTATTATCGATCTGTTACCTACAAAATGTTGATGTACAATTATTCTGCGAAAGCACATGCTTTCTCTATATATTTTTATGAAAAGAAAATCCTCTTCACTGCTGCAATATGTTTACTTGAAATTTAAAATAACCGTTTACAGGTCTCTTATTTACATTACAACGGCGCCTCTCAAAATATTTCGTTAAGCTCCGTTGTATGTGATATCCAATAACAAAAGTGTAATAATAAAGTTAATATCCTTTACTTAATTTAAAATGCGATCCCTTTAATATTTTAAACTTAAGTCATCTTCACATAATATACATACCTTCAAATCAAGTTGATAGTGGTTTTGGTAGTGGGGAATGGCGGTGAAATTGGCATTAAAACTGGTGAATCTATCCGAGTGTCGTATACTCCCTAATAGTTCGTATCTATTGAGTGTTGTTGAGTTAATTCGGTATTCAAAAGTTACGGAAGGGCTATTGTCCTCGGGAGTAAATTTCACGGAAACTCCTGAAGGAAAGGCACCCATTAAATCGGCATTTCCTATTATTCGGAACAGTTTGTCCCTTAACTTGAAAGTGCCTGTAAAATCTCTTCTGTTTTCCGACGGTTTTAGAATGGAGCAGTTGACGATTACTGGAATTCTGAAAATTGAAAGTCACCCGTTAGGCGCTTGTTTTTAAAAGGAAACATTTTTAGCGCGTTTTTAAAGGTATTTATATTGTACATGGTACATTAAAAAAAGAAAACCGTCAGAAAAACTTTCAATAAAAATCTACTTTTTTGTTACGTGATACGTAATTTCAGTAAGATATTATCATTCACTATTTTTTAGCCTCAATATACGAGGACTGTTCACGAATTGTTGTCCCATAGAACACATAAGAAGAATGAAACTAATTTATTTTTTAACATGGTCACCTGCAACGTTTATGTACTTAGTATATCGGTGCTGAGGTGTTTCAAACCCTTTTGAAAAAATTCAGAACTTTCAAGTCTTTAGCCATTCATCTACCACCGATATTACTTCGTTATCATCAGCAAAGCGGATTTTACGAAGATGTTCTTTTAATTTTGGGAATAGATGGTAGTCACTGTGGTCAAATCTGGAGACTAAGGGGGTTTTTCAAAAATTTCAAATCCCACATTGTGAATGGCAGCCATTCCAACAAAACTTTTGTGGGCCGGAGCGTTGTCCTGATAGAAGAGCACACCTCGACCCAATTTTCCTCTTTTCATTTCTCTGATCGCTTCGCAAATTTTTGGTATTAAATTCGCATAATATTCACGCGCCCACGCGGTAAACAATCCACAAAAATAACACCTACAAAATCCCAAAAAACTGTAGCCATGATCTTACCAGCTGATGGGACAACACGAAATATTCAAGTGCAAGGGGAACCCCTATGCCGCCATTCCATGCTGTGATTTTTGGATTTTGGATCAAAGAGATGAACTCATGTTACGTCAACCGTAAAAAAATTTTGCTTAAATTCATTGGGATTCCTGTAAATGATCTCCAAATTTGTCTCCGGTGCAACCTGATGAACACGCTTCTGCCGTCAGCATTTGTGGAACCCAACGTGCAGTGAGTTTTTGGGACCCAATTCCTGATGTAAAGTTTTTTTAACACTTCCAAGAAAATCTACATGTCTGTTATAGCCTTAACTGTAATTCTTCTGTCATTTAATACCATGTCATGGACTAAATTAACATTTTCTTCGGTCACCAGAGTTTGGGGACTTCTGCACCTGGTGTATGTTGACAGGGCTTTCTTCCCAGTTTAAAATCCCGTGACCAGTTCTTGATTACCTGGTACAAAGGGGCAGAGTCAGCCAATACTTCTACCATGTCCTTATAAATTTCTTGCGGTGATAACCCCTTTTTACAGAGGTACTTTATCGCACCTCTTATCTCAATTTTGTTCTTTTTATATAAAATCACGCACACCTTAATGAAAAAAGATTGATATTTAACATATACGAACTGATGCGCTAATGCTAAGTTGCACACACTAATGTCATACAATAAGCTTTTGCGTGACACTTTATTTGCATTTGACATTCAACGCCAACTATGTTAGTGACAACAATTTGTGGACTATCCTCGTATATTGGAATTTTTTGGAGTACTTATTTTTTGCATAAAAAATATCAATCAGTAAAATTTTTAATTGCAAAGTAAATATTAGGTTGGTGTATAATTATCAGGCGTTTTTATAGGCAGTTTTTTTGTTAATAAAATGTTTTATTTATTTTTCTTCAAAAAAAAAATATATTATTCTCAGGTTATAAAAATGCATGTCGATAGTCATACTTAAATTATGCTTTACAACTTTAAAGAAGGATAAAAAGCAGCGCAATCATTTCAAGTTCTCAGCCAACTTTTTGGAGAAGGAACAATCAGCAAATATCAATGCAGTAAAAGCTCGGAAAGATATGGAAAGTTGTTAGATGGGTCTCCCAAGAACTCTTCGATAACAATAAAACCAAACGTATCTAAATATTTAATGATTTGCTGTAATGAAACAAGCAAGCTCCGTTTCCGAAAGATCTTGTCACTGGGGATAAATCATGGCTTTTCTTTAAAACTTTAAAAGAAAGCCAGGTGTTTCACCAAAAGTAATACCGAAAAACGTGCACTTAAGAAGACAATGTTGTGTTTTTGGTGGGACAGAAGCGTGCAATGATGACGATGAACGACAACAGTGGCTGATTTCAGCCAAAAACTGCAAAAGGCAATTCAACATTAACAGCGATGTCTATATGGTTTAACTTAACCACCTTCACGTTACAATTAAGACTAATAGATCACGCAAAGAGAACCATCACTTCGCAAACGAATATGGCGGCCTCACGGCAAGTAACGTATTCATTCGCTTGTTGTAGACGTGAATAATTTCGTCGACAAATGTCTTATACTCTACCGTATGTGTGTGATGATGTTCGTTTTCGCTAAGTGAGTACCCGGCTTTAAGCGTCGTGTTGTCAAATGTATCGCCTTTAATGGCTGACAACTGCTGTGGTGTGAAAGAAAATATGGTTACATAGATAGAGTATGGAATGCTTAGATGGTTTGGACATGTAGAGACGGAGTCGCTAGAGGTCGATCTCGGCGAACATATCTCGATCAGATCGACATTGTTTTGAAAAAAGACCAGGTCAAGAGTACCTACCAACAACCGACGAGTATGTATGGTAGCACTGATGGAAGTAAAAAAAGCGAAAGATGTTTGTGAGAGCCGTATCAAGTGAGAGGAAGTGGTCTCTGCTTTTCTCTAAGGGAAAAAGGCGTGACCATATGTATGTAACTGCTTCCACATCCGCTATATTCTTCCACAGAAGCGCCTACGGACTACCACCCCAATTAATTGCTAAAAATTTGGCAGATAAACAAAGTTTGAACTAATTTGGATGACTTGTTCCGAAATGATCTTTTAAAAATTTTATTGCACAATATTTATGTTTCTTTTTTTATAATAAATAGTGTTTAAAAGACACCTGATAATTATAGACCAACCCGATATTAACTAAGCTAAATTTACAAATTTAAGATATATTAAAGCTTTCATGTAATTAAAAATAATAGGCAAATAAAATAAATCAAAGGTATAATTTTTGTCTACAAAGAAAATTGTTTATAAAAGCGTTTCAAGAAAAATCGTCTTTTTTCATACTACTTAAAATTTAGATGTTATATGGAGTTATTAACAAAATAAATCATGTGGTATAATAAAACGTACTTATCTCCATTAAATGACAGTACAGAATTTGCTAAGAGTACGTTATTACTCAAGGTAGCAAACATTTCCACTTCGATGGGGTTCATTTGACCCATAAGCTGCACCGTCGTTGTGAGATCCGAAATATATACTTCCAAACCAGCAGTAGTATTTTCCAGTCCGGAGAAAGGAGTTTCCAATTGGACCATCCCCCGAAAATCGTTAGAAGATCTTATCAACCAAGATATCCGAGTGTTTATCTAAAGGAAATACGCCAGTGAAATTAGATAAAATACTAGGTATTATTGTCTTATTTAAAGAAAAAAATTATTATATATTGCTTATAATTGGTGTTGTTTTTTTACATTAATTTTTAAATCGTATTTATTTAAAAGATTATTGATTTAAAAGGGCAAGTGTCTATAAAAATGTTGCCTAATATGCTTTTATTTTTAGTTTATTTTATTACAAAAATGTCTACTTTTAATAAAAACAATAAAAAAGTTTTGATGCAATAATTCATTTCATGACACATTTTCAACATAAAATAAAAAAATTTCAAACATATTTTTAAATCTTTATTTTTGAAATGTCGTTAACGATAAATAAACAAAAAAAAGGCTTTAACTATTTTTCAGGTACCTGTTTTTAGCACAAAATATAAATATTATTAAATAAATGGCATAATAAAAAAAATTTGCCGTTTAAGGTAAAATTGGCAATTTTCCTGAATATTCAAAAATTTTGCATTAATGTTTAAAGTTGAGTTTAACGTGCGGATTACGTATCTCTTACGAACAGACGATCTACGTACACATATATTTTTTGGAAGTACATTACAAAAAGTTCATTTGGCAAAATGTTTGTATTGCAATAACAAAAATATACTTTAACTCTTTAATTATGAATTGGAAACATTTGTATAATATAACACAGTCAATCAATAATACTAAAAAATTAGAGCTTGTTATTAAATTGTGTCAATTATTTGAAATACTAATTTTGTATTCATATTATTAAAAAAACATATAGCATTCATGCAACAATAGAAATTAAAAAAAAAATACTTTTTAAACCATTGGTTAACCTTTAACATTAAAATGGTGTCTTTGAGATAATGTCAGCACAATTCGGCTACGAGAACTCAGATATAATATAACCAAGATGTAATCACATAATTCTAGAGAAATGATTTTTAAATTTTGCGCACCACCTGCTGGTAGATTTCTGATAATAAATTTAAAAATCCAAGTTTTGAAAGTTGTCTTCGTTTATTTATGGGTTATATTTTTAATAATTTATTTTATGATGAAATAATTTCATTACATTTAATTTACTGTTTATGTTTTTTAATAAAATGATTTATGTGAATTTAAAAATGTAGGTTCAGTATTTTTAAAAAATATTAAGTTACCTAAAATTAATATTTACTAAAAAGCGAAATAAGTAAATATTAAATTTTTTTTAATATCCATAAATTATTAATGTTATACTTACATCGTTAGTCAATTTTTCTGGCATCCTTATATTAATATTAAGGTAATTATTGTTTTGTGAGCATAATTTTTTTACTCTTAATTCACAAGGAGGAATAAAAATAGACGGAGTTGTAACATGGAACAAAGAGGTAAGCTCCAACAGATCATGGTCAATCTGAAAATCAACACAAATTATTTTCTTTTTTAGTCTATAAATTAGGCTGAAATTCAACAAAAACTTTTCCTCATCCAAAGAAGGATAATTTTTTCTTATTTTTTAATAAAGAAAATGTTTTTATATATTTTATTTTTATATTGCTCTTGAGAATCCTAGGTTAATACTTACCCCTAATACGTAGCTGCTTAATCTTTTATTAAATTGGTAATGGGCAATTTAGAAGATGATATTGTTTTCAAATGTAAATAATAAATGTATGATGTATAAAAATACCCTTTCAGCTACTTTTTTTTTAAATATATTTAAAGCCAAAAGAAAATCGAAATGTAATAAACTTTATAAAATAATGCAGCTTGTTTTTTATAATATGCACACATTTTTTACAAAAAGTTCGATAAATTTTGAAGGAAAAGTTTGATTCAGATAAGTCCGGACCTGTATTCTAAATCGAATATTGACGACAAGGAGTCTATCATAGAAAGCATAAAATTTGTTGTTGTTGTTTAAATCCATTACATTTTCAGCTTATCTTCAATTAAGATTAACCTCTGTATGACAACATTTCACGTAATTTTAGGAAACTTATGACAGATGACATTTAAGGGATTTAAAAATGTTTCGAAAATTGTACCTACTATCTCGAGGCAAAACAAAAAATTGTACCTCATAACTTGTATTATTTGTACTAATGTGTAACCATAAAAGAAAATATTTTTAAAATAATTTAAGATTAAACATACATTAAACGGTTTTACTTAAATTGTAATAGTCACAACGAATAATGGAAATTCATATTTTGTACATAACAGTGTAATCTACTTTGCTATTTAAAATTGAACAAAACCACAAATAGTTTTTCATAGTTTACAAAATAAAAATAATAAAATTTAGGCATAATTAAAAAAAAACATTCATTGTTATACACAATGGATTGATTACTTCATAGAAAATTCGCTTCGCAGGTGTACCTGTATGCTCATTTCAATTTATCTGTCTGAATACATCGCTACGAAAAAAAGATGTAACTTATCTTTTTCCCATTTAATGCAAGAATGTGTAAATTTAATAGTATAGCCGCGTATGCAGCAAATAATAAACTAAACTATAAAATTGTACCGCCAAATTGAAATGCACTGATATGATATAATTTTACTGCTATTATTTAATTTACTTAAACAAAAAAATATTGTTATTTTGTAATAATTATTACCAAAATATTAATACGATGAGTTTCTCTCAAATTTACATTTATTTTATCATGAAAGTATTTTATTTTAAGGTATTTCACGTGGAACACCACATTAAACAATACATTTTGAAATTTAAGAATATTTGACTGTTGGTCGAGATCTAATATATAACAAAGTTAGCATTTTTACATTCACTATTTTAAATACATAAAAAAAATAATATCTGGTAACGCAATGCACAAACACACATTGAATTTTTTTACGATTTTTTGGTTTCATGATTGCAAGAAAAATTCAATTTAATGCAATTTAATAACGAATATCAATTTCAATATAATTTTGAGGGTACCATCAGTAGATAATTTTTTAGAAGGCAAAACTTGGTAAATAACTATTAAATATATTAATACTCTATCGAACTTAACTACATTAAACTTTTAGAATTGGGCATTTTAAAAACATACAATTATTTTAAATATTTAAAGTTGCATACTGTTTAAACATTTCCTTTCAACTTTTTGTTAATTTTCAAGTATTATATTTACTATTTTGTAAACATAATCTACTCTACTATAAAAAAGTAACAAAGAGAGAAGTGATAAACGTCTCCCAGTATAAAAAATGTATACAAGAAATGGAAATGGATTGTTCCATTCTGAGGCATGGTTCGTCTCTACAAAAGAGATAAGTACCAAATTGAGGAAAAGCTGTGGTCCAACTGACCCTGAGGGACACATTCAAACGTTCAAACGCCTTTTCTGATAACTAGGTGCAGTCGGAGCTAATAATATATTGGAGGTTGGAACAGTGGCGGAATTTGAAACATTTTTTAAACCTCATAAAATTTACATGTATTCCTATATATACAGTGTCATCCCCAAAATATGCACCATGTAGGAAACTTATTTATTAAGGATTTTTCGACAAAAAATTATTCTTGGTAAAAGTTTGTGCATCCCCTAAAACTAAACATGCACAACCAAAATATAGTAACACACGTAATCTACGAGGACCCTTCAAAAATTTGATTTTGAGACATGAGTTGAAAAATCTCTGGAAATGTTACTTAGAAAAGTTGTTCATCATGTTTACAAAGTTTTTGGGGCAAAGTTATTTTTATTTTTTGTTGACACCAAAAATTGCTCAAAACTATACAGTATTTTAACAAATTGTATTGTATTTTTAAATTAAAAATTTAAAAATTTATTTTGAATGCGACCCAAGAGATCTGTATCAAATTTGTAGCATGGTGACTAAATGATAGAATTGTACTCAAATCTAGACCTTACCTGTGCACAATAAATAATCTTGACAGCATTGAGAGACAGAGTTCTTTTGCTAAACGAAAAGAAAAGTCCAATATTTTTCGTGCACGAGATGAGGTTTCCATTTTTGAAGTTTATTAAGTATTTGATGCATATTGCATATTTTGTCTCGTTTTTAATGACAGCTATCAAAACAATTTGTTACAGTTTAAAAGAATTCGTCAAAAGATAAACCATTTTGTGCATTACTTGCGATAGACTTTCGTTTATTTTTGACCCCGAAAAAATAGAAAAATGATTCGAGCAAGGAATTTAACCGAACGAGAGGTAGTGCGGGACTCAGTTAAATGCATAAAGGATATTTTTAAAGTTATGTTGCCAATTTGTAAGGCAAAAATCGTTCCATAATAACTCGTATGGTAAGACGCTTAAATGAGGTAGGAATTCTAAAAGACCAGGGCAAGAGCAAAAACGATGCACTAACGACCGAGATGAACGTTTTATTGGACAATAGGTACGCTTTAAAAAAACAGGACTGTAATCAGAAACGTACTCGAAGCTGTTCGCAATGTCAAAATTTATTTTAATACAGTTAGAATACGGTTAAAATAAGCTGGATTAAACAGTAGGGGACCAGCCACTGCACCCTTGCTTACTAGAAAGAACAGAGTTGTCAAGTTACGTTTTACTCGAATTTATCACAATTGGTCCGCGTATAATTGAAAAAAAGTTTTATTTAGACATTAAACTATGGTTAGCCTAAAACATCCAGATGGTCGTGAACGAATCTGGAGAAAACCAGAGGTCTGCTTCTTGCAATATCTCTGGAAGTATTTTATTCGGCGGTGGCTCTATTGTGTTCTGGGGTGGTATATATTTTAACGCCCGCACATAATTTTTTCCTGTCTGTACGAGATTTATGAATGCTAATTACTATTTTGAAAATATTTTATTGGAACATGTGATGCCTTTCTGGCCTTTTTAGGAACCTATTTTTCTATTCATGCAAGACAACGCTAGACCTTACATAACTGGACAAGTACTCGATTATCTCAATCAAGTTGGTATACCAGTTATGCAGTGGCTACCAAAAAGCCTGGATTTAAATCCAATCGAGCATTTATAGGATTACCCCAAGAAAAATGTTAAACGGTAAATACCTGCACCTAGAAACCCGAGGGAAATGGGGAAAATTCATTAAAATTGCATCCAAAATTTAACTAGAAACAAAGCCTAGACGCAAAAATGCTATAGAAATAAAGGACACACGCTACTAGTGTTGCGTTTAGACTATTAATTTTGCTACTAGTGTCCTTTTTACACCATAATTGATTTTTTTAAACAATACAATTTTGTTATTAAGTCTTAAGAATAATTTTAATTTCAATCTTATAAAGAAATGCACTTTTAAAGTATTCGAATACGTTTATTATATCTGTTAATGTAACCAATTTTCATTAAAAACTATTAAAATGAATTAATTATAGCCATTTGTATGATTTAATTTGTTGATGCGTTAATTTTGTACAGGAGTTTATTTTTAGAGCACCCAGCATAAAGGGATGAACAAAATACATTGTGTTTTGAAACGTTGTCTGACTTCCTATATTTGACAAAATGCAGAAATTAATATATTTAATTAAATTTGGGTTATCTTAATAATAAATGATAGTAAGAATTTTGGTATGTTGAAAAGGATTTAAAAATATGACTCATTGACCTAGAAACAAACTGTTTAGTTACGCCCCTGAAAGGGACACAAGTGTTCTTTCTCTCTTAAATTGGGGTGTCCGACTCGAAATTGAAAAACATACCTCCTTCTGAAACTTAACATATTTACCTCAGTAGTAGCGTCCACTGATATATCACTTCTATTTGTGTTGAATAATAGCTTTGTGTGATAAAAATTCTCCTCAGTCTCAAAAGCACCAAACAAATTCAACTTTGGCAAAGCTTTAAATGGGGTATTAACTTTTAGAGTTACGTTATATGTCCTTTCTTGGGCTCCTATTTCTGGGACCGCGTCTCTTGTTTCCACTATATATTTCGCGTAAACTCCAGTCTGAAAAATATTTTTAGATAGGAAGTTTTTCTTTACAGAAACAAGGATTGTAAACAATGATTTAAAATGGTTTATAGAAATCTGGGAAATGGGGTTTTTATTATTTTCATAAAACTGGGCAATGCTACTTTGAAACAGCAATAATATTTACTAGTCAGTTTTTTACTTTTGTATTAATATTTTAAAAAATAGTATTAAAACTTTTCCTTTAAATAATCTAATTGTTAAGGCTTAATAGTTAATTAGCTTTTAATTGAAAAGTCAATCAAAAAAATCCTAAAGCGTTTAGTTCATTTGCTTATCTAATAACTAAAAAAATATTACAAAATCTTTATTACGAGTTACCTAGAAGAACATGGATGGCAATCAATATGAACGGCTTACCTGTATTAATTTTGTGTTATTTTGGTAGTCGAATGTAAATCCAAAAATGTATTTATGACCAGTTTGTATATTTAAGTCAATACTGGAAGTGATTGTTTTAAAACTTTTATAAGGCGTCATTATTTCCAAGTCGTTTTTGAATGTCCAAATATTCTGAAATCAAATTTTAATGGTGAAAGTTAAATATTAACAATTCAAAAAATTTAAAAAAAAAAAGAAACTAGTTTAGCTTACTAAATAAAAAATCATTTCTTTAAGTAACTCAGAATTTTTGGTAACGAATTCGAAAAGAGTTGTCTGAACAATTAATATGGTATTGGAGTCAAAAGATTGACAAAACAACGTAATATGTCTTAATAAATAAATTGGACAGGTATTTGATTATCGTAAGATTGCAAAAATCTCATACTTTAAAAATATTTTTAATTAGTTTTTTTTACTTTAGGCTCTTTTAGTCAGATTGTACCTTTCGTATATCAATCTTCTTATACTGTATAACAATCAAGCTTGAATAAATTGTTACTCCTAAGAGTTATTAATGACAGTCATACCTGTCATTAAAGAAAGGGTCTATGAAAGGCTCCAACCGTATTACATATATCGTATTCTTTTACAAACTTTCACCCTTCAAGACCAGTATTAATAAACAAATTTTTATTAAGAAGCCATGTTACTGTTATATTGCTTTTCATTGAGTTTATTTAAAAAAGATTAAATGTTTTAGAAATTTAACAAACATTAGGTCTATTTTAACTCATTATGGTTTGAATATAGTTGTTAATTTACAGCTTATCTTTTTTTTAAATTAATTAAGCCAAGTGTAAAAATTATAATATTAAAATTAATTTCACTTGACTTTGAAATAAGATTTCAATTAAAATTGTTTCTTTTTTTAACATTTCTCTGCTTTTACAATAACTTATTCGGAAATGTGAGTGTGATGGAGCACATTTTCGAACAAAAATAACATTGTCCGTTTCATTTTGATCATATATATATATATATATATATATATATATATATATATGGCATTGAAAAATCGCAACAATTTGGCTCAACAAAAATATTTTAGGGGATTTTCTACATTTTATATTATTAGAGTTTATTTGACTGACAAGGTTATTTGATTTCTTCTTTTTTTGCTCACCAGATTTGTTACAGTATATCGCAGTGAAATATTTCAATAAAAACTAAGAGAAAATCAATAAATGTTTATTGGTTCCAAAATCTTTCTCTCATGGTAATAAAAGGTTAACGGTAGAATGTATAAACACGAAACAAATAATTGGAAAAGACATACAGTTCCAGCACATAATAATGATTGGATGTTGAGCATTTATTTCTTCGTATACCTAACATTTTTCAGACGATTCTTAATTTAACAACTTTTAAAATTATAAAAACACCTTTTGCATTTAATAAAAATCTACTGACGACCATTTTGTCACAAATATTTTCAGATACAGTTTTATTAATTGAAAACGTTTTTGAGATTGTATTGTTTTACAATGAGCTCATGTAGCAAAAAAAGCAAAAAAAAACTATATTTTTGTAACCACAATAAGAAAAATAAAATAAATTGTGTTTGTTAAATTAATATGTGACTATATTTTTTTTTATTTTCTGTTTTATTCATTGTCGTAGTGTGTTAGAGATAATGAAAAAATGTCCCTTAGTATTTGTATCAAAGTTTGAAAAGTTGTTTTATGTCGATCTCAAATCCGTTTCACACAGTTTTACGACTCTCCTCAAACTGTAGAGATAACAAACTTCTGATAAAAGTGAAGTATTACTTTCATTTTAGTACTTCTTCATCTAGTGAATCGTGTGTCTTAATGGTTTAACTATACGAGATTGTAAGAAAAAATGTTTTCAAATAAACTCACCATAGAAAAATAATATAAATTATAATACTCTTGAAAATAATTACCATTGAGAAATTAAAAACTGTCAATAATACCCCATGATTTGTAAATTAGATATTTTTAATATATATTTTAATATAATAATAAAAAAAAATTTTAAGATGCCTGATATGCATTTGTGTTAATTGTTTTTTTTTTCTTTTAAAAATTGTGCTGTACCTACATAAAACTAATAACAGTATTCTTGCAATACTTACAACAAAGTCGAACTCATCGAAAATCTCAGCTGTTCCTTGTGGCATAGTCAATTTGGATGTCAAAATATAGGTTGTGCCTTTCTGGTCAATTCCTAATTCACCTTTCATTGTGGGATAAATTATGATATCCAATTCTATTAAACCTTCCCAACTAAGTGGATCATCGTAATCTTTTTCTTCTGTTTGTTTCTGGGATTTTTTGTAGACATTTTTAAAACCCAATTTCTTAAGAAGTTTAGGTTTTGACTGGCCCAAAAGTTTCACTCCCAGCTATTTGTTAAAAATCGAACAATTAGTTTTTAGTGTTTTATTGTAGTTTATTAAAAATTTTATTAATAAATGTACCTTTAGAGTAAAAATTTTAAAAAAGAAACTAAAAATGCATTAATTTTTTGCTAAAAATAAGTATTAATTTAAGTTTTATTTTTATTTATTAATGACTTATTTTTAATTTTTTACACGTAGTTGGTTGTTATAACATGGGTATACATGAAAAAATATTTTTTAACTTGATTTATTTAAGTTTAATTAAACCTATTTAAATAGCTATGTTTCCCTTTTCCTACCTTTTTTTTACTTTTTATAAAATTGTAAGTTTTTATTTACAAAAAATGTACTAAATGTTTTTTATTATTACTTCTTTAATATATTTTACCAAAGAAAATATATTAATTATGAAACATGAATAAATATATCTTTAGGTGAATTGTTCGACTCGCAATTGATATTTGTAGGTTTAGAGATATTTCTTGGGTGTTTATCGTTATTCGTAATCGATAAAATATCTTTTCAGTATTCTCTGTTGGTGTAAATTTTGTATTGATTACACCAAAGTGTAATTAATTAAATATTTAAAGATGTAATCATAGACTTCCAGAATTGTTTTAGAAGTACATTAAAGATTTAATGCAGTGAGATGAAATAGTGTGCGCTTAAGTAACTTATTGTGTCAGCGGTTTGAGATTCAACTTAACTGATTAATATTTGAATAGTGGGTCATCGTTTGCAAACTCCTTCCGTTTTATAAATGATTTTTAATACTGTTTAATTGAAACCATACATTTATCTTTGTCATTTAACCTTAATTAATTTGTTTTACAATTATTTACACACATAATTTAAAAAAATATATTTGATATCAGATAAATTGAAATGTTCTAACAATCTAACAATCTTTTAGTAAAGCTATAATATTTTTGTAAATTATTTGGTTCTCAACAATTTTGTTTATTTTTTTTTCATAATTTGTACTTCCTCCAGTAATTCTCCTTTCTACCGTTGCCGGTAGAAGTGTTAGTAGCAGTAGATATTATTTAAAGATTTTTCTTATTTTTTTAAACGGCGTTTTAGTACGGAGATATGGAAAAATATTTGTGAAACATAGTAATTTTATTGGACGGTAGCCAGTCGACCAGCACAAAATAAAATAAATATTAGCGATAAATAATCAAGTAATTAACTACAACACTTTAATTTGAATTGACCCCACTTCGTCGACATGTGTTCGGTCGACATGTATTCGCGATGTTACAATAGTATGGAACTCTTAGCGAAGGTGTGTACGTCTGACCTTTATGAAAAAGACTACGACCTATGCAAGAGATCAAATAATTTTTGTTTTAAAAATGTGTTTATTTTTACCATTACGGCTTTAAAAATAAAATAAATATTTTACCAATTAAAAAACATAACGTTAACTTCTGAAAAATAAACTAGAAATTTGAACTCTAAAAAAAATATTACAAATCTTATGTAATAAAGGTTCAAATAAACCACATTCCCGTGCCAAACAATAGCCAAATTAGTAAAACATGGAATATTGTGAAACCATAATAAATTTTTTAAAGACTCAGCACCGGGATTTAATGGTATTACAATTAATGATCTAAAAACCCTAAAAACACACATTTTACAAGGATTGACATTTCTTATAATTGACATTTTCAGAACTGGAATATTTTTTGAATGTTTAAAAGTGACAGGATCACTCCTATACATAAAGCAGGACCTAAAAATCAGTTGGGTAACTAAAGACCAATAACAGTTGTAAGTGATTTATCAAAAATAATTGAAACGTCAGTTAAAAATAGAATAGTCAATTTAATTGAAAAACACTGGATACATACCAATATGGATTTCTAAGAAATATCAATACACAAAATGCTACTATGGACTTTGTGGATTACATACATGAAATCTTACAATATGTAGCTGTGCAATTGCCGTTGCCTTAAAAAAAGCCTTCGATGTCATTGACCACCAGACCTTATTGAGGAAACTATATTTAATGGGAATAAGGGGGTTTTGTTACGAAATATTAGAATCATTCCTACAAAATAGAAGACAAGTTTTATCTGTGAACGAAACACATAGTGATACCTCATATATCAACTGTGGAATACCGCAAGTCTCGGTACTTGGTCCACTTCTCTATTCTTTAAATATGCTGAGATTTAAAAATGCAACCTTCAAGCAAAGTACTTTACCTTTGCAGATAATATCTGGGATTACTTATCAGTAATAAACTTAATTGGGTTAAGCACGTAGACAAAATTCGTACTAAAATAATACCCGTGATAGGAGCGTTATATAAACTTAAAAATGTCACAAAGCTACAAATGAAATATAACATTTATAATGCATATTTTATCAGTGTATTTAGGTATCTAATAACTATCTGGGACACCTGTTCGCAAACTCGATTCAACAAAATACAAATCTTGCGAAATAAGGTTTTGAAAATGCTGTTCAACATGGATACAGGAACACCAAGTGAGATCCTATACAGTAATGAAAATTTAACACAGTTGGATAGTATTTTCAAAATTGAATAAATGAGGTACGCATACAATGGAAAAATTCTGCAAGGACATAGCATACATAACCATAATACAAGAACCCAGAACGATATAGCTCCGCCGATTGTAAGAACCAATATTGCACTGAACAATCCTATTAGTCGTGCCTTACAAGATTCCTGATGAAATAAAGGTAGGTCACAATTATGTGATGCTTAGGAAAAACGTCAAAGAGATTTATTACTAAAAATATATTTTTAGGTGAAATGCTGAAATAATATTATTCTATACAGAGTTATCCATAACTATTGGGACATAGGTTAAGGGAAGGTAATTTGAACCAAAATATTAGAATATGGACCAAATATGCCTTAATAAAATAATGCCGTGGAAAAAGAAAAAAGGCGTTAAATTGGAAATTTTGTTTTTATTTTTTGCTAATAGTTTCACTGTAAATTTATCAATTGTTGTATCAAAATCGGCAGAGAGGCATAACTTTAAACAAGGAATATTATTTTATATTTTGTTATAGGGGCGAATGATTCCTGATGATGAAATCAACTGGTAACTTTGTTTGACGAAACTTTTTGGTAATTTTATTTAAAAAATATGACGCAGACATCATTTTTACATAATATTGGTACTCTAATTTAAACACGATAATTTTATCCGTTTTCGAGAAAAACGCAACTGAACAATTCCGAGTCTAAGAAAGGGATTTCAAATATTATTTAATTTATTAAGAGTGTATTGGACTGTACGATAATTTTTACTGGTAAATGTCATTTCTTGTGAGTGAATTATTTTTGCTGTGATATTATAGTCTATTGTTGGATTTTTTTTTAAACTATCATATTATGAATGAAAAAATGGGGGATATCATTTGTGTATACGCACAAGAAAATGTTTGCGGTCGTTCTGCAGCAAGGAGGTATAAATTATTATATCCAGGCAGAAGGCAACCAAATCACAAAAGGTTTGCTACTATATTTCATTGTTTGGGTGAAACCGGGTCATTTTACAATAAAAAAATTGGTAAGTTCACGTCATCTGTCAGCAGTAACAGGAGTAAGTCAGTCATCTATTATTAGAATTTAAAAAAAGAAAAGTATTACTTCACTCCCGATCAAAATTTGCTTCCAAGAAATCTTCCACGACGATTACAGTTCTGCCAACGAAGTCTCAACAAGCATATTGATGATATTAAGAATATTATGTTTACCGATAAAGTGATTTTTACCAGACGAAAAGTTATTAATTGGCAAAACAGCTATTACTGGGAAGAAGAAAACCGGCATGCTATTAAAGATAGATATTTTTATATTAAGTTTAATCTTAATGTATGGTGTGGCATTATAGGCGACCAACTACTAGGGCCATATGCTCTGCCTCCAAATTTAAATGGAAATTCTTGTTTATTTTTTTTAACAAAATACTGTTAGTGATATTTTGGATAATCTACCATTAGATGTTAGAAGGAAAATGTGGTTTATGCAAGATGGAGCTCCACCTCATTTCCCATTAGGTGTTAAAAATCATCTAGGTGACAATGGAAAATCAATGAAAAAATGTTTGTAAAGTTAAATAATCATCAAAATGTTTTAAAAATTAGCAATATGAAAGATATCAACAAAATAGTTGTTTAATGTTACTATTTATTAACAACTAAAATCAAATGCTCACAATGCTCACTAGGAGTCAATTAACAGATTATTATAAGTTGTAAAACAAATTATTTTAAATACTCATTTTATATCAGTAAACAGTTTTATATTCTTGTTTTTATATTATATTTCATTTATTACAATATTTTGTTGCCCAAGATTTTATAGGATTAAAATGCAGCATTGCGACCAGTTTGAATGCTCCCTTTAGTTTAATTAGTGTTTTACTTGGAAAACAAAAAGCTATTCGTTATTATTATTATTTTTTTTGCTTTGTTTTTGTCTTTGTATTTTGAATACGAACAAATTGTTTAAAATGTACTTTCTAAATATAGGTTGCTGTAATGCAAGATCACTGTTGCCGTCCTTACACAATGTCAAACAAATAGTTTTGAATAATTCTTTAGATATATTACTGATATGTGAAACGTGGTTAAAAGATTCCACTGATAATGATCAGCTTAACTTTGATGGCTTTAATATACACAGGGTGGACCGAAATTGTAAGGGAAAAGGTTTATGTTTATATATTAGTAACAAACTGCGTTTTGAGGTAATTGACAGTGGGCGGGATCACGTATGGGAACAATGTTGGATAAAAACTACGGTCGAAAAAAAGAATATTGGTATTGGTGTAATTTACAAACCTCATGAACAGAACACAAATGCATTTTTGGATAAATTTAAGGATAGCTTAGCTGCAATAGGGCCAATGGTAGACGAAATTGTATGTATGGGTGATTTTAATTTAAATTTATTGGATAATGAAAATAATTGCGTAAAGAAATTTCACTCAATACTGAATACATTGAATCTTTGTCAGTTAATAGATATTCCAACTAGAATTACAGCTACGTCGGCAACTCTTTTGGACTATGTTATAGTCTAAGAGGGGACTGATGTGGAGCAAGGTATAATACCTTACAATATTTCTGATCACGCTATAGTTTTTTGTAAGTTGAGAGTACGTGAAGAACAGCGGGTCCTCAAACTCTGTACATACAGGAGCTTCAAAAACTTTAACCAAGTTCTTTTTCAGGCAGATCTGTTCAATACTTCTTTTTTCAAGATATATGACCAAGATAATGTTGAGGAGAAAGTTGCGTACTTGGTAAACTCTCTGAATAATATATTTGATAAGCATATACCAATAACTACATCTAGAGTGATAAAACCGAAAGCTCCATGGCCGACGGGTGTGATAAAAATAATGATTGCTGAACGAGAAAAAGCTCTGGTAAAATTTAAGACAACTAAATTACAAAGGCACTTAGATTTTTATAGACAGATGCGTAATTTAACCAACCAAGCTATCAAAAGGGAAAAAAGAGCTTATTTCGCCCATAAATTTAATAACTCTTCACAAAAGGAAATGTGGAAAACTCTTAAAGATAGCAAGTTTATACCTGAAAAGAGAAATGATATACCAGCAATTTTGAAAAACCCACAGGAACTGAATAGATATTTTATAGAATCAGTTCCACATAATGAACTACCACAACATCTATTGAATTTTTATAAAAATAATAATCGAGTTGATGCTAATTTTAATTTTAAAAAAATTAATGATCTGTTTGTATACAAAACTATCTACGGAATAAAAACAAATGCTAAAGGATGTGATGGGTTGAGTATCAAGCTGATAAAGCTGTGTTGCCCTCATATCGTATCCTATATTACCCACATTATAAATTTCTGTTTAACCGAGAATATCTACCCAACTAACTGGAAGAAAGCCATTGTAAAGGTTTTGCCTAAGAAACAAAGCCCAATGGAATTCAAAGATTTAAGGGGAATAAGTATTTTGCCTGTATTGTCCAAAATTCTTGAAAGGGCTATGGAGCTTCAAATTAAAAACCATCTTTGGAACTTTTCTTTGTTGCCATCTGTTCAATCAGGATTTCGGAAAGGACATAGTTGCGCAACAGCTCTACTACATATTGTAGATGATGTAATAAAAGCAATAGACGAAAATAAATGTACAGTATTAGTCCTACTAGACTTTAGCCGGGCGTTTGATACCATAAGTCATGGTCTATTATTGGGTATTCTGGACTATATCGGTTTTTCTGCCAATGCTTTGTTATTGCTGACGAACTATTTGAAAGATAGGCAACAGATGGTTAGTATAGATGAATGCAGCTCAGATCTTTTATATCTAAAATCAGGAGTACCTCAAGGTTCTATACTTGGACCTTTACTATTCTCTATATACACTTCCCACTTACTACTGGCTCTTCACAATTGTCAAGTGCATTTATACGCTGATGATACTCAAATTTATTATAGTTTTCCTGCTAAAATGGCAGAAAATGCTTGTGATCTAATAAATGCAGATCTAAATAGATTTGTTGATCTGGCTGCGAGCCATTGTTTATTTATAAACTCCAGTAAATCAAATGTTATGATATTTGGTCCAAAATATCATCGTCCCATAGTGACTAATTCTGTGAATATCTGCATTCACAATGAATCACTAGTTAATGTTAGTGAAGCAAAAAATCTTGGTGTCTTGATGGATGTAGAGCTAAGATTTGAAAAGTTCGTAAATAAACTTCTACAACGTGCGTACTCTGCATTGAAAATCATTTATGGCAACCGACATTTTCTGCCTTATCATGTAAAAAAATCATTATGTGAATCTTTAGTGCTTTCAGTTTTCAACTATGCGGATGTTCTTTATGGCCAATGTTTAACCACTCAATACAAAAACAAAATTCAAAAAGTTCAGAACTCGTGCCTCAGATTAATTTTTGGTATTCGTCGGAGACAAAGAATCTCATATAAACTTCAGGAAATTGGATGGTTGAACATTGAAAAAAGAAGGGTATTTCACGCAGTTTGTCTATTCCATAAAATAATTGTAACAAAAAAGCCTTCCTATTTACATAGAAAAATTACATATCGTACTGACATTCACAATTTGAATATTAGAAATAAAAATTTGCTCGCAGTGCCTAAATTCAAAACAGAAGTATTTAGACGGTCATTTAGATACCAAATTTGTCAAAGGTATAATTCTGTTCCCACCTCACTTAAACAATTAAATTCCATTAAATTCAAAAATAAATATAAAGAGTATTTGATTGACTGTAATTAAAGTAAATTATTAAAATCTTGTAGAAAATAGGTAAACTACATTTTTATGTTAAGTATTCGTATTCAAATTATAAACGATAATTATGTAACGATCACAGGTTTTGTTTTATTTTCCTTCTTATTTTGACTGTCAGGGTTAAGTGGAAGAACATTTTCTGTAATGCATAGCATTGCAGACAATGAACTTCGCCTTTTATTTCTTGATAACTTATTGCATATATATCAATTATGTTTTATTTTTATTTAATGAAATAATAAAGACGATATTATTATTATTATTATATTTCCTAAACAATGGATTGACAGAGGTTGTGGTTTTGAATGTTAACCAAAAAGTCTTGAGTATAACCCGCTTGATTTTTCTGTTCGGATACATATGAAGTCCTTAGTTTAAGCTATTAAATTAATTCACGAGACGAACTCTGGAGAAACAAACAAAATGCGCAAATTTTATAACGGGACAGAATAATATTTTCTTTGAAGTCCGAAAGCCCTTTATTAAAATAATTAGAAAATGCATTGAAGTCGGAGGAGGCCACGTAGAACATTTAATTTGTGTTTGCTCTGTTTTTGTTAAATTGTTTTTAATTCTGCTTTATCGTTGAAATAAAAGCCAATTGCGTTTTTTTCGAAAACTGATGAAATAAATGTGTTTAAACAGGAATACCAATATTACTTAAAAATTATGTTGCGTCATATTTTCTAATTAAAATTACTAAAAAGTTTGTCAAAAAGAATTACCAGTCAATTTCTTTACCAGTAATCATTCACATGGCGCCCACTATAACAAAATGTAATTAATACATAAAATAATATTCCTTGTCCAAAGTTATACCTCTTTGTCGATTTTATTACCAATAAATTTACAGTGAAATTATTAGCCAAAAATTAAAACAAAATTTTAAATTTAACGCCTTGTATTTTTTTTTCACAGCAATATTTTATAAAGGCGTATTTGGTCCTATCGTCATATTTTGGTTCAAATTACCCACCCTTAGCCTATGCCCCAATAGTTATGAATCACACTGTATATTAATATTAAACTGTATTCTAAATGAAACTTTTTATTATTATATACTGATTGTGTTTCTTATTTGTAAATAGTGCATACTAGTTTACTAAAGAGTACGATCTAATGATCCCAAGACCAGCATCAGCTGATTGATGTTTGTTTTATTAACATTTGTTTGGTATTAATATTTCAATTATTTTGTCCTATTGAATATGTTGATAAATGTAAAAAAAAGCAAAATGGTGTTTTTTTACAAAAGATATTATTTACAGACGAGTCATCGTTTTCTTTACATAAGAAACACAATCCATCTGTTGTAAGATATTGGTCTTGGAAAAATCAGCATCTAAGTATTTCTAGGCGTACTCAATACCCACAAAAAATTATTGTTTGTTTGGACGGGAATTTTAGAAGACTATATAAAGGTTTCTGCTTTAATAATGGTAACTCAAACGCTGTTAAATATCTACAGCTTCTGCAAGATTAAATTATTTCGACAGTTTAGCTACTTCCTACTAATTTTGGAGACATTTGCTTTAAGTCACAATGCTGGGTTATTGACACAATTTCTTGAAACGACGTTTCCAGATCGTTTAATATCTACACATGGTACGATCACATGGCTTTCCAGATCTTCAGATTTATATCCAAATGATTTTTTTTGGGTGATATCTAAAAGAATCACTTATCGAAAGGTGTTTTGGAAAGATGAAAATGTGATGTGTTTTAAGAATTCAAATTTTTAGTTTATTTTTAGAAGCTAATATTATGTTTTTTAATTCGTAGATATTTTTAAGGCCGTTATGATAGGTAGGTAGCTTGTGGTCGCCCCTCCACTGCAGCCCTTCTCACGAAGTTCATGGTTGTATAGGGTGAGATTTTCTTCAAATCGGTGGGTTCTAGGTTTGTGTAACCAAATATGTTAAACTTTATTCTTCCCAGGCCGGGGCATGAACATAGTACATGTTTAGCAATTTTGTCTTCCACGCAGCAAAACAGACAGTCCGTATGTTGATTCAGACCTATCCTTCCGAGGTGGTATCTTATACGACGGTGTCTTGTAAGCAGTCCCGTTAGAATTCGCAGGTCATTTCTGCTCCATTGTTGGATCTGCTTATTTGTGTTTCTCGAGAGTTTAGGTAAGAACGTCTTCGAGTGAGTCAACCCTGGTATATTGGACCAGTACGTGAGTATTTTCCTCTCCGCACAGTCCAAAATAATTGTTTTGGCGGCACTTGTGGTGACTCCAAAAACCGGTTCTGGTCCAGTAAACGTAGATTCGGCCCCCTGTTTTGCAAGGGTGTCAGCTTATTTGTTTCCCTCCAAGGTACTCTAGGGATTTGATGCAATTCTATACAAGTTTAGAATTTATCTTGTTGGAGCTCAGTGCTTTTAAAGCAGCCTGGGTGTCTAATAATATACTTATGTTTTTGTTTGCTAGAGGTCTGTTAGTCAGCTCTCTTGCACAAAATTCGATAGCGAAAACTTCAGCCTAAAAGATTGTAGCATACCTGCCAAGACTGGTAGATATTTCAATTTTTGGTTTCCTACTGAAAACACCGGCACCAACTCTATCTGAGGTTTTTGAGCCATCTGTGAACATTACGTATTCAGTCTCTGGGAAGAGAATTTCTCAACTCACCTATTCGTCTCTCTTCGGAAAAAGGACCTTGAACGACTCTTCTACGTGTATTTTTGTGGCTAGCATGTCAGGAACCATCCCGAGAATTTGGTGGTTTTTTGTTTTACTCAGTATCTTGAGGTGGTCCTTGAGTTGCTCTTCATTTTTAAAGCCGTTATGGTAAAAACGAACACATTTTTAGAAGAGAAATTATTTGATCTCTTGCATACGTCGTAGTCTTGTTTGTGATCAGTTAGACGTACACACTATTTCTAATAGTTTTATACTGATTAGTAACAACACAAACGCATGTCAACGAAGTGGGGATTATTTAAATTAAAGTATTGCAGTTAATTATTAATTGATTATTTATCGCAAATATTTATTATATTTTGTGCTGGTTGACTGGATACCGTCCAGTTCTGTTTTGCATTAAAATTTCTATGTTCCACAAATATTTTTTTATACCTGGGTAATAAAATATTGTACAAAGCTATAGGAGTTTTGAAGATGTCGTGTATAGTTTACAAGGAGGTATTTGTAGTAGTAGTAATTTCCCTTTATACTACTTAGAACTCCCTAATATAAGATAACAATATCCCTGTTTCAATACAACAAAAAAAGGTGTAGCCGTACCCACCAATATTTTTCTCATTTACGACTTAAAGTTACGCATTTTTTGAATAAACACAATAGTCTGCTTGCAATATTTAGATCCAATGAAAGTAAATATTTAAATGTAATATTACTTTAACAAAATATATCTTGGAGAATCAACTTTGTTGACAATACTTTTTAGCTGGTTAAATTTTTAAAAATTAATTTATAAAGTATATCAATGTAGTTGGTTACATTTGCGAAAAACGGAAAGCAAATCAAAAAATAAAATAAAACCGAAAGATAAGCAGGAAGGGGCCACAATAGAACCATAAAGGGTCGTCTTACTACGCCCACTTACTACATCTAACGTAAACAGGAAGAGTATATTAAAGGGAAGCATAGTTAGATTGTATTTTTTTGAAAATAAAGTATATTTATCGTACTAGTCCTAGTACTTTATTGCCAAACCTCGTACAGTCAATGTCATTTTTTACGTAGAAATACCTACAGAAGAAATATTGAATGGTGGATATTAGCCCATGGCATTTAGTTCATCTTATCTTTAAACCCAAACATTTATAATTACCAAACGGGACCTTTTTTTGGTTTAATTTTGAATTTTTATCAAAATGATAGTGTTACTCCTACGGGTTGTTTATTAAGTGGTACACATTCAAAAATAACAGTTTTTATTTAAAACGTACGAATTACAATTTACTTCAATAAATTAATTCCAACTTACTATCTATTTTCCACAAATAACTATTTATATTTATTTCTATTCTATTCATCAACTAAGTCTTTATTAATCAAACAATTGTTATCAATCCAAATAGCTCTACGCGTTTTTATATATAGTCATCGAACATTCCAAAATATCCAGAAAACACGAATCTCTAGAATCATTAATTGTGGCAAACGTACCAGAACTTTCTCGAACGATGAACTGGACAGGTGCGGCTTTTAAGATGTTGGTCATGATTCGTAACAATATTTCTAAAGATGCGGTTGTATTTCACGATGCAAAAAAAATAAATAAAAAAAGAATGAGCGCTCCAGCTTTATTGGTAAAAAAATTCATTCCAGGAAAATTCCAGATTGTCAGGTTTTTGTACAAAGCTTTGCTGTCCCAGTTGTAAGTCGTTGGAGCTTTGTGAGAATCATCATAAAAGATATCCGAACACACTGGAGAAGGTTCTGCTTGGTAATAATGAATGTACGGTTAAAAAACTAATTTCACTGAACTATATTGGAGTTAATTAAACGAACATTAACGTCAAATATATAACGAAAAGATCTTTAAATTTGGTTATAATTTTAAATTAAACGTTTATTTGTTTAAAATATTTAAATCGCAATATTTGACGAATATTCAGATTGTTTTTAACACATTTTTTTACTTTATACAAAAAACTTTAAAAACAATTACCAACCAGATTTACCCAACTTTCATAAAGCTGTGGCCCATTCCAAGTTCTTAGTGTAGAAACAAGGAAGACCTTGTTTGTAATCACATTTATCAGTGGCGGAAAAACTAATTTTTTCCAATTTAAGTTAATTTTTTAAATGTAAAAAAAAGATCAATGTTTTTATTTTATAGCCTCAATGATGATTAATGTTTAATGAAGAGGTACCAAAATTACTTGAAATTTAAAATAAAAAATATTTGTTGTTATTGTTAAATTATTGTATTACTTGTCTTATAAAGTATTTATAAATACCTACTACTTTTAGTTTAAGCAAAAAAATGCTTAAAATTAAAAAATATCTTTTTGCAATATATTTTGTCTCAGTCCCAATAACAATTTTCAGAAGTTTTACACTTTGTATAGTGGTTTAATAACAATAAATAAACGCCAGTCATAAAAAATTAATGCAACAATTTAAACAAAACGTTTAAAACCTAAATTTAAAAGAAAATGTTCAAAATGTTTTAACATATTTTGGCTCGACGCAAAAATTGGCGAGACGTTACATTTCATAATAGGTACCTCAACAGCAGCATTAAGGGCTTTTAATTTTATTTTTGATTCTATTTGTGAGATCTTCTCTAAATCTACAAGAACCGTTTTCTACACTTTTGTCTTTAAATAACCCTATGAAAAGAAGATTAAGTGTTCTTTATTTTAATCCTTGGTGCAAATGGGTTTAATATTATCTAAATTTGTAAATTTTGTTTAGAGATATATTGAATTTTTTTTTAAACTGTCCAATAAAAATATGTGGAACAATAAGGACTTTTCCTCAACATAAGTACTGTGAACATTATTAGTCTTTCTTTTAAAAGTAGTTTTTTACTGCCCATTTGTAGATGAATCAGATGTTAAACGTGTAAAGCACAAATCGCTTGGCATGCGTCTTTGGGTATAAGACGCATGCCGCATTATAGCGGTTTTTCCCCATATATTAGGATAATATCTTATTTTTCTTGATTAGTTAAAACATCAATATTCGTTAGGGTTTTCAATACAGAATGCTCGTGTGAAGTTGTTCATCTCCCATCGGGCGCGTCCACAGGTGGCGGATAGTGGAATGCCCCAACCGGTATGACTTCTTATGCCGGCAGGCAGGTGGGAAATAAAATACCACCCGCGGACCAAAATGAACTAGATCCTCAGCAAGGTTAGCACCCTACTGAGGATGACTACCAAAAATGCTCATAGAACTAAAAAGATGCCTCGGAATAGGACGGATTTAAGGATTACGGAATTAGCGCGAAATAAGGATATGAAAAAAAGAAACTGCAAGGACATAATTAGACTAGCTACGTGGAATGTCGCCTCTTGGATTACAAAAGAACAAGAAATCATACAAGAACTAGAGAAATATAACATAAAAATTTGCCTACTCAGCGAAACTAAAAAAAAGGGTAAAAGAACAACTCAAAGAGGACACTACTTACTTGCGTATAGCGGTGTAGAAAAACATGTAAGAGCGCATGCAGGAGTAGGAATACTTATACACAACAAATACATAAACAACATTAGTGACATCCAATACGTCGATGAACGAATAATAAGAATCGCAATCAAACTCGATGAAAACATAACCAATTTAATAGCAGTATATACACCTGACACTGGAAGAGAAAAAACAGAAATAGAACGTTTCTATGAAAACCTACAAGATCAGCTGAACCTAATACCAAGCAATGAGAGAATAATTATAATGGGAGATCTGAATGGACGTGTAGGAAATGCAATAATACCTGGAATAAAACAATGGTTCAACGAAGATGTAATAAATGAAAGTGGGCAAGACCTAATAGATTTCTGTGCAATGAATGAGTTGCGAATTAACAATACCTTTTTCGATCATCCCATACAACATAAAATCACATGGAGTAATACCAGAGGATATCACTCAATGATAGACTATGTATTAAGTAACAGGGAAATACAACCCAAACAAATAGTAGATGTACGAACGTTATCATCAGCGAATGTTGGCTCGGACCATGGATTAGTACTGTTTAAACTCAACCTTAAGGTGAAGATAAAAAAACCGATTCCCAATCTAGTAGAAAAAATCAATATAGAAAAGATAACAGACCCGAGTACAAGAAAACTCTATAGCGATAGATTAAACCAGAAACTAGAAACAAATAAGATAGAAAACCTAAAAATAGAACAAATGTGGGAAAATATGAAACGAGCCATGCTGGAAGCGGCAAACGAAGCGTTGGGAAGGAGAAAGGTAAACGAGAATAGAATTCCAACAAAAACACCTTGGTTCAACGATGAAGTAAAAGAACTTTCTTAACAAAAAAAGAAGGCATTCATAAAGTATAAAAACCACAACACGCCTGAAGAATATCAAAGGTACAAAGGAGTAAGAAATGAAGTGAACAGAGAAATAACAAAAATAAAACAGACCTATTGGGAAAGATACACCAAAGATTTAGAACACGACTTACACGGAACACAGAAAACAATATGGAGAACATTACAAAACCAAAAGAAACAAATTAACGAAAACGTAAAAATTAACAGCATAACAGAAGAACAATGGGTACGTCATTTCGAAACATTGTATGCAATGGAAGGAGAAAACCTAGAAAGAGAAGAAGAAATAGAAGGGGTGGAACTGGAAGAGATAGCACAAGAGGAGATAGAAGAAGCCATAAAAAGATTGAAAAATCGAAAATCACCTGGACCAGATGAAATATATAACGAACTCATAAAATACGCTGGACACACGCTAAACGCAAGGTTATGCGCACTATTTAATAAAATTCTGGTGACAGGGAAAGTACCAAAGGAATGGAAGAGCAGCTATACCATCCCCATTTTCAAGAAAGGAGATAGGAAAACACCAGACAACTATCGAGGAATTACATTACTCAATACAACACTAAAAGTATTAACATCTATTCTAAGAAACCGTATAGAACAACAAATTCCCATACAGGAAGAACAGCAAGGATTTAAAAAAAATAGAAGCACAACGGACGCAATATTTATGATTAGACAATTGAGCGAAAAATCAATAGAATATGATAATCCAATGTATCTGTGCTTTGTAGACCTAACCAAAGCATTTGATAAAATTAGAAAAACGGATATACTAAAAATAATGACAAATAATAAAATCCCCTCACAAATAACACCAACAATACTACCAGAATAATAACGGACAAAGGAACCACAAAATCAATAAACATCAAAGCCGGTATAAGACAAGGAGATTCGCTTAGCCCTCTACTGTTTAATCTGACAATGGATCAGATAATTGTAACCATAAGAAGAAGGGAAGGTTACAAAATGGGAAATAAAAACATTAATATAATCTGCTACGCCGATGATGCAATTCTAATCGCCAACAATGAAGATAATTTACAAAAATTATTACACCACTTTAACATAACTGCAAAGAAATTTAACATGGAAATCTCCACCAATAAAACTAAAAGCATGGTAATAGCAAGGGAACCAACAAGATGCAAGCTGGAAATAGAAGGAAAGATCATTGAACAAATAATGAGCTTCAACTATCTAGGAGTAAACATATCTAGTAACCGGGATCTAAAAATGGAAACACAAATACAGACCACAAAAGCAGTACAGGTGGCAGGAGCATTGAGAACAATGGTTTGGAGAAACGGTTTCATGAACATCGAAAATAAAACAAGAATTTATAAGGCAATGATAAGACCGATATTAACCTATGCAAATGAAACGCAAACTGAAACCAAAGCCACCAAACATAAAATGCGAGTAACAGAGATGAGAATATTGCGGTCAATTGCAGGAGTAACACTACGAGACAGAAAGAGAAACGCAGAAATCAGAAAAAAATATAAGATCGAAGACGTAGTAAAATGGATGAAGAAGAGAAAGAAAGGATGGCATGACCATGTTCAACGAATGGACGAGAATAGGCTAGCCAAAATATGTAAGAATGAAAGACCAGCCGGAAAGCGACCACGAGGGAGACCACCAAAAAGGTGGTTTGAAAGTTGGAAATCGTCCTCCATGGAAGATTAGAACAGGCAACAGGACTAAGTCCTAGTCTATAAAAGAAAGAAGAAGAAGAAGAATACAGAATGAAAAAATTAATAAACTAATTAATATGTTTCAAACACCGTAAAGATGTAGTGTTAACATACAATTAACTGACTTCACTTGATTTCAAAGCCTAATTGGTGTTTCGTTTGAACTGTTTTAATATTATTATTTTATGACCGACGTTAAATAAATTATTTTGATATTTTTGTAAATTTTTTTTTATTGTTATTAAACTACAATACAAATTGTGATGCCTCATTGAAAAGGAACTTGGGAATAGAAATATATTTTAAAAATTAGGTTCGTTTTGGGTCGCAACGAAAGAACATTTATAATTTTAAATTTAATTTTAAAAACAACTGGGATATGGAGTTAAACAAATACAACTGAGACACCCGGAATAAATATTTAATATAATTTTTCGGTTTTTAACATGTTTATGTGGAAATTGAGTAAAACCACCTAATTCCGCAAATATTATATTGAAGAAGGAATTTTGAGAAATTGTGTAAAAAACGTTAATTTTTTTCCTGATTGCATAACTTTTTAGACACGTAGTTTTGCTAAAATAATTTGTTTGGAATGCCGCTGTATTAGTACGCTCATTCGCGTAAGCATTTGTTTCTTTTCAAATTCATTATAAGAAAATATCGTCTACAGCTATTCTTTATTTCCGTTTATGGCAGAATAATAGAAAAAAGGTATTTATAGAAAAGCAGATGCTCATAATGGTCCTCGCCAACTAATTTTCCTCTCATACATAAAACACTTGGGGTTACGTTTTGAAATTAATGGTTACCGTAGCGATAGAACGTACGTTGAATAATTTACGAAAAGGTCTTATTTTTAGTTTAAATATAGCAATAACGGTTCCTTTAAATTGATCAATTGTAAATGGAAATTAACAAAAAAATTGTCGTAAAGATACATTCACGAAAGAAGGAGGAACTTGACCATTTTATATTGTATTTATTTAAATTTTATTTGCTTTGGAAATTAAAGTCCTGTATTTTAAGTTAAAGTAAGATTTTTTTTTTAATACCTAAAATTTATTTAAAATTTTTTTTTACAAAATGATGAAATCAAGCAAAAAATGATTGGGAACGATAAAAAGCCTATTCAAAATTTTCTCGAATGTAATTAATCTAAGGAAAAGTTAAAACAGTTAGTAGGCAAGTACTCGTAGAGATGAATAATAATGAATAAGTGGAACGTGCAGACTAGACAATTCACTTAACATTTTAAATGTGCACAGTAAAGGAATAAGAAGCATTTTGGTGAAAATTTTATGAGATATTTGACATTTAAACTTTAAATACAATAACAATTATTTATTTTTAGTTGTATGAATTACTGCCCAAATTGCCCAATTGACCCAATTTGATGGGAAGCAACAGCATCTTTATTGCATTTGTTTGTAAATAATTGGTGGGGATATCACAAACTAAGCGAAACAAATATAATTTTAGCAACAATTAACTTTTTTTTTTCATAATTATTAATGAAAACATGTTGAGATGTAAATTAACAAATATAGTACCAACTATAAATAATCCGCACATGGAAATAATCTAAAGATATTCTATTCTAAAATAGAACATATTAACTAAATTATTGAGGTTTTACAGTTAATAAATAAAACAAAATAATTTTGACAAAGTTTTTTTAAACCACAACCTTCAATTAAAAAAAATAGGTAGAACATTAAAAACTAAAATAACCTAATAGAGACAAATATAAATTTATTTTTATTCCAAAATAATAAATGGAGTGAACTCCTCGATTATTTATAACAACTCTTCATCGTCTTTTTATGAATAAAATCAAATTATCTATATATTTCTTGTTAAGATATAGCTATTCATACTCCTTGCAAAGCCTTAAATAATTGTTGGCGGTTATGAAATTGTCTGCCACCTCTAAAAACTATTCCCATACATGCAAAATACAATAAGTTAACCCAGATGTGGGTGCCAAGTCATAGAGAAATAGCGGGCAAAGAAAAATCAGACCAGTTAGTAAGACAAGCATCTGAAACACCAGTCACAGGGCCAGAACCTGTGCTTGAAATCAGCAAAAACCGATGCAGGACCCTGATTGACGAGTGGATGAAACAAAGATACCAACAACACTAGGAACAAAGCGACGGGAAAATACACAGCAAAGTCATGGTAGGGCATCCAAGCCAAACTCTGACGGCTGACCTTTTGAATCTGAACAGAACAAAGGCACGCATTATAGTAGGTCTGTTGATGGACACTTCGGCCTGAGGAAACACCTAAACACCATGGGAATACTCAGAGAACCCGTGAATTGCAGACTATATGGTGGAGAGGAAGAAACAACCTCTCACATCATATTCGAATGCGACGCCCTCATTAACAGGCTACTGGACCTAATAAATGGCACAAACCAGTTCGTATCAGAAAACACTGACGAAAGAGTGATACAATAGACCCCAGCTGGTTACAGTGTCATAAGGAGGTCAAGTGCTAACCCGTTCTCTTGCTCGTCAGCCAACAAAACAACTAATCATGTCCCATACATGATCTACTGGATTCAAGTCGAATGATTGTGCAGGACACGGTAATACTATTATTATTAAAAAAACTGGCCACTGTTGCCGCAATATATGGTCGTGCATCTATACGAGTGCATGTATCCACGGCACATGAAAACAGAATTGGGCAAAGTAATCAATGTTCATTAAAACAATTTTGCTGATTCCGCTTTAAACCATTATAGTACCTTCTCTATCAGAATAAACCTCCTGTACATTCAACAGTCGTGTTTTATTGCACTGTACTCTCCACATTCTTACACCTTTTAAATCAGGATGTACCTCAAATTTTAACTCATCTGAAAAACAAATAGAAGTTCATTGGACATTTTTTCATTATACGTGTTCCTCAAGCTAAACGAGCAGCGCGATTGCCTCTCATTAAAGACTAACATCTCAATGGTCTTATCGATCGTAAGTGAACTTCGTGCAAACGATTAACGATGGTTTGAAAGAAATGTATGTTCCATGTATTTGCAACAAGTGCATTTGTAACTCAAGTGCCGTTACCCTAGGGTTGCTTCTTGCTGCTAATTGCAAAAAGGATCTTCATTACGGCTTGTAGTTTTCATGCGTCCTGTGTGTCTTGCATATACATCTACAGTTTGTATATAACGGGTATTTAAGCGGGAAATTACGCTAAGAGATGTGCCAAATGCACGTGCTACATCTGATTATTGAATGCCATTTTCTAGCATGCCGATGGCTCTTAACAATTGTTCGCGGTTTAAAAAGTGTTTTTTTCCATGTTTAATTAAAAAATGTTACTTAATTTGTGCTTAAATAAACACTAACACATTTTCTTTAGTATTTAAAACCAATAGATTATAAAACAATTACAACATTTTCTTTTAAAGTTTTTGTTTAGCTTTTTTTGTGCTAAATTAAAAACATCAAAAACTACAGTGACATAAAATATGGGTAAAAATACAATATATTTATTAAACCAACTTGGTAATATGTTAATATAAATGAATATCCCTAGATTATTTTTATGTGTGTACATAAAATTAAACCGTTAATTTTGTTTATTAAATAATATTTATTAAATTTATATTAATATTATCGTGAAATTTTTTTGTTGCTTTACATTCATTATACCATTCCACCTTTGATGGCATCACATTGATTATTTTCAAGAAGGTATTTCTCCAAATGAATTAGTACTTAAGAGTGGTTTTCTTACGTCACCTATGAGTGTTTCGTTGAAAATTTATGTACTACATTACGTAGTATTCGAGATTATGGGGAGAGGAAGAAACGTGTATTGGCATAAGTTTTCAAGATAAAGGATAGTAAGAGCCGAGTAAAAAGTGACATATCCAACAGTTTTTATGTAATAAAATAAAGTTTTCTTTGATTGGTTTTAAACTTTATTAAATAAAAAAAATACTCTAACTGATGCAAAAAGTTACATTTACAAATATAATTTTTTTTTAATAAATTCCAACTGGATTATTAATTATGTAGTAATTATTTTTAATAATTAGGCACCAAAAGAATATTCTTTAATAGTTAAGTAATTTGTCATTCCCCAGTGTAAACCTTACGATAAATTGAGAGTTAATTATGGTAACACTTCAAGAAGAGGCTTTGTAACAGTTCAATAAAAATTTATATTTCTAAACCCTTTTTTGACTGAAATGATAATTTTAAAAATAAAAAAGGGAAATTATAAAAAATGTTACTTCATTAGAAATTTCTTTTAAGTTCTATATCTCCTGATTAAAAACTCTTTCAAATTCGCTTGAAAAGGCGTGAAATGGAATTATAACATCAGTACAAAAATGCATTTAAGGTTTGCAATAAAAAAATAAAATGTTCTTTTTCGGTAAAAGTAAATACTTTTTTTGGTATAATGCACCTTTAGAGAATTGAAATAAATTTTGCCAAGTTATTCTGATAATATAATTTTTTACCCATTATAAACACCAACTAATTCAATTTACCCCAGTCCAAAGTTTATATTGTAAATCAGGTGAGCCTTCCTTAAAAGACAGAAGAACATATTATATGCTTGGTATACGTTACAAAACTGAAGGCCCAACCAAAACATGCATAAAAATACCCTGACAAATAAATTCAGTATCTTATTTGATAATAAACCCAGAACTTTGAAACCTTTTTATGAGAGGATCAAAGACTTCACTATTAAATTAAAAGTTACCATTCAAAATTGTTTTACCTTACCCAAACCAATATTTCTCACAAACCTTAGCACTGGCTGTGCATGAAGGAGTGCTGGTCACTACACCTAAGTATGGTAGTGAATGTTTGGTTTGGCAAAAGAAGCATTAAAGTAAGATCAATGCTTTCAAGAAAAGTAGTATAGCTGGAGTGATTCTGATATATAAAATGAGGAATAGTGTGATAAGGCAACTATGAGGTGTGAAAAAAGTTGTGGTTACAGAGATAGATAAAAGTATACTTAGATGGTTAAGACACGTAGAGAGAATAGGTAAGAGAAAATTGATGAAACAGACTTATAAGGCGAGTGCGAAAGGGCAAGTCGGTAAAGATCGACTTATGTAAACGTATTTTGAACAGATAAGGCCAGATCGACAGTACCAGCAACCGACGAACATGTATGAAAGCGTTAATGTAAGTAGAAGAAGCAAAAGACATGTGTACAAACCGTAGCAAGTAGAAAGAAGTGGTCTCTGCCTACCACTATATTATGAACCTATAATATGGGTGACAAATAGCGAAATTACCTGGTTTTAAAAATCAGTTATACATTTTTCACATCTATTTACGCTGTCGAAAAATGTTTATAGTTTTCTATAATTTTTTCAGATATAAATTAAAACCTCTAACGTAGATTCACGGTTAATATATTTAATATATATATATATATATATATATATATATATATATATATATATATATATATATATATATATATATATAACCAACGTAGATGATGAAAATAAAAAAGAAATTAATTTAGCCATAGAAACAAGAAACATTCTCACACTGGGTTTATACAGCAAATAAGAAATAACAAATAAAATAAGAGTCGGCCAACTTTCAGCTCTTATCTTATTTTATCTTTTAAATTTCGTTCTAACCTAAAAGTTTTTTCTATTTTTTTTTGTTTTTTTGATTAAATAATTGTTCTGAATTAAAATCTAAATACGGTGTAATTGTTTTATATATTTTCGAAGTAGATAAAAAAAATTTAAGAATGAAATTGCAATAAGAGCGACCATCATTGTCAAAAAAGGCAAAGACAAATAAAATGTCCAATACAATCAATATCCACATATTTATAATTTAAAATAAAATAATTTTTGAATGTTGGTTAAATGAAGTGAAGTTTTTAAAATCTGAAAATGGTCTAAATTTAAATCAAAGTCTAAACAATAATAAATTACTTTTTCCGGTCAAAAAAGTTAAAATACCTATACAGTTTTGACAATAAATGCAACATTAAATTGTCGTAAAATATTACCTCTTTTAAATGCAAATCAAGGGCTTATGTTAAAAGCAACACTCTGTATCCCTAACATTAATAAAAAATGCAAATTCTTCCTTTCAATAAATATGTATGATTTTAATACGTATATTATCATATTAAATTCAGGTGTACCGATCGATTTAAAGCAAGCATCAGAAACTAATGGGTGGGTTAATTTTAAAATGTTTTAGTTAAAATGATGATTGCTTTGTATTACATACATACATATAGTCACGCCCGTAGGGGTAGGCAGAGACCACTTCCTTCCACTTGCTACGGTTCTTACACACATCTTTTGCTTTCTGTACTTTCATCAGTGTTCTCATACGTGCTCGTGGATTGTTGGTACTCTTGACCTGGCCTTTCTTCAAAACAATGTAGAACTGATCAAAATCGACTTGTCCATTCACACTCGCCTTATAAATTTGTTTCGTCAATATTCCTTCATTCATCCTTTCTACGTTTCCAAACCATCTAAGCATACCTTTATATATCTTTGTAACCACATCTTCTTTTACACCACATCGATTTTTTATCTCACAATTCTTTACTTTATCTAACCGAGTCACTCCGGCTATACTTCTAAGACTACTCATCTCCGCAGAATTAATCCTATTTTTATGCTTCTGGCTGTTCATAAAGCTATGCAGTGCCCCATTGATCTGTTTTCCTGCCAACACCCTTCGCTCAATGTCACTGTCAAACTTTTCATCTCTCGTTAACTTTGAACCCACGTACACAAATTCATTTACTTGTTCCACTCTATCTCCCTCAATCGAAATTTTACAGTTTGTCATGCTTTCTTTTCTTTCAAAAACCATTACTTTTGTTTTGCTTGCATTTATTTTTTTTATTCCTTTGATTTTCAGGGCATCATACATAACATTAACCATCGCCTGCAACTCCTCTTCAGATGACGCTAATATGACTTGATCATCGGCGTAAAGAAGGCATTTGATGATCAAATCATTTGTTTTCAATCCATACGCACTCTCTTTCAAATCTTTTAAACAATCGTCTGTGTATAAGTTAAACAGTAATGGCAAAGCCACACATCCCTGTCTCACACCTTTTTCGATGTTAAACCAGTCCGTGCAAGCTCCGTTTATCCTGACACAAGCAGTGGAATCTTCATAAAGTGCTTTTAGTGCTCGTATTAAACTACCGCTCACCCCATACATAGACAATGTCGACCACAATTCACTCCTTACTAGTCTGTCATAGGCCTTTTCCAAGTCCATAAAAGCGCAATAGACCTTTTGACTTCTAGCCAAGAATTTTTCAACTATACCTCGTAATGAAAAGACCTGATCCATACAACTCCTTCCTCTTCTAAATCCTGCTTGCACATCCCATATCATCTTCTCAGTTTCATTCGTTACTCTTTTAATCAATATCTTTGCATACAGTTTGCCGACTATGCTAAGTACACTAATACCTCGGTAGTTCTTGCAGTCCTGCTGCGAACCCGTTCGCTGCACGATGACTAATATTAGTTAATTTTTTTCGCATATATCAGGATATAAAAAAATTATCGATATCGCAATTGTTAGATATTTTATTAAAAAAAAACATAACGTGAATTTGTACAGACTCGCATCCTCGTTGGCATCACAAATTTATTTTATAAATCGGTTACATTACTTTTTGAATGATTAACAGTGCAAATAGTAATTACTGAAGTGGTGATACCGAGATGCATAGTCCAGATTTGAAATTTCTAAAGCTGAAAACGACGCGACGTGCACCGCTGAAATTACACGGTAGTGTTGGCGATCGATATAGAGCTGGTTACAGTGAATGCATCTGAAAACACCCGACTTCTTTTCTATTTTTTAACTTACTCTCCCAGCTGAATACTTTCTACTCGGAATAATACTTATTTTCCAAACTTACCTATACAACGTAAACACTAAGAAATCCAAAGTTTGGTGATAATTTCAATTTATTAATTTGTTCAATAGGTTTTTCTTTATAATAAATTTTAATTATTTAACAAAATATTTAATTTAATATTTAATATTTTATTATTTTGGTTCAAATTAGAGAAAAGTAACAATGATTGTGTGCAACAATGTTATTGGCATTGTTCGATAATTGATTTATTTATTAATTTAAAAAAAAGATATTGTGAAAATGTCATTACTAATAAAACCCTTTTAAGCTACCAAAACAATGAATTATTATTTAAAGGTTTGTTATTTTTAATTCGAAACTATAACCAAATTATTATATACTCATAAAAAATGGATTGTATCCATTACAGTATATGTGTAAATATTGAATAGCGAATCTAATAAAACATCAACTAAAACGGTATGGAGCTATAAAATAAATGATCATTAAACGCATAATTCGTTTTAAACTTCCCGAAAGCTCACCAGTGTAGGTAAAACAAACACATTATTTTAAAGGTTCGGAGATTATAAATTCATTCGCATTATTAAAACCGGTGATGCTAAAACTAACGGTAAATCTTGAAGTAATATTTTAGCGATTTTATGTAATGTAGACGTAAATATACCCTATCACATTTAAAGATAAGTATTATTTAAAAAAAAAATTGTTTTGACTGGGTAGGTACAATAGATTGTGTTTTACAGCTGTAAAAATTAAAAATTATTTTTCATACCAAACACCCATATTTTAAAGGATTTAAAGTATCAAACAGAATTTAATAGGATTCAAAATCAAATTCTTTTAAATAAGAACTTAATAACCCTTCTGTTTTTTCATGAATACCTGAAAAATTACTATATGTATGACACTTTTTCAGTTACACATACCTATTACTATTTTCACTCCATTGTTTTCAAATATATCAAATACTAATGATTTAAACAAACGTCCAATAAGCATCAATTTCGACTAACAGTAATAATGTAGATAGTGAAAATAAACGTTAGTGCTGAAAAAAGGTAATACCGTAACCAGTTGATTGAGGTGCATAGTGATAATTATTTAATCAAAGGTTGGAAATAATTTGAATTTATTTAAAAAATAAGTATACAAATTGTTTTCAAAAAAATTTAGGTGAGAATTTTGTACTAAATGCTGTATGTAATTAATTTGTTCTGTTTTGGAATCGATTTAATTGTCTGTTTTTAATAATCATAATGTAAGTAACTTAGATTGTTGCATTCAAAAGTGTTCGATTTAAATTTAGAAAACTAATACTTTTCATGCGGGCAATTTATGTAGCATGCTCTAGAATTGGTAAACCATCTCCTTAATTTCACAGCATAGCCCTATAAACGCAAAATAGGGTATTAAATTGAATGATATGTTTTTTCGATAACTTGTTCGCTAGAATAATCCCTAATAATTAATATCAGACTGTAAAATAAAATCCAGTGAGAAAGCAAAAGGTTCTGTAAAACTAAATACATACAGTGCTCAAACCATAGTCATTTATAAAACAAATAGTTGGTCCGAGTGGTCATAATTTGAATTTCAGTTCTGTGCCAACACGTTAAGAACTAGTGAACCATTTTTCAGTTTAGCGAGTCATGAGAATAACTGGTATTTCTATATTGATTGTGCCACTATTTCGACTACATTTCATTTAGTTCAGACAACGAAGCGAAAATAAAAATAATAAATACGAAAGATTTGAAATTTGGTGAAAATGTTTATTATGGCTTACTATTGAACGTGTGAAAAGTCCTGAATAATTGAAGGTGTGGAATCGCCGCCATCTTGGAAGAAAGTTGCATTTTTATTATTTTTGTTGTATAACTACTATATTATCGTGTTTATTGGTAAAATTAATTTACAAAAGTTGGAGAGCATTAAATTGCCTTCAAAAAAGTTTTTATTCATTTTTTTGTAAAAATAATATTTTTTCGTACAAATGGACGATGAACATGAATGTAGAAACTCTGCGAACATAGAAATTCATATTTATTACTATTAATTTTTGTTTTGTTCATTTTACACAACATTTTTATACTCACATCTTTGTGTACGACGCTTCTTAATGGTTTGACTAATAGTTGTTTTTATCCTCAACCACATCAGGATGAACCGATGAACCGACACCAAGCCCATCCGTTCAGGATGATCGTCTTGAGCTTGTTGTTGATGATACCCTCTCATCATCGGTATAATCGCCCTCGTCTCCATCCCCATTTTCATCGTCGACTATATTTGATCTATTAAAACAGTCTCCGTGGCAATTGTTGCATGCGATTCCCGCATAATCCTCCACAGCCAGTTGTGCATTTGCATAATATTAAATTCAATAGTCTTGGGTGCAATGGAGTCCAGCGTTCGAATTGGACTGAAGCACTCGAAAAAAATGCTACCTGGATGCTCCTTCTGTTGGTGGTAGCGAGGCGATATCCGGTTTAATTTTTGTCACGGATTTTGTGAAACAATGAAATCTGTGTTCATTCAAAGAATTTTCGGCAGAACGTGCACCGTAGATGGCAAGGAAAAAACGTTCTCCAGTTTCAGCGATGGTTTCGTGCGAAGAATCACGATTAGTAAAACTTTCAGCAATATCAAGTAACTCTTTATTTTTTTGGTACAACTTTACGCACTTAATTTTTTCTTTTTTAAAAATTTCTGACGTGGTGTCGTAGCCACTAGAGGCATTGCAAGAAGAGAATGCTTCACGTTTATCATCCATTTGTACGAGAAAATATTAGTTTTACGAAAAAATTACTAAAAACTTCTTTGAAGGAAATTTAATGTTCTCCAACTTTTTTAAAATAATTTTTTTAATAAACACGATAATTAAGGAGTTATACAATAAAAACTATAAAAATGCACCTTTCTTTCAAGATGGCGGCGTTTCCGCAGCTTCAATTGTTCAGGACTTTTAACACGTTCAATAGTAAGCCATAATATACATTATCACCAAATTTTAAAACTTTCGTATTTATTATTTTTATTTTATGAAATTTGGCCTTCGTTGCCTGGGCTAATTGTACATGGTGTAGTCGAGCACTTTCCAAAACTATGTATAAATTATTTTATGACGCTGATAATATAAATGGATTAAAAAGTTTTTGGAATAATACTTTTCTTAGATTTACATTATTTTGTTTGCTTGTTTACTTAAAAATTTAAACCAACCAATGACATTAACTTTATGGAAATCTAAACTATTTATTTTATATCTTGCATAAAATAATAATAATTAATTTATATCTTTCTATAACGTAATGCCCAGGTCACGAAATACATCTACCCTTGTCAAGACTGTCCGCAAGGGGTTGGATGGAAACAAAAGGTAATATTTTAGGAGAATAAAGTGACATTTACCTAGATTTAAGTATAATATACGATAACCAAAAGATTTTACAATAATATCCAGATTTGTATAAATTTAGTTTAAATTGGTTATTAAAAAAAAGTTTCGTGTAAATTATGCATTTATACAATATTACAGAATTTTGCATAATTATTTTGTATAAGCCTTACAATATTTTAAAATAGAAATTTAATCGATTTACAGTTTTGACAATAGCAAAACCAACATTCAAAAATATCGACGCGTAAAAGTTTTTTGTAGCACCTTGTGTATTCTAAATTATCTAAAAAATTTTTGTTTAGCCGAAGCTTTACCGGAGGACCAACGACCAAAAATAACAACAATATACAGGGTGTTCCGATATTCGACCAACAACACCTTGCAGGTGAAAGCACTGGACAAATGATAAAAATAAGGTAAGAAAACCACTAAAGTACTTAGTTCATGAGATACAGCTAGTTGAACATGGAAAATTAAAAACAATTTTTGATATATTTTACAAACCGTTTTTAATTTTTCTTTTAACTTTAGCGGTACGTTCAACCCCAATAATATTTACTGCATTGATAAAATTACATTTTGTTTATTTCTGTAAATCTATGTTTATTTTGCTATAAAAAGTCATAAAATTCTTTTCTATTAGTTTTCGAAATATTTGGATTTGAGCAGAAGTCAGCAAATTATTTTTACCATGTCGATTTGGAATATTTGGATTTATTTGTTTAAATTAAATACTCCTCTGGACTTGATACAATATAATTATCTTAAAAATATAGGTAAAGATAAATCCAGAGATATTACATATTATTACATACGCCTTTTTCCCGTAGGGGTAGGCTTTCCACTTTCCACGGTTCTTACACTTTTATCAGTGCTCTCATACATGCTCGTCGGTTGTTGGTACTCTTGACCTGGCCTTGCTTCAAAACAATGTTGATCACAATTCACTTCTCACCACTCTGTCATAGGCCTTTTTTAAGTCTATAAAAGCGCAATAGACCTTTTGACTTCTAGCTATACCTCGTTATGAAAAGACCCGATCCATACATCTTCTTCTTCCTCTTCCAAATCCTGCTTGCACATCCCATATCATCTCAATTTCATTCGTCACTATTTTAAACAATATCTTTGCATACAGTTTGCTGACTATGCTGAGTAAACTAATACCTCGGTAGTTCTTACAGTCCTACTGCGAACCTTTTCTCTTGTAAAGCGGCACGATAACGGCCTTGCACCAGTCGTCTGGTACGCTACCACTCCAACAAAGGTTAAAAAGCCGGTACTACAGACTAGTTACCACGCTTTATCCAGCCTGTCCTGTCGTACCCAGCAGCTTTCACCTGATTTTATACTGTTCAACGCTTCCACAATTTCTGTCGTACTAATTTCACTTTCATTGCAACTTTCACTCATGTCTTCGAATATAGTGTTAATAGTAATAATAGATCGGATAATTGGATGAAGCGAGAGATATCAATTGATCTTAAATATACGGGGCCGTTTTTAAGTAATTGACAGCGAATTTTAATATGTATGTTGTTTTTAGGCAGGCATGGCACAAAATTTTAAAATCTTAAATCCCTTCTCCCACGAATTAGTGTATGGTAACAACAACAATAATAACACAAAAGGAAAATGTTGCTATAGTTTTTTGTTAGTTTTATGGAATGCCTATTATTTGGAGATAATATTTCATACAATTTAAACAGATGTTAACCGTGTGATACATACTGAAATGTTCTAAAATAAGATATATATTATAAATCCCCGTTGCACTCTACATAGATATCAACATATAAGTGTACATACCTTATAGTAGGAAAACTTGATGGAAACTTCAAAGTCTAAGCCTTCTTTGAATATGAGTCTGCCGACGATACCGTTTTCTTTAAACCCTTCGATTGGGGTGTAAATCTTGTAGGAGTAGTCGAAGTCTGTAACATTAGCATAATGCCAAACTCCAGAGAATCCCAGCAATAAAAAGTTCCATCCCATTCGGAAATTTGCCTAAAAAGAGTTTCGTTCATTTAGTATATTGAATTTTCTTTTCATTGGTCAACCACCTAATTCTGGTTTTTTTAAAAAAGATTTTTAGCAATAAGATCGAGCTGTTTGTATTGCTTATTTTATTTCTTTTCTAGAAATAAATAACCACTGAAAGGTACCACACGTGGCTAAACTCGACGAAGTAGGATTGAACGCTAACAAAACACGACGATTGTCGAATAACCCTGTTTAATAAAAAACAAAGAAGTACGTGCGAATATTTTCAGCGGCAATGTGTAATAATGTAGAATGGGTTAAAAGTCTGTTTTGTAGTTATTTTTTGTTGCACTTGTATTTTTTTATTTAAAATGGGCAGATTGTAAAAAAAAGCTTAGTGCTAATGTAATAAAATTTATGAGAAACGAGGCGAACATGGCTTGCAAATTTCAATTGAAAGTTATCGTCGCTGAGTATTGACTGCGATAAAGCTGTTTTTCATTGTTTACGATGGGGAATAGAGAAAGGTAAGACTTGTGTTTTTCTCCGAAAACATTTAGCTAAAGGCGTCGCTCCAGAGTATTCATTTCAGTAGAAAAGGAAAAAAGAATTAAAAAAATCGTTACTGATTTTATACAATACAAAAGCAAGGGCCGACTTTAAAGACAGTTTTACAAGCAGTTCGCATAAGTTTTAAAGGTGGGCGTCAACTTTAAAAAAAGTACTTTTTGAATTCAGTTTTCAGTGGTAAACATACCCGATAATTAAGATGTATTAATGAAAAGTTATGACGTAAGATTAAAGCTTCTAAAATCTTTAATGCCAATGAAACATATTTGCATTGTTCTCATTCTTCAAAAAATGCCTGGGTAAGCAAATTTAAAAAAAAACTTAAAGTAAAAAAAAAGTTTACCTAATTACAGTGCACTTCGGTAGAGAAATTGAATTTATAGACAATGGTCTTTTGATATTAAAATATTTTTAAAATTGTTAAATAAAACTGGAATTTGTAAAGTTATTACGTAGTATATTTGGTACATACATACATACATATAGTCACACCTTTTTCCCTTCATCCATTCTTTCTACGTGTCCAAACCATCTAAGTTTTTCTTTGTATCTATCTTTGTAACCACATATTCTTTTATGCCACATCGTTCTCTTATCTCACTATTTTTTACTTTATCCAACTGAGCCACTCCGGCTATACTTCTCAGACTACTCATCTCCACAGCATTAATCCTATTTTTATGCTTCTTCTGTCAAACCCAACATTCACCACCATACATAAAATTAGGAACCAACACACCTCTATACACCACCAGACGTGCCTTTTTTGACACTTTCTGGCTGCTCATAAAGCTATGCAGTGCCCCATTCATTTGTTTACCTGCCAACACCCTTCACTCAATGTCACTGTCATACTTTCCATCTCTCGTAAACTCAAGTGAACAAATTCATTTACTTGTTTCCCTCTTTCTCCCTTAATCAGAACTTCACAGTTTGTCATGTTTTCTTCTCTTTCAAAAACCATTACTTTCGTTTTGATTACATTTATTTTCATCCCTTTGATTTTTAGGGCATCATGCATAACATTAACCATCGCCTGCAACTCCTCTTCAGATGACGGTAATATGACTTGATCATTGGCGTAAAGAAGGCATTTGACGATCATTCATTTTCAATCCATGCACACTCTCTTTCAAATCTTTTAAACAATCGTCTATGTATAAGTTAAACAGCAATGGCATAACCACACATCCCTGTCTCACACCATTTTTGATATTTAACCATTCCGTGCAAACTCCGTGTATCCTGACACAAGCAGTGGAATCCTCGTAAAGTTATTTCAGTGCTCGTATTGAACTACCGTTTACCCCATACATAGACAAAGTCGACCACAATTCACTCCTCACCAATCTGTCATAGGCCTTTTCAAAGTTTATAAAAGCGCATATTTGGTATATTTGGTACCTACCAATTATTTTTTTTATATTTAATTACTGGCGAAGGGAGCAACTCCCAATGAACTTGAAAGAATTCATATATATTTTATTGTTTTAATTACTTTCAATTCCAATACATTTTCTGATAAATATTTGGTAACCGTTAAAAAAATTTTACGATACGCCATTGGTAACCAATTCGGTTTAAATCGTCACTGAAAGATAAAGTGAGTACCCTTGACGTATCTCTTTCATTAGTAATGTATTTCTATTGTTTTAATTGTTGTCAATGCTTTTATTAAAAAAATCTTAACAGTGTAGCTTCCTAACTAAATAATATACCACTATCGCAAAAATAAGTTCTGAAAAATTGTACAGCTCAATTGTTTGAAATATACCTACTATTAATAAAGAAAAGTTAAATTGAAAATATTTAAGTCGCTTAAATTTACATTTGTCTTGTTTTTATATTCCAACAGAATTGAATAACGTTTTTAAGGAAAAATAATAATATTGACAATTTAACAGTAAATTAAAGAAATTTTGAAATAATAAAGGAAATTCCAGAAAGGTCAATCTACATTTGCTATGCTGCCATTTAAAAAATTGTTTGGTTTTATTTAATGCTCTTATAAATATTTTACCTTTTTAAACATTTTCATTTATTGTAAAATCCTAATAACTTAGCCTAAAACGTAAAAGCAACATTAGAATATTAACTTACTTCTTCTGGTTTTAATTTAGTAATCAATATAACATCTTGTAAAAATTCAATTGGTGTTGCCACATGTAATTTAACATCAAAATTGGTAATGCTATTTATCGAAACCAATATTTCACTACCTAAACCTCCTGTCGGATAGGTAACCATAGCGACGAAATGCTTTCTAGCAGAAGAAATGATGAACCTCAACTGGTAATCGTCTTTGGTAGTAGTTGCGTTGATAATCAGCATACAATTGGTTAGTTTATTGAATTTTCCTTCCATATCTATGCTAACTTGCTTATGGTCAAGATCCATTTGAGCTGCTCCTCTAATGTAATTGTCGTTTTTAATCATAATTTTGCTTACAAGAAAACCACTTTTAAAACCTTTAAATGGTGTTCGAGAATTTATTGTACCAGTGAGGTTCGTAAAATCACGGCTTTTGTCTACCTTCCATTTACTTTGTAAGTCGATTACAAAGTCAGGATTATACTATAAAAAAAAATCTGTGTAAAATTTCAGCTTAATCACAGAAAATTTAATTTTTTTATCTTGCCAAAAATAATTTATATGCAAAAAAGTACTATACAGAAGTTTGTAGATCTATGAAAAATTTATTGACTATTATCTATTACTTTTTCTCCTACGACCAACGATTTTCAAAATTACTTCTTTTACTTTCAGATAAATGTAAAATAAGTGACAGGGATGCAGTTTATCACAAACAGAAGTTTCATTCATTTTTATAAAGAAAAAATACGTGAAGAAAAGGCAACTGAAATTGGGAAGGACACTAAATTACAAACTACCATCGTGCATTGGGATGGTAATTACTTCCAGCGTTAACAGGTAAAGAGATCGTGAATGGACATCCTAATTCTTTTAAAAGGCGATACTAAGAAACTTGGAACTGGAAAAGAGGCATCTGCTGTTTTTAAAACCCTCGCTGAATGGGGTCTCCAGAATTATGTTAAAGTATTAATTTTCAATACGACAGCAACGAATACTAAAAGTTTTAGAGGTACATGCCTTTTGATAGAAAATATTTAAAAACGAGAATTATGAGTCAGTCAAAAACTAATGTTATGTTATGCAAACACTGTCAAAGAGTTTACAAAATATTACAAAACAAAAAAAAACCCTTGCTGAAAATCTCGTAAATAATAATGAAAAATAAGTATATCATGTTACTCATTTTTCATTATTATCTACGATTAATATCTGCCATAAATAAAAATATTTCCTAGCGAAAAATCTCTAACCTTCCCCGTCCCTTGCGGAAAATCTTTAAACTCCCCAGTACTATTAAAAAATAAGTAACATAAATAAAAAAAAAATTTGTGGAAAATCTTCAACCTCCCCCGTATTATAAAAAAATCCCTTGCGGACAATCACCTCCCTCTTCATATTAAAAAATATGTAAAATTATCTGCCATAAATAAATAATGCCCGGCGACTATTCTCGGCGTCTCCTCTTTATGCGAATCTTCGAATACTTTTGCGGTCTCTCTCATGCTAAAGTCGAGCAATGGGCACTTAAAAAGGTACAAGGAGCTTAACATATTTTGTTAGCTCGACCTGTTTACTCTCTACCTCAGAACTAGTGGAGCATCCCCTAAGAAGTTTTCAAAAAAATTTAAAATTCTACCAGATTTGTTAATAAAGCGTTCTTTCCTATTTGAATGTATTACGAAAAAATACTTTTTTTAAAACTTACCATTAAACGAAGATCTGTATTAAAGTGAGTTTCATTTTGCATGTGACCAATTGTTGTATTTACATTCGGAACCCGATCTACTGAACTGGCTATAGAGCAGCTGTACAAACATGTGAAGTAATTACCAACTGATGTATAATCTCCAAAAATGTTAACTTCTACCCTTTGTCGTCTTTCCCAAGAGACTATTCCGTGTAAATCGTACATATTCTTTAAATGTTTAAATCTTAAAAATAAATTAAGCATTCATTTTGTGACAATAACGACATTAAAAAAAATAATCAGACATACTACAAGACAATTTTACCGACCATAAGGATTTGGTAATCCCATTTCTACTCCCTCTAACTACACATTGAGTACCCACAGCAAGAATAAATTTAGTACTACAGTAATTGTCGTCACGCAAAACAAAATTTTGCAATTGTCTACAACATTGTTTATAATAATATTGGCAATTAAAAGAAATTTTTAATAATAGATTCTTGTTAACAGCCTAAAATTAATTCATTGTATAATTTATTAAAAAAATGATATTCTAATTTACCTAACCAAAACGCAACACAAAGGAAAAAGCAAATCTAATGATTTAAGGAGTTCAAATATTCCACCTGCTTGTACTAATTACCGAATTTGTTACAAAGTTTTTAACTGATCATGCGTAAGGTTTGCATGAAAGTGGATTATTTTTTTTTTAATTTATGCGACACAATAAGCTCGGCACTGCAATTGCCGTTATATTTACATCGCTATGGTCTGTAAAATTAACGCGCAATTAAATAAATAAATACAAATTGAACAGTAGGTAATTGGAAAAATTGCGAAATTAAGAAGCCTTCAAGTTTTTATTAATAAATAGAAATAATGTTTTATAATAATTTTTATTATTAAAAATATGTCTAAATTCTAAATTAAAAACCGACTCATACTCATTCAATTATGGGTCGAAAAGAATTTGTCAAAGAAAATCAATTTTTTTTTATAAGTTAACCTTTTCAGGAAAAGAAATATATTTGCGTTGAAGAAAGACTTCCAATTAATATTATAGCCTTAAGGAGTCGTCCTTGCTGTCGTTGAGTTGTGAGATTCCATGTCGTAAAATTTCCAACCTGGTTTATGAGCTAAGAATTCCAACGACGCGACGCCCGATGTACACCGGTTCACTTCGAATTATTGTTCCCTTAGATCAAATGCAACTGGAGTATTTCGTATAAAAATTCCTGCATGTTGTTCAGTGCCACATCATTGTTATTTGTTTCTATCACTTTACATTTGTCTGTGTTTCATATTTTATAAAATTTGAATCAAATCATGTTTTGATTTTGCATGTCTTTACTGTACAGAGCTAAAATTTACTAGACCTACTAGAATATGCTTGTATGCTCGACTTCGGTAACTCAGACTTCGTAATGTTGCAAACTTTTTGTTGATTTCTTTTACAATATTTATAACAAGAGAATAATAACTGCGTATTTATAAATTTCACTTAAGTACTACACCCATTGTATATATATATATATATATATATATATATATATGTAAAAATTATAGAAAACTGTAGTGTTATTACAGTAAACTATAAAGGGTTTATTTTCGACAGCGTGAAGAGATGTAAAAATGTGTAACTGATTGTTTAATAACCAGCTTACTTTCGCTGTATGATACCTATTTTAATATAGGTATATATATATATATATATATATATATATATATATATATATATATATATATATATATATATGTGGGTCGATTGTACATCAGATAACAACTACTCCCCTGACTATTTGTCGTGAGGGGTATTGAATTACATTCGATGTATAATCGTGTATACTACCCCATCACAGGAAGCAAGGTATACAGATGCTTGTTAAGTAAGAGAGAGAGCCATTAAATTTATTATATTTATATATATATATATATATATATATATATATATATATATATATATATATATATGTATGTGTGAAAATTATGACAGCTGTATGTACCTACATATTTTTAATATATAGGTATAGGTGGGTCGATTATATATCAGAAAACAAAATACTCCTCTGGCTATATGCCTACGACAGACATTGAATTACATCTGATATATAACCGTGTATACTACCCCATCACAGGAAGCAAGGTACACAGATCCTTGTTAAATAAGAGAAAGGGCTATTGAATTTATTTGCTCGAAGAAACCACCTGTATACTAGTTTCGGAGTGATTGCTCCTCATCAGTACAGGGCAGGTTTTCTCGAACAACTACATTCAATCCTAGACTCCTATTAAGTACACATGAAGGACCACGCAAAAGCGTTAGTGGTGACATTTATACTTTACTCTACATCCATAATTTTCACATCCAATTTTCGCTGTCGGGCTTTATTATCCTTTTGTAGTTTATTGCAATAATGCAATTTTTCTATAATTTTCTTATAATTTCTGATTCAATTAAAAATAATCTGGAGCGTTCATTAAACTTACCGTCCTTTTAATTGCGTAACTTTCCAATTATCGAACGGCGTTTTTAATTCCGAAGCAATGTTTAGACTCAGTTGTTTATCGTATTCGTATAAGACATCTACATCGATAGCAAACGTTTTTTCTACATCCCAAGATAAACTGACCAAAGTATTTAAATGCTGTCCTAAAAATAAATATTAAAACTCAAAATAATTTATACCGTTTCAAACTAATTATATAAAAAAAAGTCTTATCATCAGTAAAATATTATTCCAGTGCAGCGCTGTCAATAATTTTTTTGTAAACATATTAATATTTAAAAACGTATACTCTTGGAAAAATGTCGTACGTGTTTTAAATATTTCTCATTCAACATTTAACTCATAAGTACATTGTTAAAGCAAAATATACAAAATATGCGTACCACATCCTTATGGCTGAATGAATTTAATGAATTTCATTAGACTGATTTCAGCAAAATATTTTTTTAATTTACCTTCATTTAGATATTTTGTTTGCATGATGCTACACAAAAGTGACAAAATGCAAATGAATTGAGCTTCTCACATTTCATGCTAAAGAGAACAGCGAAAAAATATGAGGTTGCGAAATTCGTTCATGTTAGACCTAAATGTACTTCACGAACGTGAACACACAATTTTTAAAGTGAAACTTCTTTTGAATGGTTGTGATTTGAAACTCGATGAAACAAAAAAGCGAACACTAAAAGACAAAGCTGTTTTCTGAATTAAACAAATTTACAATAAAATATTAAACGTGGTGATTTGTACAGAAAACTTACTGCGTTGTACCTGGCTTTCTTAGCTCAGCTGGTTGGCGCGAAAACGCATTAAAACGTTGATATGTTACGTTGATATTGATATGTACTATGTACTAACCCATTTAAACCTATCAATGGTTTAACCATTTAATTATTAAAAATTTAAAATAAAATGTATAGTTTTGGACAAAAATATTAGTAAGAAGCAGTAATAAGGAGTAATTAATAACTTTACTTGACTGATAAAATTCGTCAATGATGCACATTAGAAGCTGTTTTTGTTGTGTATGCGTTCTATTTTATGCCCAACATCTACTTTAAAGAAAATAAAATCTCTTTTACCAGGCATTATTCGACTAATGTCTTCTCGGAAATAAAAATATTTTACCAAGTTTTCTGTTTCGACTGGTAGTTTACTGCCATCTCGTGGATCCGGAGATGATAAAATAGCGAACTGAGGCTTTGCTTTTCTCGCTTGTCGTCTATATGTTCCAAATTCTGGACTCTATTAATATTTTTGTTTAAAATTATACATTTTATTTTAAATTTTTGATAATCAAATATCATGGTTAAACCATTGATATAAATTTAAATAGGTTAGTAAATAATACAGATCCACATCAACGTAACATATTAACGTTTCAATGCGTTTTCGTGCTAATCAGCGCTAGGTAGAGAAGAATTTTTATTGATAACAGCTTTCGGTTAAATCAGACGGAGTAGGAAGAAATATCAAAAACACACGACGGGTGCCAAATAACCTTTTTGAAGATACACAAAGAAATATGAGCGAATACTTTTATTTTAGACCACAAAATAAGAAGAACTAGGTACTCTGCGGAAACTAAAAAAGAAATTGCAAATGTAATTAAATTAATAAAAAATGAGGCAAAACATGGATTACAAGTTCCAATTTTAACATTATTGCCAAAGGGTATTGGTTGCGACAGGAATATCAAAAATTTGTTTCACAGAGTCCACAATAAGGCTGAAAAAGTAAAGACAGGTAAGCAACCTTGTATTTCATCTTCGAAAACATCTAACGGAAGGCGTTGCTCCAGAAGTTTCAATTCAGAAGGACAGGGATAAAGGCCGACTTTAAAAGTAGTTTTACAAGAAGTATGCGATGCATGGGTTTTGATAAAGGACTTTAAGAAAAGTGGTGATTATCACGATGATATGAATTTAGAAAATTTCATGAGGTGGGTAAGAATACAGTTGGTTCAGAATATAAGAATAAACAGCGTTTTGGTTGTGGATAATGCTGGTTACCACAATGCCCCAGCAGAAAAATTGCCAGTAAGTAACTGTAGAAAGAAGGATATGGTAAAATGGTTAAAGAAGAAAAACATAATCCCAGTATGACAAAAACGGAACTGTACAAAATCATAATGGGACACAAACTTAGTTTTACAAAATATATTTCAGACAAATATATGCATTCAAAGTGCCATACAGTCTTGCAACTACCACCCTACCATCCAGAATTAAATCCCATCGAAAATATTTAGGCAACAGTCAAAAATTTGATTGCTTGTTACAATGTACGTTTTTCCAGTGGTACTGGTAATGTTGAACAACTGGCAAAACAAAAATTTGATGAAATTACCATAGAGGAGTGGCAATGTGTATGTAAATGGGCTCAAAAATATGAGATTGAGTTGACTGAAAGAGAACATATAGGTACTAGATGAATAAAAAGATAAGTGCTGCTGTGTCATTTTTATAGTAAATACAGGAGCCTCTGACGAAAACCCAAAGGAAGAATTATCGGATAATGAAGTGTCCTGTAATAAAGACATATTGTTTGATAACAACAAAAGTATATTTAATAATATACAATCGACCTCCTGCAGTTCTGCCAAGGACTTCCACAATAGATTTAAAGAAGAGTTTTCGGAGTATATGATTCTCTTGTTTACCGGTATTTTTTATATAGGTATATGTAAAGTACAATTTAATCTTTTAACCGTTATCGTGTTTTAGAATTTATTTTATTTTATTTTTTATTCTGTTAATGGCGAAAATAGCAACACCTAATGATCCCGAAACTATCAGTTAATATGTTTTTTTATTTACTTCCAATTTTAATACATTTTCTGCTACATAAATATTTAGTAACCGTTACAAAATATTAACGATACGCCACTGGTACCAAATTTAGTATGATTCGGCGCTGAACATTTGCTTAATTTGGAAAATGGTGGGGTCTGTTGCATGTCTTTTCCATTAAAAATTCAACTCTACCACGATTAGTGCAACACGTATGTACTTTAGCTTATTTATCTCCGGAGTGACTCGGTTGGATAAAGTAAAAAATAGTGAGATAAGAGAACGCTGTGGTGTAAAAGAAGATGTGGTTACAAAAATAGATAAAAAAATGCTTAAATGGTTTGAACTCGTAGAAAGGATGGATGAAGGAAGATTGACGAAACAAATTTATAAAGCGAGTCTGAATGGACAAGTTGGTAGAGTTCGACTTCGGCGAACATATCTTGATCAGATCAACATTGTTTTGAAGAAAGGCCAGGTCAAGAGCACCAACAACCGACGAGAATGTATGAGAGCACTGATGAAAGTAGAGGAAGAAAAAGATGTGTGTAAGAAACGTACCAAGTGGAAAGAAGTGGTCTCTGCCTACCCCTACGAGAAAAAAGCGTGACTATATGTATGTATGTATGTATCTTCTTAACTAATCTAGATCCCATTTTAAAGCTTTTTTTGGTAAAATTAATATATTTTTAGCTTTATTTTGTAATGCAAAAAAAGTGGTTGGAGTTATTAAAATTATTATTTAAAATGTTACTTAGAGATTTTGTTTAGGAATATTAAATAAATTTTAAATCTGATCTAAAAACTAAAAATAACAGAAAATTATCTTTACAAATTACCACATTTAATATGTTATTGTTAAATTCGGAAAACAGCTTCCAAACAATCCTTTTATTAAAAACATTAATTTTTTATAAGCCAACTAGGCAACTAAGCCTCATACAAAAGCGGCGCACAAAGAGGAGACCGAGTAGTATGAAACGCTGTATAATGTATTTTATTTCATTCTCTCGCAGGCTTAAGCCTATATAATTATGTCGCTTTTTAGTGTCGCTTTTTTGTTTTATCGTGTTTCAAATTACAACGATTTAAAAGAAGTTTTACTTTAAAAATTGTGTGTTTACGTTCATACCATCTAGAAGTACATTTAGGTTTAATATAAACAAAATTCAGCACCTCGCATTTTTTTCGCTGTACGCTTCACATAATATGCCCTATATATGAAATTAATATTTTGACCCCAAAGTGTCTTCCCTTGACTCAAGGCACGTAACTAGCCGCTATCTTTCCAAAGGGAACCACTAGCAACTCCGTGCTCAAAAGTTACGAAGAGATACGAGGACCTCATCCTCTGAGGCAAAACTGTTTGGGTCAGATGGTCTTAACTAATCATCCAACCGAGAATGATCGTGGTATGCAAAGTTAGAAGGGTTCAAGTTTGCTACCAGATTGGGTCTACCAGACAGACAGTTGCCAGAAACCTAGAAACAGTCGCATTCCCGAATGTCCCAACCCTTTTAAACAATTGCTGGATACGATCAGAGAAAGACACGTATAAGGTTGTTACACCTCGCTCGTTTTTGACGATTTTCACGTTTTATGCGGTGACCGTATAGAGATGATTTATTAAATAGAGACCAAAGGTCCTTACTTTATTTCCAACGAATCAGATGTCGAGTGCCGATTCAAACTGAATTGGTAACTACTCAACCACACCTTTATTTTTTCAACATGATTACATATTTGAGTTGAAAAATATTTGCGCGATTTTCTTTGTTTATTATCAGGCACGGTTATTCGTTAACCGTAGCTTTTTTAACGTTTTAATCCTAACAATAATAATTTATCTTTACTTAAATATTTTAAACGAAAAACTCGGAATCGGTGTGCAATTTGGACCGCGTCACCTTTGTACAATGGTTCCGACAAAGACCGACCATTTGAATATAAAATACATACTCTAAGGTACTATTATTAGAAGATATGACGCTAACAAAAGAAAAATGCCATGCAATCAACATTAACAATGTAGAAGTTCCACAATCATCATGCGTCAAATACTTAGTAATGCCAAATTAAGTAGGAAAGATCACGTACAAAAGAAACGCAAACAAATAGACCTTAAAATGAGAGAATTATATTGGTTGTTGGGCAGAAAATAAAAAATGTCAATAGAAAACAATGTTTTACTGTATAAGACTTTTATCATTCCAATCTGGACTTATTGTGGGGGGCTGCGTCAGTAAATCCAATGTATTTTACAAAGAGCTCAATTCAAGATTCTGCAAGCAATTGTCACGCTACCTGGTACGTCACAAACCAGATGATACATAAAGACCTTTAAATTTCAACAGTTGAAGAAACAATACATCAGAGAACCTGGAATCGCACACAAATCCCCTACCTCCAACAATTGGTGCATTGAAGAGACGACAGACGACTTAAGAAAAATTGGCTTATAGACCTAATGTCCAACCGAGAACGGTCGCAGTGCGCAAAGATCGAAAGCTTGCTTGCAGTTTGATAAGCATTTACTTTTAACTAAAAACCCAAAATAAGATGACCTTCCGGTGGTTCCAAGCTCAGAAACAACTGCCAAAAGCGATCAGAGGAAGACATAATAAAATTTATTAAAAATAATTACGTATTACAAATGAAATTGTTAGAACTTTTATAAAGAAAAAGATATTAGCAATCCTATGGCTACATAATCAAAATAATTCACCCATACTAAATTTTGAAGGAAAAACATATTTTAAAAAATTGGATGATTAAATAAAATAAGAATATGAAATGCTTAAGTTTGATCCGATAAATAGTAAAAAATGGAGAAATATTGTCAACTACATTACAATGCAAAATGTTACAGATTATTTATTGAAAAAAAATATATAATGACAGTTAATGTTAGAGACCAGTTGTTTAAGTGCACGCTCAATAAGTATAATCAACTAGTTTATAATTTAAAGTTTAAATTGCTCAGAAATAGGATTTGGCAGCGTCTGTTTGACCCACTCTTAATGCGTTCGATAATTTGTGTGAAACATAAATTATACAATAAAACTCTTGTGTGTTTCATTTTAAAAATTGTATTTATTACTTCAATATTGTTTCTAATTTTGCTATTCTATCTATCTACTAACTTTTTTGACAATTTTTCAGCACTCTCATTAAAGCTTGTTTATAATTTTAAACTTTTAATGCATTAAGTGAAAATATTATTAAAAACATTTTAACATTTAAATATTATTTTAATATCAAACTACAAATAGTTCGTTTAATTATTACACTATTTTTTATTTAACTGATTATCCAAATTAGTTTGTCTTTTATAATGCACCAACTTACCGTCTATTAAAAATTTATAGTCCCCTTTTATTCCCCGCCCTGGATAAGTGATCATAAAATTGGCTACATAATCGAAGGCTGCATTTTTGTTGTATTTTGCTGCAACCATTACTTTCTGGTTAGCATTTCTGTTGGAATCCCAATTGATTTCAAATTCCAATGCTTTATCGTATTGTTGATTATATAAATACACAACAAAAACTATATCTCGAATTCTAAAACAAAATTTCAAATAATATAAAAACTTGGAGGGGCATCTAATTACTTTCTTTCAAGAAATTGGAGTATTTTTTAAAAAACCACTTTTACTTATTTAGAACTTTGAAAAAGGTACTTGCTTCCTTGGAATTAAAAAGTTTTAATATTATTAATTTTCTGATCTCGAGCCAATTGTAGCAGCATCTTTTTTCGAATATTAAATAGTTTTACTAACGAATGATTTAACGCAAAACTTTCACATTTCATTTTCGACTTGAAATTAAACAAGTTTGTAGATATCACTTCTGAAAAAAAAATACTTACTGATCAAAATGAATATTTGCATTGATTTTTTTAAAGTCTCCATCGTAAATAGAACCTGAATATGTGTACAGCTTTGTTTCGTATTTGAATTTAGCTTCATTTTTTGTTTTATTTTCCGAAATACTTTGATGCAGGAATGAAATTTCATAATCGTAGTTTTCTTTTTTTTCTATATCTCCCTGAACACAAAAACAAATTAGGTTTATAACGTATTTTGTTTTCTTTTTATTTTGTAATAAGGGTGATCTGTGTGATACACAAATTTAACATTTTACTACACAGCGTTAAAATTAGAAAAAATGTAACGTTTAAGACGGGTCGACAGATACAAAAATAGAAAAACGATTTTAAGTTAAATGGTGGTGTTTAAAAAAACGACGGACTTAGAAATGAAAAGGGAGAGTTAAGTGTGAGTGAACCGTTGTCACAGCTCCGACAGCCAAATAATGAAACAATGTCGGTGGTAATTAATACCCAACACTGACAGTTGATAACTGCAGCCACTCGAAAAATTGATTTTACTGCTTATCTTCATTGTCGTTTCTAGATTTTTCAAGATTGATAAGAAAATAATTAACGTGAATAAATGATTTATTTGAAATTTTGATTGTATATCACCAGTGATATTGGGGATAATTTTACAGGTACAGGGTTTATAATTTAGACTTTAAAATTTCAATAGATTAATAGTTAATAAAAGGTGCAAGATTAGTTTGTAGTAATTTTTTTTTATGTTATTCTATCTTGACATACCGGGTGTCTTAGTTGTAATGTTCCAACGTTATATCTCAGTTGTTTAAATAAATTTAAATTCAAAATTTAAAACGTTTTTAGAGACCCAATGTCATCTAAAAGAAGAACAACATCCAGTAACTTCCAGTTTGACCAAATACGAAATTTAAATCACGCAACATTTGGCTCGACGCCAAAGTTACATTTCTTAATACCTTAGCAGCATTAAGTGCTTTAATTTTATTTTTGATTCTGTGTTGGAGATCGTTCAAATTTACAAAAGACAATTTGTACACTCTTTCCTTTAAATAACCCCATAAGAAATAATCCAAAAGTGTAAGATCGAAAGACCTTGCTACCCATATATGCCGAATCACTGACCAGCCACCACTGCATAATTGTGTGCGAGTACTTCATTGTTTTGAGAGTACACGTTGGCACGCATATTTAGTGGCAGATCTTTTAACAGTATAGGCAAATCGTCTTGCAAAAATTGCAAATAATTAATCCCAGTAAAAGTACCTTCATGAAATTTCGGTCCAATTATAAATCCATCAATCATAACACACCTTACATTCATTTTTTAAACTTTTAGTTAGTTAGTCTTCTGTATGAAGAAAACATTATTTTAAAACTAGTATAATGGCAGTTATGCCGATCACTATCCAACTAACTTTGCAAGAAAATTAAGTTTGGCACCAGGCATTGTTAAGTAAATTATCTGCCTACAGTATCCCAACCAAACTGCGTCAATGGCTCTTGAGCTTCATGCAAGATCGCTCCTTACATGTGGCAGTTGATGGTATTTCTTCTGATGCGTTTAAAACCAATGCCGGGGTCCCCCAGGGTTCCAACCTGTCCCCCACCTTATTTCTTTTACACATCAACGACTTCTTGAAAACCACCACGAACCCCATTTACAATTTCGCAGACGATAGCACACTTGTCTCAACTTTCACATCATATCGATCACTTTCGGTGAATGATACAAATAGACTTAGACAGGAACAGGTTGATTCCATCAATAGAGATCTTAAAGCAATCGTCGAGTGGGGAACCAACAATCTTGTTCAGTTCAACGCCCAAAAAACACAAAGCGCCACGTTTTCCAAGAAAGTGAATTCCTCAAATCATCCCATCACAATGTCCGGAAATACCCTTGAACCAAGTCCCTCCATCTCGATTTTGGGAGTCACGGTGTCCAATAATATGTCTTGGCATGACCATGTTGCTAACATCGCAAAGTCGGCAAGCCAGAGGCTAGGTTTTCTGTGGAAAGCCAGAAAGATTTTTACTCCTGATCAACTGTTGACGATGTACAAGGCTCAAATCCGACCTCTACTGGAGTATTGCTCGCACATTTGGGGTTCAGCAGCAAGGCATTCTCTTCGTCTTCTAGATTCCATTCAGAAAAGAGCCATTCGCCTGATAAACAGCTCAACTCTCACAGATACCCTTCACCCTCTAGAACATAGAAGAAGTGTTGCAGACCAGTTATTACTCTACAGATATTTCCATGGCAGATGCTCCAGAGAAATAAAAACTCTTGTACCACCATTGGCCACATTCGGCTAAAGAACTCTGCACGCTGATCAGTCTCACCCATTTACTCTCAAGATTGACACTACAAGGACCAATCTTTATCAAGAATCCTTCTTTTACAGAGCTGCTACGGAATGGAATAAGCTTCCAAAATCAGTTTTTCCAGATAACTATGACCTGCAACTTTTCAAAAAGCGTGTCCACAATCATTTCCTTTGTATAATCCCTTCCCCTTCTAATAGTCGCAATGCGGGCCGTCCGCGGCCCACACGATAGTTCTACCCTTTTTGCGACTATTTTCATTAAAAAAAAAAAGTCTTCTGTTATGATTTATTTCTTAAATGTTAATTTCAATTTTTAGGGCATAATACGATAATTTTTCGTAGTCGAAAATATAGAATTGTTATAAGCGATTTGTTTATAAAAAAATATCTGCACCACTGAATTCGTAATGCTTCCAAATAGCTATCAACAAAATTTCACAGAAATATATTTTTCAATAACAAGTTATGACAACTTCAAAGTTTAAAAACTTCCTCGGCTAACCAAATGAACAATATCAATAGATAGTCATGGAAATTATGTTTTATTTTTTAATAATTCTGAGAATAAATTACCACTGGAGAGAAAAATATTTAAAGTAACATAAATAATAAAAGAACCGAATTACATTTAACGCTACATGCAATTGAATAAATAATAAGACCTAATATTTCCATTTAAATCTTAGTTGCATACTATCGGTAACTTTATTTTCGTACAGTTGTTATTTTAATCTGTATCATGGCTAAAGGATTAAATGTGAGAAAAAATTGAAATAATATGTCTATTGGGAGACAATAATAGAAGTGTCAGAGAGGTTTGTAGAATATTTAATGCAAAACATGTAGATCGTCCTAGTATTAGCTATGGCACGGTGAACAAAGTAGAAAAAACATTTGTGAAACTGGTGCATTATCAAAAGACTTTCTAAAAATTAATCCTGTGCAAAGGAGAAACCGAAAATAAACAAATTATTTTAAATTATTTTAGAAATAATCCTAATACCAGAGTAAGAAATGCCAGTATAAATTTAAATGTTCATCGAGAAACTATTCGGCGATGTCTCAAAACAAACAATATTAAACCTTTAAACCCGACATTTTTACACACAATGTAAGAAGGTGAAGAGGCAAAACGTTTGGAATATTATTTATGGGCTTAAGGGGAATATTTAAGCAACAGAAATTTTCTACAAAAATTTATGTTTACCGACGAAGCCACGTTCACTACAAATGTAGTAGTATCGTCACAAAATTGTCGCTATTAGACAGCCCATAACCCCCACTGGGTAATAAACTGTAAAAGCCAGTATTCCCAAAAATCAACGTTTGGTTTGGAATACTAAACAAACAGATTATTGGTCCTTTCTGTTTTGAAGAAAATATTAACGCGCAGAACTTTTTAGACTTTTTTAATAACGTTTGTGGGATGTCATTCACGAGTTACCAATTAATGAACGATTAAATCTACTTTTCCAGTTAGATGGGTGTTCAGTTTATTATGCCAGAGCTGTGGGGCAAAGGCTGAAGGAACATTATCCAAACCGATGAATAGGCCACCCAAATCTCCAGATCTAACAATTTTAGACTTCTTTCTCTGGGGACTAATCACAAAAAAGGTTACAAAACCCGTCCAAGAAGCAAAAACGAACTTTGTGCAAGGATTTTATAGGCTTGTGCAGAAATTACCCCACAAGAACTGAGGAATGTAATTAAAAACATTCGTAAGCGCTATAACAAATGTATCGAACTAGATGGTGGCTTGGTAGAAATAACAAGCATTTAAAATAAAATAAAGTGTAATATTTGGGTATTTTTTTATTACATTTAAGTTTTTTATTCAATTTCCGTCCGTTTAAAGTTAAATGTTATTCCGTTACTTTTATTAAATATTACGTTACTTTAAATATTTTTTTTTACTGGTAGTTTATTCTTAGAATTATTAAAAAATAAAACATAATTTCCATGGTCATTTATTGATAGAGGGTGTTCTTTTGTAACTGTTAGCCGAGGAAGTTTTCGAACTTTAAGTTGTTATAACTTTGTTATTATCAAATATATTTTTGTAAAATTTTAGTGACATCTATTTGGAAGCATTCTGAATCCAGTGGCGTTGATATTTTTTTAATAAACAAATCGCTTATATCAATGCTCTATTTTCGACTACGAAAAAATATCGTAGTATGCCCTAAAAATTGGAATAAACATTTAAAATTTTGTTTCGAAGTAAATGTTCTATTATTTGACATTAAAAAAAATTGGTTAAAATTGGTAAATAAATCAAATTAAATTTTACATGTGTGTTTCCAATATAAATAAGTCACACTATAGATAGCAATCTTTTTCAATTTGTTCAATATGTTCAATAGACATATGTGGATCAATAAGTACTTTTTTCAAAACATCAGTACTGTGACCATCATCAATAGCAGATTTTTTTAAAAATAGCTTGTTTCTTGTAAAAGATTCCACTTATTGACTCCTGATGTCAAAGCATACCTAGTATTTTATTTAAATTGTTTTAATATTACTATTTTATGACTAACGTTAAAAAATATTTTAATGTTTGTTTTAATTTTATTTATATATTGTTATTAAACCACAATACAAAGTTTAATACCCCATTGAAAAAATATTGTTCGCAGAATTGGAATTTTTAAAATTAAATATACAGTGTGTCATTAAAATTTCAAAAGTTAGGCTCGTTTGTGGTCAAATCGAAAGTGACTGAATTTTGTTATTATTTTTCTTTTAGATAGCATTACGTCTCCATAAATCGTTAAAAATATTGAATTTAGATTTATTAAAACAACTGATATATAGCGTTGGAACAATACAACTGAGACACCTGGTATACATCAATGATGAAAGATGAAAAGGAAACATTTTATTTTTGTCATCAAATTGCAGCTTATCAAGAAACAGTATTATATGTATAAAAGCAATAAGTACAATTAGTTATAAAAATTATTTTGATGGCTTAACATGGCTTAGGTAGCAAAAAAATTATCTAGTTTTATTACATTTTAAAACTCGAAAATATAATGGGGGTATTAAATCACTTACCGCTACTTCCATGCTTACCTTTAGTTCGAACTTTAATACGTCATTGTCATGATAAAATTGCAGGTCAATGGTGATATCTTTAAAATGGGGTGACATCAGGAGAAGCTTTACATGATGATCGGACGAAAGGGAATTGCTTTTATCCTGATAAGATGCAACGGCGTTCATACTGTGTCCGCTAAACCAAGTTCCTTTAAAATTGATCTGAAATTTTTCAAATAATTTATTAACTTTTGAATATTTTTGAACAACGTTCGACAAATGCAATAACATCATTTTTTAACAAAAGTGTTTTAGTCAGCACTAGCCAAATCTGTAAAAAAAATAATATTGATATCTAAAAAAAGGCTTTGATTTAAAAATCACTAAAACTAAAATTAAGAAAAACATTTAAAAGAAGATTTTTTAAACGTTTGCTATTAAAATGCAACATTAATAATTACAATTTTAAGTTATTAAACCACAGTTAATTTATATTAATTAATATTTTATTATAGCAATTTTTAATGAGCTTTTTTTACCAATTTTATTACAGAACAGGCTAAAAGCCTACACCTCTTTATCGGTCATAGCATGAACTTATTTGTTTGCAGATTCCTGAAAATATTTGCCATAAAGTGAATAATATTTTAAATATTTCTTTTTATTAAAAAAAATGTAGTAACTATTTAACAAACTAAAATAAATGTATTAATTATGAATATTTTATTAAGCTGCTGGATGTGTTTAAAATTATTAAGGTAGACTCACCATAAAATCATTTGTTTGTTTTTCTAAAATTTCCAGTCTTAAAATCATAGGAGTGAATGATGGAATTGTTATGTTGACATGAGTTTTAATTTGTTCTAAACTGGAACGAGGACGCGACCAGGATATCGTTATGGAAACTTCTTTGTTCTTTCCATACTGGACAACGAGTGCAGAATTAATGTCATGTCGATACGTTTCGTATGTGAAGTCACCCTTCAAGTTTAAATTGCTGGATTTTCGTATGATTGAAGTTTCAATTTTAAATTTTCGTTTGCCGTCTTTGAGAATAGAATGAGCTGTTATCGTTTCGAATTTAAAGGTGCTGTCATCTGCGTCTGGGTGATCCTTAGGTAAGGGACTTTGGTATAATTTGAAAATTAGGTCCTTATGAGTCTCACTTCTCTAAAAACATATTTTATTTTTTTTTGCTGGTGACAAAATATGCAGACAATTTTATTTGTAGTTACACAATATTATTCCCAAAAAAGTATAAATGTAACAATTAAATTGTTGTTAGTTATTCCAGCTCGTGACAGGTAAATTAATGCTATTGTTAAATAAAATTTATTGGTTTGTTAAAAATTTTAAGACAGATATTTTATTATGTTTGTTCATGTTCTGCTTTTACCGAAGCATTTATTGTACGAAAAATGCGAATAAAAGATAATCAAGTCAAAATTACAATATTTAATTAATTACAATTTAACATTAATCAGAATATAGTTGGTCTTTTTTTACTGCTACAGTATTTGAATTTTGACTACATTCCTACGGTGTTCCATACCCTCATTGTACTGTCAATTTAAAGATTTTTCTAAAGATATAAATATAAAAAAACTTATGTCATTGAAATTCAGAAGTGTGTTGGTTGTGCTAAAAAGAATATCTTACTTGGAAAATGATATTCAATTATTTGTGGAAATAAAAAAATATCCGTTTTTCAAAATAGAGAAGATAAATAATTTGCAAATTTTCCTTTCTCGTTGATACAACTCAGCATTTGAATGATTTAAACATGGAATTTTAAAGAAAAAAACATCACATGTTTAATAAAACTAATACTTTTAATAGCAAACTCGAAATTTGGCACAAACATCCGCTATAAAACAATACGCCGTCACATTTGCACATTAAAAAAAATGGTAATGGAAACAATTCCGAATGAGTTACAAATGGAAGTAATAGATTTACAAAGCAATACAGATTTAAGAAATAAATTTCAAAATGTTGACATTCATAACTTTAATCAAAATTACATCAAATTATAGAAATCCCACGTTTAAGCGCACATACAAAACAAATAACACTTATTGGAAGCTCTCATGTCTGAGAACAATTATTTTCTGCATAAAATATTTAAGGTCCCATTACGTAGTAAATCTAATTAATTTTTGAACTTATTAAAATGTAAATTTCCTGTTAATTATAATGAGTTTCTATAATAGATTTTTTAAATTCTTTTTTATTATTAACTATTATAAAAAAATTTTTAACATTAAATTTAACTACCGCGTTTGTAGTCTTAAGAAAATCTGGCAACACTGCAGGCCGCGTGGTGTCCACAATAATATGAAAAATAATGAATGTTGTTTGGATAGTAATGGTGATTATAAAAGTGACAATAATTTGAATTGTAATGGTGCTGTGAACGATGATGATGAGGATGATCGTTATGATAACAATGATGACGATAATAATAACAGCATGAATAAAGTGATAGACGAAGATTGCGAAACAGAAAATAAAATATTAAATGATGAATTTGATGTCTATGAATGAAAGTATGATAATTTTAATTTAATGTAAAAAAGCATGCGTAATATTGTAATAGTAATATTTATAATAATATTAATATTTATCTCAGTAATATTAATGTGTTGATAATATATTATATATTGTTTATGAAATTAAAATATTTTCATATGATACGAGTTTTACATATTTAATTCAAAAAGAGAGGAAAATAAAGAGCACGTTATTATCGACATGCTGCCGTGCGATGTTGTCAGATTTTTTTATTGCAAATGGCGACCTAACATCTAAAGCGGTAGTGAGTTCAGAACGAATAATTACAGGAACTTCAAAACAAAATATATCTCTGCAATTATTGGAAACCCCGCTTGTTTTTGGGCTCGAAAAATCGCAAACCGTCTGAACTTACTAACAGTGAAGTTTTTTAACCTTGCAAGTTTTATAGAACATAAATTTTTCGATTCTTTTAAAAATTATTCCACTTCCGGTAAAAATAATATTAAGTTAATGGTAACTTTAAAATGAATTATTTCGCTTAAATTATCGGAAAAGTACCTAATTCTTTATTTTAATCGATGCAAAATCATTTACTTTATAAAATATTTCAAATTCAGGCAGCCATCTAAAAACTCATAAATGTTATACACATCCTTAAAAGCGATCACTGATCGAAATTAAGTAATGTTTTCATTTAATGTGTGTTTTATTTCTAAAAATTTTTACGCAAGTTTTATTTTGTGAATGATAAAATTTCAGTTCAACATTTAGTGTTTGTAGGCACTAAGTAAAATAAGTTTTTTACGTGCGGCCCACACAATATTAAATTTGTAGCAAGCCCATTGTAAAAAAAAGATTGCTAATCCCTGGCCTAAATGATCATTATTATCCAAGCGGTATCAGTAATGTGATTGGAAAAGAATCAGTGTTCCTATTTAATTTTATTTTTAAATTACACAGTTTATTGGTACCCATTATACAACGAATATTTAATATATAAATAAAAATTATGGTAATTTTCTAAAAATAAAAAGCATAAAATTTAAAAATTTATAATAGATTTGCTTTGTTTAAACAATTAAAACGATTGCACTGCTTGCCTACTTAATTGTTTTCTGATGAGAATAGATTATAAAAAATATAGGTACCTACTACAGTTTATTTTTGGAATATGTATAATTTTTTGGCTTTTGTTTCTATTAAAGCTAATTTAATTATTATAATAAATAATCATATAAAAAACCTTTTGAATGATTAAATAAAACAAAAACAATCACAAATACTTACGTGAAAGGTTGCATTGGCATCCAAATTCATATTAGGATAAGCAGTGGAAATAATACCCAAAAATGCATCATATATTTCAATGTTTTTCTTGTGAGATTTGTCTCCTAATCCAAACTTAACGGTAACCCTTTGTTTGTTTGTATGTATAAATTGGTAATCGTTTGTTAAAGTACCTTGTATCGAGGTTTCTCCTTTTAGAATATACCCATATAATACTGACATGAAGCGTTTGGTTTCGAATTTTAATTTAACACTGTACTGTGATAAACCTTTTTTATTCATAGTATCAACATAACCTAAAAATGAATACGATATAAAAAAACAATAGCATTTTTTAGGATTTTTCTTTTCCACTATCGAGTACCCGGCATGCATTGTAATGCCAGGCGAAGAAAGTGATTGTGCTTTAAATCTGCTTTTTGAAGTGCTTTTGGATACACAATATTTTTTGTTTTTCCTTCTGGTGCGTGCGTACACGAATAAGTTAGATAGTTTTTCGGCGCGTGAACAGATTACATACACCTGTCAATGTGAGAGGGACGGATTTTCCAAATTTAGTCCACATGTCATTTGAAAACATGAATTGAACTTGCTTATGTTTTTTTACTGAAAATAGTCGCAAAAAGGGTAGACCTATCGTGTGGGCCGGAAAGCGACTATTACAAGGGGGAGGGATTATAGAAAGGAGATTATTGTGGAAGCTTGTTCCATTTCGTAGCAGCCCTGTAATAGAAGGATTCTTGATGGAGATTGGTCCTTGTAGTGTCAATCTTGAAAGTAAATGGATGAGACTGATCAGCGTGCCAAGTTCTTCGGCCGAATGTGGCCAGTGGTGGTATAAGAGTTTTTATTTCTCTGGAAAATCTGCCATATAAATATCTGTAGAGTAATGTCTGGTTTGCAACTCTTTTTCTATGTTCTAGTGGGTGAAGGGTATCTGTGAGTATTGAGCTGTTTATCAACCGAATGCACCTTTTCTGAATGGAATCTAGAAGACGAAGAGAATGCCTTGGTGCTGAACCCCAAATGTGCGAGCAATACTCCAGTAGAGGTCGGATTTGAGCCTCGTGCGTCGTCAACAGTTGATTAGGAGTAAAAAACTTTCTAGCTTTCCACAGAAAACCTAGCCTCTGGCTTGCTGACTTTGCATGTTAGCAACATGGTCATGCCAGGACATATTATTAGATACCGTGACACCAAAAATCGAGATAGAGGGACTTGATTTAAGGGTATTTCCGGACATTGTAACGAAATGATTTAAGGAATTAACTTTCTGGGAAAACGTGGCGCTTTGTGTTTTCTGGGCATTGAACTGAACAAGATTGTTGGTTCCCCACTCGACGATCGCTTCAGGATCTCCATTAATGGTGTCAACCTGTTGTTTGCCAAGAATTGTTACGATTGGCTTGTATCACCTGATACCAATGTTGATAGTGGTTCTGCTGATAAATTTAATTTTGATATTTTAACTTTTTCACTCGAGTAGTACATTCCTGGCGATTAAATTTAAAAGCACTGCAATACACGCATAATTTATCCATTTTTTTAATAATTACTCTTGGATAAAAACTGTATGATAATAAGGATCGTAATGAAATGCACCAAGATTAAAGTAACATGCAGTGTTCGTCTAGATCGAGCAGTGCGTACTCGAGCCGTTTCCAGTCTTGCATCCCGCTGAACATATGTTTCAGATGAACGTGCTTGAGCAGACGTACTCAAACGGTTTTCAATCTTACTTTCCGTTGTTTGCTGGTTTTTGAAACTTGTGATGCCTTTTTCCTTTTTGGTTGAGGTTCAGATCAACCAAACGCTTTTCGTTTGGGTGGCATAATTGATTTGACAGCTTAAAAATGCTTGTTAATGACAATTACAAATTCACCAACGATGAGATATTATTCTTTTTGACAAATTAAAAAAAATAATAAACAATGCTTGTTTAGATTAAAAGTTAATCAATCAGTAATTAAATATCTGATGGGTTCCCGTATACTGCTGATTTGAAACGAAACGAATTGTCATATTTTGCTTAGGTACGTCATCTACCTTTTGTAAAACAATAGTATATACACATGGTCTAAAAACAGATAATGCTAGTCTTTCTTAAACGCCAACAAAATGTCCTCGAAACTCATCATACAACACAAAATTGGATGTTAATTTATATCTAGTTATTAATGGAATGTTGGTGTTGGAATCACAGATTAATATTTTAGTGTCAAATAAAAAACCGCGTGAATATAACGTCACAATGTTTATATGCTTTGTCGACTATTCGAAAGCGTTCGACTTATAATTGGGACGAACTTTGGCAGATCTTAGAGGAAATGGGCACACCAGGCCACCTAATACAACTGATACGGAACCTCTATGAACACAGCACAGCAAGGGTCAAAATAGATTAAACTTACTCAAACAAATTTGACGTTAAAGCAGGTGTTGGACAAGGGTGTATCTTGTCACCAATCATCCTATTTAACATATATAGTGAGTACGTCATGCGCAAAGTACTCGATGAATGGTATGGGGGGATTGCAGTGGGAGGAAAGCGCATAAGTAATCTGAGATATGCCGATGATACTCTCATATTGGCGACAGATCAACACGAGCTGGAAATGTTCATGACAAGACTGGGAAATATAAGCAAAGACTACGGCTTAAAACTAAATATCAGTAAAACTAAAGTCATGATGGTAGACCGGAAAACGAACAACTCTCCGCATATCGGACAGGTAGCCGGTTTCGAAGTAGTGGATAAATTTATTAATCTTGGCTCCCTCATCACCAACACAGGAGGTAGCGAAGCCGAAATAAGGCGACGGCTAGCAATAGCAAGAACGGCCACAGCTAAACTGACACGCATATGGAAGTACACGTCAATTAGTAAAGCTACGAAAATCAGGCTGGTCTCTACTTTAATTTTCCCAATTGCATTATTCGCGGCTGAAACCTGGTCGATCAGACAATCAGACAGAAAGAAAATAGATGCATTTGAAATGTGGGTTTACCGACGAATGCTCCGAATATTATGGACGCAGCACCGCACCAATGTATCAATCTTAGAAGAACTGAAAATCGAGGACAGGCTGTCCAAGAGAATTAACCGAAGCAAAGTGCGGTATTTTGGGCACGTCTCCAGAAGACCGAATGCTTTAGAAAAGCTGGTGGTTCAAGGCAAAGTCGACGGACGAATGTCACGAGGAAGATCTCTAACCCGATGGGTAGACGGAATTACAAGCTTGACTGGACTCTCTCTGCATGAAGCCACAGAACTAGCCCAGAACAGAGAAGAGTGGAAAAATGGTAGAAGCATAGTGCCACCGAATCCCATTCGCAACCTTAATACATTTCGACTATAACCTTATTTGTAACTCACCTGAGAAACTTAATATACGTTTCCCGTTTACCCCTAAATAAATATTGGGTTTGTAAGAAAATCCGTGTTTAAGAGGGAATCGTTTAAATGCTGCACTGGCTTCAAAGTGGTTTAAGTTATTTATGTCGAGTTCTACTTGTATAAACTTCTCGCTGTCGGTGTTCTTATATCGTCCATACGCCACAACTGTTCCAGCAGCAGAGACAATGATCATGGTTACGTTTTGAGTTTGTTTGTCAAGAGTAATATTAGCAGCTATTAATCTTTTAATAGCTGATCCAGGTGTATCAAAAGTCACCGATATCACACTTGAGTATGGGGCTTGTACCCATTTATATTCAAATAAGTAGACGGTTGCTGTGGGATCTGCTTTTTGTAAAGACATTCTGAAATTAGCGGGTCCGACCATTAACAGGTATGGTATGTTCGTGATTTTTGTTAAATTCACAAAATCGTAACTCATACACAACTTAAGTCCTATCGTTTGGTCAATAATAGGCCAGGAACATAAGTTGTTCGCAATTCTGTTTGTTGCTATACCTTTTTGAACCTCCTCTTTATCATTTTTCTTGACCAATAACTCAGATCTGTAAAATATTACAAAAAAATATTTACGGAAATTTTAAAATAAAATATTAGTGAAGATTTCGTTAAAAATGAAAAAATTATAATTAATAATAAACATTCCACAAAAGTATAAATATACCTGGCTACAAAAATTTCGTTCTTTTTTCTGGGCAAGTTAAATTTCACGCTAACTAATCTCGATCCTTTAACTTTTATTTCTCCTTTAATAGCACTGTCACTATATAAATTTGTTTTTAGCTTTATTCCAGTACTTGCATAAAAAGCATCAACAGACATCTCTCCGGTCAGGTCCACAGACACTGTAGGTTGTACATCAGCTAGAATTGTTTATTCTTTTTTTAGTATTGGATATTTTATTAAGGATTTTTTGTTTTTTTTTTGTTGAAGCTAATATTTTTTTGTACTATGTACATTTTGTAATTTAAATTAAAGTGCCATTAATTTTTATATTAATCTAGACCAAAGATTTTGATTACTTCATTAAGACAATTTTAAACATTTAAGGTATTTTTCCTTACTATATTAAACTATTTAATACATTTTAGATTTATTAGTAAAATTTTAATTGTAATGACTAAAATAATATTGTGTATTTAGGAAAAAATAAATGAAAAAATGACCTGTTAGATCGACTTCAAACTCTTTGTCTTTAGAGTATCCTGCTGACATTAAGGAGCCATATAATTTTATATTTATTGACGCTGTTCCTGTGGCTGTGAGAGAAAGAGGTAAACCCGCACCGCAAGGAACGACGTATTTTCCATCCAAAAACATGGCGGCTTTGTTGTAATTGATTTCCTGTAGAGAAAGTAATTAAATGAACTATTGGGAAAGTCTACATAAATATTAGTAACAGCAGTTTTGCTTTGTTATTTTATCTTAGTACAGTCAAAAAAGAAGTATGTTTGTAATTATATTAATAACTTTATCTACGGGTACACAATATAGGGTGGGCCATAAGTCAGTTGCCACTAAAAATCATTGGACTTTTTTGCCTCCCATGGTGGTGTCAATTGTGAACTTGACCTAGTGTAATGTACCCATAAGTCAGCTGACAATAGCTTTTTAAGGTTATGTTGTTTGTATTTATCTGCAAACAATTAATATAAAGTGTATTTGTTTTGCGGAACGTTTTCCAAACATCCAACGTTCGTATCCATAAAATATTCGCAAATTAAATTTATGATTTGAAGGTACTGGGTCGGTAGCGGAGCTTCCTCGTTAAGGTAGGCCAAAGCCTGTTATTACAGAAGATAATCTTAATGTTATCGCATCATATTTTGTGCAATCACTGACCAAATATTTAAGCTAAGCGTCCAAGGAGTCTGAAATAGCAGGAACAAGCATACAAAAAGGATTATTATTATTATTGAACTGTACTAGTATTTGTGTGCCGATAATAAATTTGCATTCTTGACAACTGACTTCTGGCCCACTGTGTACATATATTTTTAATTAAAATACAAAAAGACAATTAAATTTTTTTTATTTGTGTCATAACAGTTTAAAAATTATTTAATAATTAACTAAGGCAACAAGAATATAATAACAATTATGTATGGTAGTAAATGTTGGGTTTGGCAGAAAAAGCATGAAAATAGGATTCATGCTGCGGAAATCAGTAGTCTGAGAAGTATAGCCGGAGTGATTCGGTTGGATAAAGTAAAGAATAGTAAGATAAGAGAACGCTATGGTGTAAAATAAGATGTGGTTACAAGGATAGATAAAGGAATGCTTAGATGGTAGAAAGGATGGATGAAGGAAGATTAACGAAACAAATTTATAAGGCGAGTGTGAATGGGCAAGTCGGTAGAGGTCGACCTCGGCGAACTTATCTCGATCAGATCACCATTGTTTTGAAGAAAGGCCAGATCAAGAGTACCAACAACCGACGAGCTTGTATGAGAGCTCTGATGAAAGTAGAGGAAGCAAAAGATGTGTGTAAGAACCGTAGCAAGTGGAAGGAAGTGTCTCTGACTACCCCTACGGGAAAAAGGAGTGACTATATGTATGTATGTATATAACATACTTATAAATTTGTTTCGTCAATCTTCCTTTATCCATCCTTTCTACGTGTCCAAACCATCTAAGCATTTCTTTATCTATCTTTGTAACCACATCTTCTTTTACACCATAGCGTTCTCTTATCTCACTATTTTTTACTTTATCCAACCGAGTCACTCCGGCTATACTTCTCAAACTACTCATCTCCTCAATATTAATCCTATTTTCATGCTTCTTCTGCCAAACCCAACATTCACTACCATACATAATTGTAGGAACCAACACACCTCTAAGCACAGCCAGACGTGCCTTTTTTGACACTTTTTGGCTGTTCATAAAGCTATATATATATTTATATATATATATATATATATATATATATATATATATATATATATATATATATATATATATATATATATATATATATATATATATAGTGATAAGCAAATATGTGGAACCGAGTAAATTTTAATAACAAATTAAATATAGCTTGGTATATTACAGTAAATTATGCATTTGGTATAAACGTTCTTAAAAATTCTTCATGATTGCGTTAATAAAATTTGCTAGCAAAAATATTAATTTGTTGTTGAATTTAAATAAAAAAAAAAATTAACAATTCAGATTAATATTTATTGCTTTAAAATGTCAGCTAGTGTTGTTCTTTTAGTGTCCCACCTGAAAAATCGACAAAAATATTTTTAAAAATTGGTTTTAAAGGTACACGGTGCCGAGTTAGAATATTACAAAATTAATCTTCCTTGAAACTCTTAAAACCAACAGTAAACGAACCAAAATACATATATAGAGAGTATACCTAATTTCACAAAGTTGTTTTAACACTCTGCCTTTACTCGACTACAACGACAAGGAGTTTAGCGACTAGGGCGTAAATATAATAAAATTTACAAGAAATATCAACTTGCTCATACAGAAAACAAGATCACTGTATCAAGACTAAGATACGAGTTGAAAGAGCGTTGTTTTGCTGTCATTAATCGTTATTATAACCGGCTATAAAATGGAAAATAAATTACATATTTTTAATAGGATCACTGTGTTATTTTTGTAAAGAATTTTAATATATTCGATCATGTTTCAGATAACGTTCACTTATAAATCAATGCTTTTCTTTGGAAGTCAACAGGTCTTACATATTATCTGATAAAACTAAGTATACCATTATAAAACAAGACTTTTAAGTGTTTACTTGAACATGAAATATAGGGTGGGCCTTAAGTCAATTGTCAATAGAAATAATTACACTTTTTTTGCCTTCCTTGGTTGTGTCCGTTGTGTAAGGTACCCATAAGTCGTCAGCTGACACTAGCAGTCTGAGGTCATGTTGTTTGTTGTTATTTGATAACATTGTTTGCAAACATGGTGAAAACACCAGTGATGCTTGCGATTTGTTTGCGAAAGATTTTTCAAAAATCTTACCTCCATCTTGACAAGGTATTCGCAAATTAGCTGTAGCCTGCGGCTTTGTGGAATTTGGTTTCATCTTAATATCTTAAAATGAGAATAAGGGATATTTTTTTTCTTGACATCCAATTTAACATCAAAAAATTTCTTTATAGACCACCAAATGCGTATTAAAAATGAACCGTGACATCTAATGAATTTTTGATAAATTAAAATTTAAAAAGATGCCAGTCACGTGAATTGTTATAAAAATGTCTAAAGCATGTTTTAAAAATAAACAGCGCCACCTATTGATTTTTTTAGGAACTAAACTATAACACTAAATAAAATCTAACCGAATTTTTGTAACGTTGTTGTTTGTTCGTGTTGTGACGTCTATAGCACTTTAAAGATAGCAATTATTATGTACCTTGTAACTTTTTACGCTAAAAAGATTTTTAAATGAAAATAATAAGTTTTATCTACCAGTGAAAACCGCTTTAAAATCCGTTTGGTAATTTTAAAATGTGCCTGAACAAATTGACAAACAAACAGAAAGACAACAAATTAGAAAAATTGGTTTATGTTTTGGAAACGTACGAATAATCATATGAGCTTACAAAAATGGATTTATTTTAAAATCACAGACAGCCTTTTTAATTTGATTTATAGATTTAATTTAAAATAAAAGAGACTGGATCGGTAAAAAAAGCTTCCTCGTTTAGGTAGAACAAAGTCTGTTACTACAGAAGATAATCTTAATATTGTTGCGCAATGTTTTGTAAAATCACCGACTACATCTCAAAGAACAGCGTCTAAGGAGTATGAAGTAGCAAGAACAAGACTTATACGAAGAATTTCTGAAAAGTCTGAAATTTAGACCACACAGGCCTACTTTACTTTAAGACCTAAATGAAGATGATACGGACAGGCGTCTGGGATTTTTGAGAGTTGTCCACAATTTGACAAGAAGCCGATCACAACTTTTACAAAACTATTCTTTGGAGCGACGACGAAGCGACTTTTAAAGTGAATGGTGAATGGTATTTGAAGCGACGAAAGTTTGCGACAAAATTTGTAAATTATTGTTTAAAAGATACAATATACATGCAGCATGGAAAACCCTTTAAGCATCTTTAGAAGGTTTATTCAACTGTACTAGTGTTTGTATGTTGATAAAAAAAATGTTAATAGTAAATTTGTATTTTTGATTACTGACTTATAGCCCATTTTGTATTGCCAAATATTGACTTAAATATTTGTAAAACAGTTGAACTAAGATTTCATAAACGTATAACTTATATTAAAAACGTTGAGAAGTTGACTTTTACTTAAAAAGAATTCATTTGGGCACACATTTTATAGTAAAGATATTAAATTACTTTATTATGTTAACAAAACACTTTCTTGTAAGGAATAAAATAAATATTTTTTTTTATTTACGGAGGGTAATATTTTGATTTTATTTTTGGTACACAACTTCATCACATTTCGCATCACTGATTTTCTTTAAATAGATAGATTATGATGAAGTTAAATATCTTTGAAAAATTTATAAAAACAAACCTAACTCCACAATGCATAACTATAAAATATTTAAAATGGTGCCGAGATGGTGAAAGTTGTCAAAATGATCTTTTACAATAAAAATCAAAACATATTTATATATATATATATATATATATATATATATATATATATATATAATACGTTATTATTAGCAAATTCGATCAGTCACTTGATTATATCATTTGTTTAAAAATGTTTACACAAATGTAATTTTCCACTGATGCATTGCAAAATCATGTTGTTTTCATCTCTCCGTATGGATATATTTGTTTCATTAGATTTGATTATAAACATGAAATAAGCATGTTTTTAAATAATTTTAAATTATCCATCTAATTTCAAGAGTAACGAACGTATACATTGCGGATTCCATTCAGATTAGTTTACACATATTACGGCTGAAATGAAATATAATTATAACGTCGATGTCAATGCAATCTATCTTAAATTATGGTGGCAAAATATAGGAGAACTCATAAACAACGTCAGTATCACAAATATACTAAAAGACAATATAAACAAAACCCGAAACGTTCGGGGATATTTGGGATTGAATTAATTAATGAATTTGGATATTTTGTGTTACAAATTCGTAGAAACTTATATTCTTAATGAAAACTAGAAATAATTTAAACAGACAGTATCTGCAAAAAATAATTAATAATTGGATACTATTTTCCTTAAATATATACATAAGAAGCAACTTTCATCCTTTTTTATTTGCACGATTGCTTCAAGTTAAATGAAATTATTTATTGGAAATTAATTTTAATTGTATAATGTGTTTAACTGCAGTTAAAAATCTTACTTTTCCTGATAAAAGAGTTGCAAGATGATTGATTAGATCCAAGTTGGAAAGACCTTCTTTTATTTCTTCATCCCCAGCAAAAGTAATGTATTTTGCTTCATTGCCAAATATTTTATATCCCAAAGCAACCTAAAACGATAATAAATAATCAAAAAAAAACAAGATTTGTTAACATAAAATAAAAAAAACAAACAAAAATAATAAATAAAAGTAAGCTGTTTTTTGGCTTATAAAATAAAGTTAAAGCATAAATGAATTCAAAACCTTAGGCTCTTTGTCCAACTCGTCCATAACATTGGGAAGCTCATCCACTTGGCTCTTAATCAGTGAACTACTTTTTGTATCTCTTCGCCACTTCAGTTTATTCATTATATTATCCTTTAGTGTTTGTGATGTTCCTTTTGGCCCGAAAAAGGATTCCATGTAATGTTCGAAACCATCTACTCGACCATATATCTGGAAACAATAAATACAACTGCGAATAATCTAATTTATACAAACAACAAAACATTTTACAGTTTAATTGGTAATTGCCACATGAGCTTTGTAAATTAACTCACTTTTATTTCACTTATTGTGTATACACTAAATTAAAGTTTGAAAAAACTCGGTTTCGATTAATTTTATTGAATACAATTTCAAAAAAATATCACAAAATCTTTTATAGCAAAATCTACAAATTTTAACTGTTAAATAAGAATTTAATTAACTTAAATCAGTCGACAGATACAAACTTTAAATTAAATTTAAAGTCTTTTAATCATAGAACATATTCGACAGAATTAATATAAACAAAAATGAATATTATCACTAAGGCTCTGATGGGTAATAAAAAATACAAATGCATTAAAATTTCTCAAATTTTAACAGTTATATTAATAGTTATTAGAATTGATAATTACAATAAAATGTTGACGCATGTATATTTAAGGTATATCGAATGTATCGATTAAAAAATCAAATAGTATAACCTACCTCTAAAATATTAAAGGATTCCCCGAACAAATCGACTGTAAGGTTCAGCATAGCAGATTTTGGTATATACGAATTTGTTGAAAATATAACATTGCTCTCGTAATTTCCACCTGCAAAAGCAAACAATGGATTAATGGTAAACACAAATGTACAAGTGGTGTAATTTGAACCAATGTTATGTATCAACATCGGCAATATTTGAATGGTTTACATCGGATTTGAGCGGTATTCTCTAAAATTACTTGATATGAAACGGAGCGATTTTTTTAAACAACTTCATTATATTTGGTAGATTTTTCATCAAATGAATTTAACATGAAATATATTTTTTTTTGCGTTGAAAACTAAGAAATTGTAAACACGTTTAACAAAAAAAAGCTTTTGATTTTTTATTCCGGTATTAATCGAGAAACCAGAATTCTTTGCAGTGAAGACGAGTCTCATTCTCCTCTTCATAGAACCTACAAAGTGGGCTTTCTTAAAGCCGCATAATAAGAGGTGGAGGGTGTTGTGTGTCCTGTTAGGATCCTTGTTGCATGCATTATTGTCTTTTACTCAAGCTTTAGGTATTTTTAGCCGTTTTCCTGGATGGGCCTCAGATAAGAGATTTTAAATGTTTATTGGTTTTTTCATATTTAGTTAGTTAGCTAATTCCCACCCTTGGCATATCTGCCATTAGGTGCCACACAGACCAATAAATTTGGGCCGTGAGTGATGCTCTGGTAAGTGTTAATTCAGCTGGTGTCGGGCAGCTGAACACGAGAGCTGCATTCATGGACGGGTGATTACATTGTGTGCAGTCTGGTGAGCCTAGGACACCGATTCTTTGCAAATGAGAGGCCAATAGATCGTGTCAGTAGTTGTGCGATAGACAGCTACGAAGACTGGGCGTAGTAGTTCTCTGTCCACTGGTTTTGTGGCCAGTTAATTCCATTGCCTCCACACAGATGACTGTTGAAGGAAGTTCTGGGTTATTTTCCACACTGCTAAGTCGATGCTGCTTTTGGCTGACAAGATGAAAGTCTGAGTACATGGCTGTTGTGATCCTCCGGCTCCTGAATACAGGGTTAGAACTTGATGGAAATTCTTTTTCGATAAGATACTGGTACCATTTAGTGATAGTCAATTAATTACTCCAATGATAAGTATTTGAATAATTCCAATAATCAAATAATCATTCAAGTGATTGATCACTAAAGACATTTATAGTTCACTTTTAGACATTCATATTCTCAGCATAATTTTAGTAATAATTTCGAATGCACGCAGTTTTCTAATTCGCTTTACTCTTTTAGTACTATACATAATATCCATTATTATTGTATCTTTCAACTAATTTATCTTTCCCAGTGTTACAGTAACTTCACTTGCTGCAGTTTGTTTTTATTTGTTGTATTACCTATTACTCGTTGTCGAAATACTTATGGTTTAGTTCACCAGATACAATCAAATGACAAACTGTTTACGATTGTTCGGCAGAACGTAACGTTGGCTGTCAACATATTTTTGCGAACGTAAGGTTAAAGCGTATAATTTATTTAACATGTTTAAAAAATGACTGATATGACCGATGACGATTATTTTAATATGAAATATTTAGTCGTTACAGCATAATATTCTATTTCTAAAAGTCGGAAAGTCCATAATTTTTTTTTACAGTTAAGTAGGTTCTATAAAATCAGTCAAATATAATTATTTAAAAATAAAAATTATGTTAGTTAACATGCCTCAAAGCATGCTCTGGACATTCTGAAATTTTCTCTTACATGAAAATCTATTTATTGGGGCATAGGGTCCTTGAAATAATATTTGTTGCTCTCTACTCCTGGATGCTTTTGTGGATAAAGTTAACCAGAACCAAGAGGATTTAGTTTTCACTATATTATCCTTTTTAAAAAATGGGTCCCTCATAAAATTATTTATGTTGGTTTAGGATTATACAGACCTACATATAGTCACGCCTTTTTCCCGTAGGTGTAGGCAGAGTGCACTTCTTTCCACTTGCTACGGTTCTTACACACATATTTTGCTTCCTCTACTTTCATCAGTGCTCTCATGCAAGCTCGTCGGTTGCTGGTACTCTTGCCCTAGCCTTTCTTTTTTAAAACAATTTTGATCTGATTGAGATACGTTCACCTAGGTCGCCTTTTACCTTATAAATTTGTTTTTTCAATCTTCTTTAATCCATCCTCTCTACGTGCCCGAACTATCTAAGCATTTATTTTTCTATCATTGTTACTACATCTTATATCACACATAGCGTTCCCTTATCACACTATTTCTTACTTTATCCATCAGAGTCACTCCAACTTTACTTTTCAGACTACTCATCTCCGTAGAATTGATTTTTCTTTTTTGCTTTTTTGCCACATCCGACATTTACTACCATTCATAAGTGTAGAGACCAGCTCTTCTCTATACACAGCCAGTCGTGTCTATTTTGACACGTTCTGGCTGCTCATAAAGTTATACAGGGCCCCATTTATTCGTTTCCCAGCCAACACCCTTTACTCAATATCACCGTCATACTTTCCTTCTATTGTAAACTTTAAACCCAAGTATACAAAATATTTCACTTGTTCCATTTTTCTTTTTTAATAAGCACATCGCAGTTTGTCATGCTTTTTTTTCTTTCTTCTCTTATAAAAAACATTACTTTCTTCTTGCTTACATTTACTTTCATCCCTCTAAATTTTAAGGAGTCATGCATAATATTAACCACTGCCTGCAAATTCTTCTCAGATGATGCTAATATGACCTGATCATCGGCTTAAAGGAGGAATTTAACGATCAAATCATTTATTTTTAATCCATACGCACTCTCGTTCAAATATTTTAAAAACCCTTTATGAATAAGTTAAACAGCCATGGTTAAGCCACACATCCCTGTTTTACACTTTTTTTGATGTTAAACTAGTTGTGTAAGCCCCATTTATCCTGACACAAGCAGTGGAATCCTCGTAAGGCGATTTTAGCGCTCGTATCATACTACCGCTCACCCAATACAAACACAATATCGACCATAATTCATTGCTCACCACTCCGTCATAATTTTTCTCCAAGTCTACAAAAGCGAAGTACATCTTTTAACTTAAAGCCATAAATTGTTCGCCTATACTACATTTGATCCCCTGTCTCTCCTAAATCCAGCCTGCATATCCCATATCTTCCCATCAGTTTCAATCGTCACTCTTTTAATCAAAACTTTTGCATACAGTTTTCCGACAATACTAAGTAAGGTAATGCCAATTAACAAAACTTTAATAAAACAAAAACAAATAGGTCGTTCATTACATTATAAAAGTTTACCAATCGTATTCTGATGATCAGCGGAAACAGTTCACCAACTGTTAGTAGCTGGTGAAGGCAGAGCCTATATCTTGTTTATGTTTTTTATATCTCTCGACAGATTATTTGAATGATTTTCTTTAAGTTGTCGAGATAACCAGATTATCGATTATTTTTCATTTGAATAATTCCATCAATAGTGTTTTTACAATTTAATTGGTTAAACATATTTTTTAGATTTTTTATACTTACCCACATTATACTCCTCAAAATACATAGATCCTTCAAAATTTCTGGAAAATTTTCTTACATCGTTATCGAATTTCTTGTCCAAATCACTATCGTTTAAAAGACTTTGTACTTCAATTTTATTCGGTCTTGATGACGATTTAAGATTCTTTAAATGTGTCCAGACAAAAGATCCAACTAAAAAATGTCATCATTGCTTAAACAATCAAATTTATTTTTATTTTCAAATTTAAATTGCCATTATTATCGACGTTGAATAAAATAATGCTTTAAATATGAAAAGGGTTCAGATGCGATTAAATAATTTTGAACAGTAGTAGCTTAAATTAAATTATAACTTTGTTAATTGTTGCACATAATAAAGTCAATTACTATTGTATATATGCAAAAATTTGTATGGGTTGCATGGGTACAATAAATTTTACCAATTAATATGTGTAATAAAAAAAGAATTTTAAAATATTTTTTTCTATAATCAGGACTCGCATGGCTGTGCATAAGCATAATTTCTAGAATTTCTAAAATATTCGTTAATATCAGCAAATTAGCTTAATTATTATAAACAAATATAGGTAAACAAAAGATAGGTCATAAATTAAATCACAAGTGAGAAATATTTCCCAATAATTGATCATCTTCGTACTGCTTTGAGAGTTTTTATATGTCGAAGAAAGCATTTTGGAAAAAAGTTCTAAAAGTAAAAATATTTAGGGGTACTGTGTGAAATCATTGGTGTCGTGACAATAATTTACAAAAGAATTTGAAAAAGAGGGTTAAGATAATCGCAACCTCCGTAACATTTTCATGAAGTGTTTTTCATAATTTTTTTTTATTTTTACATTATTATTTACATTATTTTTTACATTATACTCGTCTTACTCTGCTTTTGCAATGAAACTTAAGCTAACTTAAACGGTTTGGTCCTTTTGAGTCTTATGACCAGCATCATATTGTCGAGGAGTTAAATTGCCTTAGAGTTCAATGGCCTCAACAATGACGTGATGGAGAAGTCTCTTTCATGATTTTTGACAAATCTTTCAATGGTTTGATTACCAGTCTCTATGGAGGTATAATTTTAACATTTGCTAGTACAATAAGAATTCCACTTGCGCATTTTTAGTATAAACTGTTAAATAGTTTTCAAGTCATTGCAAGTTATTCAAGTTATTCAAGTTATTTTCCATTTGTACATGAATAAATTGTGCGCAATTGATCTATATTAGATCCCAGAATATGCGGTTTAATTTACGTTTTGTTACATCCAGTTTAGGCAATTTAAAGATATATTTTTTGTTCTACTGGTTAAAAAAAATAATAAATAAATAATCCTTAGCCCTATTTACTGTAAAATTTAGCTTTTAATTAAACCCTCAAACAAATATTAATAAATGTATACACATGTCACAAAAATACGTAAAAAAGTAAAAATCAAATTACATAAAACGCGGGATGTTTTAATCAATACGTAGCCTTAGGGACGGCAATATATTTTTTAGGAGTTCTTAAATTCATCGAATTCTGAATTAAGTAAAAGAAACTTTATGTAATTTTAGGGTTTCTGTTTGTTTTGCTGAGAAGACTCGCGCTTAAATATATTTGAAATACACTTCGCAGTACCCTTTTTGGTAGTCCTAATACAACCTTAATATTTTATCTTTCTTTTTTAATCTCAAGATGTTAATCTTTTCATTTGCATGGTGCTTTTAGAGAAAGTTATATAACTTATTCATTTTGACTTTCGTTTATAAAATGTACTAACCTTGATTGACTTCCTCATTCATTAATGAATGTCTGATATTTCTTATCATTATATAATTTGGACATCTCATAATCTGTAAATAAGATGCAATTCTAACTTCGGAATCCACTTCTTGGGTCCTGAATATATGTTCAAAGTAATTTCTCGTCTCTTCGCAAGGACTTCTTCTGAACGTTTCCACTGCTGCAACCCGTATAGCGACATCGATCTCAGAATTTTCTATAATTTTAAAAAGTTCCTGGACAAAATCTTCAGACATCACGCCAATATTTGACAACGCCTTTAGTGTGACCATGATCTACGGGAGAAACAGATACGTCTATATTTTTCAAAATCGGTTTTGTGTTCATACAATTACGAATTCAAATAATAATTTATTTGTTAACTTCCCAGTGGAAGAACTGTTTAGATTTTTTAGCAAAATCGGTCGTGCTGTTTTTTATGGAAAATCAAAAAACTAAAAAAAATGGTAAACTTTCGAAATTATTTTTCGTCTTGATTATCTCAAGAATAAAAAATGATATCGACGTAAGACCAATTGCATTCAACGCATAATTACGCAACTTAAAACTGATTAGATTTTCAGCAAAATCGGTTAAGCTGTTTTTTATGGAGATTCAAAAAACTAAAAATAATGGTAAACTACCTGAATTTTGCAATTCATAAATTATACTATTTTTAATACAGCATTTTAAGATCTTTTAAATAATATGATTATTGCATGTTAGAAATATTTGTATGAAAAATACGATTACAATATTTCATAAAAAAAATATAGTTTTAGAAAACAAAAATAGGAATTAGAGAATTTTAAACTTGTGCCAGTATTTAGAGAATAGCATTGAAGACCCTATAACAATGAAAAATTATTGTTAGTAATAATCAAGCATTGTTTATAACAATTAAATATTGTTTCTTACAAATTATTATTGATCATAATAATTAAAAAAAAAATCAATTGTTATAAACAATTGAAAATAGCTCCCGCTTATGAAATAATAAGAAAAAGTTTTAAAGAATACGGTTGACATAAACAAAATATTGTTAATAACAATTATAATTTGCTACAAACAATTAAAAATCGTTTTTTATAATAATTTAAATAATAATTTTTACAACAAATCATATGGTATTTTTTTATTCTTTTCACTGGGAAGTTAGTCGTGTGGACTTCTCTGGTCGCACCCAGACCACTGATATTTTTACAAAAAACTATCTCATTTGTCCCAGAAAAAATTATTAATTAAATATTATACGGCTTTCTAAATTAACAGAAATATAATCAATGATTATAATAATTGGAATAGTAAAAAGGACCTAAAAAAAACGTACTTTATCATGCGTTTTTCTATCTAAATGAGTTTGCAGTAATGAATTTCGGATGGAGTCCTTGAAATATTCTCCAATTGAATATACTACATATTCGCTTCCACAATCCGTGCGCTGACTACAAAAGGTATGTGTCAAAGTAGCAACACTTAAAGCAGTATTAGCTGAAAAATTCTTTGATTCTTGCAATATGCTCAATGCTACCTCCATTATTTCATTATCGGGATTTGGGATAAATCCTATTGCATTGATGTAGTCGTTTATTGTGGATTCCGAGACTGATGTATCAAGTATAATATCTTTCATTAAAGTAACTGACCCAATTGTGTTGATGAAAGGAAGCGCATGAAGTAAAAATTGCCTAAAAAAATACACATTGTTTAAAGTGTACAAAAAAGCGTATTCCTAATTCTTGTTTTATCATGCAGAGTGTTAAAATAATTTTTTTTTCAGTTTTTACGCAATTTTCAAAAAGAATTAAATGATTTTAACGCTTTTATAAATGTATAAATAAATGTCATCGTATATAAATAAACTTAAACATTGGTTAAGAACAAGAGTGATATTGTAATGATTTTGCTAATAAATTTGTGGATAAATTTAAAACGGCATATCCTGTATAGTACTCGTATTTTTACTTGCAATTGAGGTGGCAAATATACAAATAAATTGCGTCTTCTAACAAATCCAATAATAATTTATACATTTTATTAAAATAAATAATTTAGAGAAGTGAACCTGTAATATAGTTCACGTACCCTAATTCGTAAATAGTTAATGGCAACTCACCCTAAGTGACCCCTTGAATGAAAGATAATTTAATTTGTACTACACCAACAGTGACAACTCCACTTGTTGAGTAGTTAATGTTATGTTTATATTGTGGGGCAGATTTACTAAAACTATGCGAAACTGCAAACAAAATTATACATAGCAGTTTGTTATTCTTAAGTTACTGGATTTTTGGCGTAGATTGTAGATTTGTAGATTTTTGGCGTACTTATTTTACTGATACCGCAGAAATAATGGATGACTGGCAATGTCGGTTTATTCTAATTAGAATAATAGTCCAATAGTAGTTGTTGGTTGAATTTGTTTATTTTCTATTGGCTTAATATTCAATATTATTCGTTCTGGTACGTGTCATTGAGTTAAAATGATTTTTTTCTTATTACAGTGTTGTATTTGAATTTAAATTTTTTAAAAATGGCTTTTTGAAGGACTTTTAAAAGTGATAAAAAAATTATGCAGTCCCAGAAAGATATTTATTAAGTTATAATTTATATTGACCCATTTATTAAATAAATACTTATTTAATTCTTTGCAGATTCCATCCGAGTTAAAGGATGTGCAATAAAAATTAGGTATTTGTTTGTGGATGTCTACCCTTCACTTAAGCAGTTATTAAAAATATGTACCATCAACTACAATTATAAAATAATGGATCCAATTGGAATGTAGTAAAAAGGATTTACGTGTTGACAAACCTTTTGTTTTCTTTTCTCTTTTCCTTTAAAAAATAAGCGGAATCAGATTTTTGGTCAGTGTTGATTACTATATGATGAAGAATATTTAAAAAAAGGTGTTTAATTTTTATTCTGATAAGATTGTTTTGTCTTTTTAATACGATTAAAAATAAAATCAAGTTGGTACCGGCTTTCCTATAAAAATCAAATAAGAAAAGTGCTCCATTCTTTGTGTTTGAGATATCGCACATTATGAAAATAGTCGTAGAAAGGGTAGACCTATCGTGTGGGCCGCGGACGGCCCGCACTGCGACTATTAGATGGGAAAGGGATTATAGAAAGGAAATGATAGTGGACACGCTTTTTAAAAAGCTGTAGGTCATAGTTCTCTGGAAAAACTGATTTGGAAGCTTATTTCATTCCGTAGCAGCCCTGTAAAAGAAGGATTCTTGATGAAGATTGGTCCTTGTAGTGTCAATCTTGAGAGTAAATGGGTGAGACTGATCAGCGTGCCGAGTTCTTCGGCCAAATGTGGCCAATGGTGGTACAAGAGTTTTTATTTTTCTGGATCATCTGCCATGGAAATATCTGTAGAGCAATGACTGGTCTGCAACTCTTCTTCTATGTTCTAGAGGGTGAAGGGTATCTGTGAGAGTTGAGCTGTTTATCAAGCGAATGGCTCTTTTCTGAATGGAATCTAGAAGACGAAGAGAATGCCTTGGTGCTGTCCCCAAATGTGCGAGCAATACTCCAGTAGAGGTCGGATTTAAGCCTTGTACGTCGTCAACAGTTGATCAGGAGTAAAAAACTTTCTGGCTTTCCACAGAAAACCTAGCCTCTGGCTTGCCGACTTTGCGATGTTAGCAACATGGTCATGCCAAGACATATTATTGGACACCGTGACTCTAAAAATCGAGATGGAGGGACTTGGTTCAAGGGTATTTCCGGACATTGTGATGGGATGATTTAAGGAATTTACTTTTTTGGAACACGTGGCACTTTGTGTTTTTTGGGCGTTAAACTGAACAAGATTGTTGGTTCCCCACTCGACGATTGCTTTAAGATCTCTATTGATGGAATCAACCTGTTCCTGCCTGAGTCTATTTGTATCATTCACCGAAAGTGATCGATAGGATGTGAAAGTTGAGACAAGTGTGCTATCGTCTGCGAAACTGTAAATGGGGTTCGTGGTGGTTTTCAAGAGGTCGTTGATGTGTAAAAGAAATAAGGTGGGGGACAGGATGGAACCCTGGGGGACCCCGGCATTAGTTTTAAACGCATCAGAAGAAATACCTTCAACTGCCACATGTAAGGAGCGATCTTGCATGAAGCTCGAGAGCCATTGGCGCAGTTTGGTTAGGAGACCGTACGCAGATAATTTACTTAACAATGCCTGGTGCCAAACGCGGTCAAAGGATTTAGATATATCCAAGGCTATTGCACGGGATTCACCAAACTTTTCAATAGTGTTTGTCCAGAGCTGAGTGACATAAGCCAGCAAATCTCCAGTAGACCGAAGTTGTCGAAATCCATATTGTCTGTCAAATAGAAGACAGATCATTACGGGATCTCAAAAAATTATTATTTTACGTTATAAATACCTCGATAGAATAGATAAAGTTCATCGACAAGGTAGATTCATAGTTTATCCTGATTAAACTTGGTACTGATGATATTGTGAAAAAAAGGTGGTTTTGTGAATACTTCTCTAAATATGGGAAAACGTAATATTATATGTCAGTAATGAAAATGGTTTTGTGCCGTATTGTTTGCTGTTATCGACAAAGAATATTTGGAGTTGTTCGTTACATCTTATTAATTGCCGTAGGCTAAATTATTTGATGTTCCCGACTTCGTGAAACAGGAAATATTATTTCTGACTTCAACTATACAGTAAGTTGGTCGACCTATTTTGAATCTTAGAATATATGATTGTGTTACGCTCACTATACAACAAGCGAATGTGAATGTATTTACTTATTAGTAAAAGAAAATATTTTAAAAATATTTATTATTTTTGTATTGATTTTTGTAGGTTACGTCATAGTAGATTGATTTCCAATCTAAAAAAACACCAAAGATGTTTTGACGAATCCAATTCACAAAGAGAAATACCAGATAACGTTATAATCCTGTAATTGATTTTATTTTTGAAGAGTGTCAACGTCATGTATTCTGTGTAACTTTCTTATTTAATCGGATCACATAACGAGTGAAGTAAATAACTAAAGATATATATTTTTTCAATTTTTTTATTAAGTTTTAGCTTTAATATTCTTAAGTTAATTTATTTTATCACTTTTACTTCATATTTAATAACATTTTTAATATGTCCTAATCACAAATAAGATATCACTTTAATGCTGTCATACGATAAAGTTAAATTAAATTCTGTGTTTTAAGTACCGTCAATAGAACGCAAATAATTTTCAGAAATTAGGAAAAGTCCTGTTAGTAGAAACCGAACTGCAAAACATGGAATTAACCATACGCAACATTGTTTATTTTTTTTATTTAACATAACAAAGGGGAATCATATTCATTTCAATTTATCATCTACCTACTTCATCCTGCTAATCAATCAAACTGAATATAAAGTACATCCCAAAAGTTGATGCAAACAGATCAATTAATTACACACTCACTTTTATTTTATTATCGTTTGAAAACTGAGCCTGTGCTATTTTTTTCTGTTTGTAGTGTTTTCAAATATTGAACGATGTTTATAATAAGGACAAAAGCGAACCATGGACCCAACCTAACCTAAACAAGGCAGATGAGTGAGCAAAAGCAAAAAAAGTTTGGGATAGAAATATTCAAGCTTAAAGGAAAAAAATGGAAAATAAATGAAAAAAAAAACAAGTAGGAAGATTATAACTCCAAATAAAAATTCATTTATCCATTTACAAGCACTCAGATCTCATAAGATCTCAAATAATCAGGTGAATAGTTTGTAATAAGGCTACCGGACGACGGAGGTACTAATATATCTCTAACCGAAGTTAAAGCTGGGAACAAATGAAAGTACAGACCAAGAAGAAAATGGTTAGGAAAATGGTAAAGGAAAATCTAAAGAGACTGCAAAATAAATTGGAAAAGCAGATCATGTCTTTAGCATCCATACATACAGAGTGTTCAAAAGGATTGGTTATAAATTACGCCACATCATCTGTGGTACTTACCTAACTACGAAAGTGCACACAAAAAAGTGTTTAATTTGAACATTTTCACAAACGACAATATTTTTAAATTATAATTTATAAACAAAGAAGGTAAGTTAATTCAACAAGTGTTCAACATAACCTCCTCCTTCCTGTATTCTACATCGTTTTAACAAGGAAAACCGAATGTTTTAAAAAACTTAAAAATATTTGTCGAAAGTCGTTAACAGTTTGTAAAATTCGATCCCTTAATTATTGCTTACTAGTTGTTTCCACAGAATAAACATTTTCTTTTATATATCCTCAAAAACAAAAATCTAATGCTTTCGGACATGGACCGCGCGGTGACCATACAATTGGTGCATCTGGTATCCTTCCTTCTTGATCTCAGCGTCTTCCTCGGAGGTTGCTGATCAACATGGCGATTCTAATTTTAGAGATGGCTGTGCGAAATAGTTCAACCGAGCAGAGGCCAAACCAGTCACGTAGATTACGTAACGCGATTACGTAATGCGATCCATCTAGGATATTTTCAGCATGCGCCTGTACACCCACAACTCAAACGATTCCAATCTCTTCGATGTTTCTTAATTTAGTGTCCATGCCCGCTGACTCCCCCTCCAATGCTTTTCGAAATATAAATTCCTTCCTATACAACTTAAATGTGTAGGCTGTAATTATTTAATGGGGCCAGCGTTTATTACCAACAATTTGAACGGAGAACACTATTTGTCATTTTTACGAAACGATACGTCAATTTATTTGGAAAATGTACCATTGGCAATTAAAGAACGTAAGTGGTTTATACACGATGTTGCTCCACCACATTTTATTAACGACGTTATGGCGTTTATATTTCGAGAATATCCAGGACGTTGGATGGAAAGGACACCAGATGCATCAATTGTATGGCCACCACGCGGTCTATGTCCGAATCCATTAGATTTTTGTTTTTGGGGATACATGAGAAAAAAAGTTTATTCTATGGAAATAACTAGTAAGCAACAATTAAGGGACCAAATTTTCCAAACGAGTTTCGTGATAAATATCATAAACTACTCTACTGATAGGTTTTAGAATTTTGCACCGTTTATAATATAATCTAATAATTTAAGGCGTGAATTATATTACGCAACACATGCATTTTTTTACTTTTAGTTTTATTAAATGGCTAATTATATATTTTTTTAATTAAACTTTTTTGTTGTGAAATTCTAATTTAATATATTTATTTAAAATACTTATCTTCAAGAAATGAATATACTAATTGTACAACATTGTATCATTTATATTAAAGAAGTTATTAGTTTCATTAAAATATTATAGATCTTCTCGTTATTAAATTAAATATTTCAATCACTTAATAATTTTTAATCTAAAATAATAAGGAAAGATATTAGACACTCTGTATACTTTTGCAAAAAGCAACAACCGCACATACTTTCCTGTTGGACAGACACCAACTGCCTGCTTGTGAAGTTCCGCCAAACCAGTATATGAGAGAGACCGTAAACTATGAATGAATTTGCTAAACAAATCAGCGAGTTCTAGTCTATCTGGCATTTTATCCAATTTACACAATAAGTTCAGTGATTCTTTTGATATTTCTATGTCATCGGTGGTCGGCTTCGTAAATATGACGTTACTGAAAGTCAGCGGGACTCTTTTACTTATTTCTACGTCATCTGTAGTTGGATTATCGTTTTCGTCTACAAGAAGTAGATGTTGGGTTACTGTAGTGGTTGCACCTTGGTCGTAGTTTGAAAATGGTTGAAGAAGATAAGATTCTTGACAAAATATTTCTTTGTAGATGTTATGGTCAATGGACAGTATACAACGACTGGTAGATTTAAGAATGTTGTCTTTGTGAATATTCTGAAAATTAAAATAGTGGATTAATTTTAATAAATTATTAAAACTAAAAATGAGAATTCTCTGAAAGCACTTTTTAATGAAATATTGAAAGATAATGTGGGTTATAAAATTATTAAAAAAGTAAGAAAATATTCTGCGCATATTTTTAAAATTGTATTTAATTAGGTAGCTACTGGAACTTTATATCATTATAATTCTAGTTTTTCAATTAGTTGTTGCTTTTTTAAAATAATAATGGAATAATATTTTATACTATTCTACACTTTTTCACTTCTGAAAAGAAAGGGGTGTTTACAAAACGAGTTTATTTTTTAACGTAATACTAAAATACTAAAAAAATACTCACTTCATGAAAAATAGGAACAGCTTGTGATTGAATAGATGAATGGAGCTTTGACCTTCCCTCACACCGTTCGAGATCCTTGGTTTTCTCAATCAACAAAGTAGTTTCTTTGACTCCATAAACTTTGTATGTTGTCGGACAAGTTCCTCTAACATCCTGTTCATTCAAAGAATAATCAAGATCTAATCTTTTCATGGAATTTTGTATCATGCTAAGAATACCTTTTTTGAAATTCAAAGCCCACTCCGTTTCTTCGTATCTAGGGCATACTTCGTTGATAACACCATCTCTGAATGCAAATCTGTTAAAAGAATGGAATAATTATATTTTTATACGTAAATTTATTATTTGCAATCTTAATAGCACTGTTAACCAATACCTTAAAGAAAAAATGTTAATTATTACTGTATAGTTGAAAAGAAATATGATTTTGATTATTAAATTAGTAAGAATTCAATCAGGATATAAAAAAAATTGTTAAATAGTCGATGTTTTGAAACTTAATTGTTTCATCTTTAGGTAAAAATAAATAAATTCGTCATAAAATATAAATATATGCATAGGTTTACGTAATATGAGCACGATAGGACGTACATAAACTTTTTAAATGTTTTTTGGTAATTTTTAATGCCAGTTAATTTCGTTAATTGTTTATAGTTCGTAAATACCGATTTATTTTTGTAAGAATATAAATATTTTTAAATACCTCAGAGAATAGGAAGTTAAAGTATCAGCGAATTGTGGACTATTAGAGTGTTCGATTGTCTCGGTATCTTTGAGTCTGTTTTCACTTAATTTTATGTCGGATAAAGAAAGAATGCCATCGCAGGGTGTTAGGAAGCCCAAAGTTGCCGTTCCCTCGATAAATAGCCTGGATTCGTTTTTACTGGTTCCATTGAAAAGAGATTTTACATCGACAGTGTATTTGTAGGTTTGTTCCTTTCCAAAACGATATTTGAATTTCCCAATACCATCAGCTGCAATTAAGAATATTATTAATCATTGAATGATTTCATTTTCATACAACTATTAGCAATTTTATTTTGTGCATTAAAAATAAGTAAACAAAAACATTTTAGGATACAACACATAAAAAGCATTAATTTTTACCAATTTTATAACCACTTCTATTATCTGATCCTGGATCAAAAAGTTTTAATTTTATATTTATTTATTTTTTAAAATTATTTACAAAAATGTACAAGTAAGATCATTTTAACTTAAAAAACAAAGAATATTGCATGATTCACTTTTACGCTTACTGTTGTATTTTACTGACATTAAAATAATGGTGAATAAAACAGCTAGGTATTGTATAAAGAATGTATCTTATAATAAAAGTTTAGATCGCAAAATAAAATGGTAATCTTGTTTCCGACAATCCATTTCTTTCAAGACAAAAAAAAACAATTTTTTAAAAAAATTGATTTAAATTAATGAAAACATGTAAAAAATTTAGGACTTAAACGCTCTTGGACATTTAGTTAAATTATTCAGTACTTTGTTTTGTATATAAAAATAAAATCGGTTTTTAGCAACACCAGCTTCGACTTCTAAAACTAATAACTTTAATGGAAACACAGCCTGTTTGCAGTTAAGTGACAAAGTGTCTGCTGATAAGGTCACGTTTGAGATATATAATATCATCTTCATGGTTATCTTTCCGTACATATTTGCTCTCCCTCCTGTTACTTTTTTCACCATTCTGTTTCACAACTTCTATGTGTACTCTCTCTGGTATTAATATGCGCGACGACAACAACTGTACGACTACAAACACTAACTCTAACGCTAACCTAGTTTGTACAGGACTCCTCGGTTATATACGGAAAATAACTTCTTTTAAACCACTTGTTTTTAGTATTAAAAAGTTAAATTGTTTGTACTCTACAAGATGTTGCACGGTGTCATCCAATTGCTTCATTACTTTGGTTTTAAATATTTACCTACTTTTTGATAACCCATAATAATCATTAATATTTAGAACATATAAAAGACGACAAAACATCCGTTTAGTAAGATTTTTTTTGATAAAGTAGAAAACCAGTACTTGTTCCACAAAAGTATTATACTATAAGTTAGTATGTAACTCGTATACTATATTATTGAGTGTGACGACTTCAAGATCAACATTGAAGTCCATAAGAACAGCCAGAGGTAAAAATACTATCTCGCAACTGAAAAACCAAGATGGTAGTATGGTAAAAGAAGAAAAATGCGTTCTTAAGAGATGGAAGAAATACTTCAAAAGTTTATTTGAGAAAGAGAATACACAAGCGCAGGCCCCATTTAGGGACATGACTAAAAGTAAAATTAAAGCGTTGAACAGTATCAGATTGGGTAAGATTGCAGGGTATGACAGGTTTACGTTTGAAATTCCAGATAGGGCGTCGTAGCTAGTCTGCTGTACCACCTATTTAACCTTTGTTGGATGAGCGGCAGCGCACCAGGAGACTGGTGCAAGGCCGTTATCATTCCGTTGGAGTGACTCTGAAGGTTAAATTAAGGAATATTGTCATAAGGAAACGCTGTGGGGTAAAAGATGTAGTAACAAAGATAGATAAAGACATGATTATATAGTTTGGACACGTAGAGAGGATGGATGAGAAAAGATTGGTGAAACATATTTATAATGCGAATATGAATGGGCAAGTCGGTAGAGGTCGACGTCGGCGAACGTTTCTCGATTAGAATGAAATTATTATGAAGAAGGACCATGGTCAAGATATACCAGCAATCGGCGAGCATGTATAAAAAAGCTGATAAAAGTAGAATAAGCGAAAGACCTTTGTAAAAACCGTAGCAAGTGAAAAGAAGTGGTCTCTGCCTACCACAACGGAAAAAAGGCGTAACTATTTGTATATATGTATGGATAAAATGATTACATTTGAATTATTTGTAAACTGGAAATCAACGCTGTATTAAAAAAATGTTTTTTAGATACATACTTGCATAACAATTGAGGTTGTTATTTAAAAAATATTGTTATTGACATTGAAAAATACGATTTTTAACAGTCAATGGTTTAAAACGATTTGTCTAATAACGTTAATTCATTTTAAGTTTACCTTTCCAGTTTAACGTAATTTTCTATGTTTTAACATAAACATATTCACAATCAAGTCTAATTATATTCACAAAACTGCAGTTTTTCAAACGTGCATTTTACATTTAAAAATTCCAAAACAGGAGGATGAATTAAAAGATATTTGCTAAAATCAATTACATGTTTCCTGTCATTAGTAAGTTATTAAAATTGTTTTAATTACACACAAAATTGATACTTGTCGCAGTACATCAAAGATACCACTTAATTTATTATGTAGCTAATGTACCCTAATAATTTGTATATTATAATTTAACGCAACATACCTTTACATATTGGTGAACCACATATATTAGGGTCTTCTAAAGGATCTGTAAAAAACAAAATTTAAAAACTAATTTCAACAATATTTTTATTATGCAGTTTTATTGTTAAGAACAAAAATAAGTGGGTAAGCAACAAATAAATAAACAATAATATGAAATTTATATTTTGGATAGTTATTTCCACACGAGCAATAAATAGTTATAGAAATGGACCATTATTTCTTTACAAATTTAAACAAAAATCTTGTTTTTGTAATTCAAGCAAAAAAAATATCAGCTATTTATTAACTTGCATTAGATATACAGGGTGTCAATTTGAAAATTTTCACCCCTAAAACTTTTCTTCCAGTAAATAACATGATAAATCAAAAAAACAGGCCAATTTTATTTTCAAGGGGGACACTTTCAATGAATATTTTCAGCCCTCGTGGTTCAACCTCATAGAAGAGGTAGATGTTACCCTTAGAATATTCAATGGAAAGGGGGGTCAAATGGCATATCATTTTGATGGGTGATTCATTTTTTTTCTATTGGTACCCTGACTTATTATTTTTTGATAAGCAGTTTCCGAAAAGTAGCATTCAAAACTTACAGAAATCCTTAGAATTTGCCTGTACTTAGAAGCATGGTTTTCAGGTTATTATTTAAACAAGTTTCCTTTTAGTGGAAATGGTAAGAAGATTAGGTGGTACCATTCTAACCCTTTACCAGTGGCAATTTTAGCCATTGGGATCATAAAAATTACATCAAAAAGTAATCTAATAGGAAAATGTAATGTATACCAAAAATTGTTGTCACAAACTTATTATTTATAGTGGTTCTTTTTTCTATGTTTCCTAGTATCTTTCTTCCAGGCTTTTATTTTATTTATACTTTGAGCAATACTTTAAGCAGTAAATTTAAATGAAAAATTCTTGATAGATCTTTGGTTTTGGGAATAGTTAATTTATCAACGATAACCGTTTAGGTAAAATCCCTTAATTTCATAACATATTTCATACATTTTATACGTGAAAACTAGAAATAAAATAAATTCAAATATCAACTCGATTTCTTCCTGAAAGTAATACCTGTTACATAAAATAATAGCAAGTTGCTTTGTCGTAGGAAGTAAATAATAAAAAATATCTTTTAAACTTTATAATAAAATAGATAAAGATTGAATAGAACGTTACATTGACGGCATGCGGTAAAATATTTTCGCTTTGCGATGAACACTCTCCAATACTTATCCAGCATTTCTGCATTTTGGTCATAAAATTTTTAAAGAAAAATTTGAAATTTAAAGACAACATTTTCCATAAAAGTCATATATATTACACAAGATATTTTATTGTTAAAATTTTAGTGGAATATAAAAAGATTATTCAAAAGTATATCTGTAAGAAAAAGTTATTATTTGACCACGAAATATTTGTTTACAAATTATTTAAGACCCAACTTCTACTGTAAAGGGGCAGTTTTGACTGGTTCACTAAACCATATGCATCACATCGTTACAAAAACTACCCTATCAAATGCACCAATTAGTTATAAAAAAATGTAATTTAAAATCCAACTGACCAAGCCATAAAAATTGCTCAATAAAAATTCAGAAAAAATAATATAGAAAAAATTAAAAATATCCTAAAAAAAAACAACTACCCATCTCACTTCGTGGAAAAAACAATCAAAAAAAGTATACATGCTATTTATTTTCAGTAAAACTCAGCAGTAAAACTAAAAAAAAACGAAATATATACCTTTACCATACGTACAATAACATCAATAAAACAGTTTAAAAATAGCACATCGATTACAAATAACATTTTATACACAAAATTAAAACCTTAAATTCCAAAAAATAAACAAACCCACACCTTATATAAAATAACACGTAAAGACTTCGAAAGTACTTTTACATATAGGTCAATCCAAACAGTACCTACACAAATAAATACAAGCCCACAAATATTTAAAACAGACATTACATAAATTCGGTTAAAATCTTGACCAAAGAAAGATATCCAGAAGTCAGAAATTTCCTTAAAATGATCCACATTAAAAAAGATTTCAATATTAGCGACATAAAAAACCTTAATCAAATCTACAATAACAAAAAAAGTTAAAAAAGAAAATTTTTAAAAAATTAGGTACAAAGACTAATCTTTACATATTTTATTAATTCAAACTGTAGTGTTATACTATAACTGAATATGCCGAGCATTTAAAAGTATTTACAATAATAAAAGAAACAAAAATATCAATTAAACAAAGGACAATAAATAAAATAAACTCGATACCAACAAACTTAAAAATTCAGCAACATCTCATTCCAATCAAGAAACATAAAATCAGAAAATAATGATTGTTAAATTACTTTATTCTTTAATTAATAATGTTTTACATTATTTATTATTTTTAAGAATTTACTTGAAAATGACACAAAAAATGCCGAAACTTAGTAAAATATAATATATATATATATATATATATATATATATTGACTGATTAATGCCCTTATTCTAAAAAGTAAAGAAATTAAATACATGTGGTCAAGAAACTGTGCACTGTATACATTTGAAAAGGACCCACCCTTTCAATTTCTACAATAAAAGGTTTAAAAATTATGCTAAGTTGTGGAGATTTTTTTGGTGCATCTGCGGTATTATAGTCACAGAATTGTGTAATTAGTAGTTTCTATTTTGTTTAATAAAATAAAGAGAATAATTAACTTTGTAACTATGTAAAAAGTAATTATTTTAATTTGTCTGAAAATTCATTTGAATCTGGTATTTGTTTTGTATTATTAGATTTTGTATCTTTTGGTTACTGTAAAATTTGTAAATGCGTTATTTAACCACGTTGACTCTTAAAAAATAACGATTTTTAAAAATCCAGTTAATTTTTTTTATAAAATAATACAAACTGTTATTATAATGTAATAATTTAAAAATTCTTATTTTTTTGCTAACACTTATTTGTGGTATTAAACAATTTTTGTTTATAAATACATTTAATACCAGTTTTAAATGTAATTAACCAAGGGATAATGTCCCACTGAAATTATTATCAATCATCCCTTTTGGCCGTAGCATTATTTTTAGCTTTAATAGATTTTAACAAATTTTAATTAATATTAAACCAGCATCGGCAAATAAAATTGTTGCACAGTTATTAAAATATAAACGGTACAGTAACCTTCCCATTTTTGTTACATAAAATTTAGACAATAACAATGATAAATTACTAGATAATTAAAACAATAATTTTAAAACACATTTTGTTTAAATGTAATAATATGGTATATTACTTTCAATTATTTAAAACTAAGGTTGTACATAATTTAAAACACATACAAAAAATAATATCAATAGAACTAAAATTTATTAAATTTTAAAACGCCACAATACCTAATAAAACTTTACTACTTCAAATAAATATGTTTAAATTATATATTAATGATATAAAATTAAATCATAATTATCAAATTCGTTTTAGTTTAGGAGATAATAAATTGTAAATTGCCGGTTTGATCTAGCATTTTAAGAAGTTAAAATAATCTTAGAATTTAGAGTAAATTATTTTGCCCTTCTTAATTGAATCATTTAATTATGTTTAATTCAGTCTACCTCCGATCGTTTCTGTGTGCATTAAAGACATAGTTCGTTTGACACTTTGTGAATGAGTTAGAAGTGTTTCATGTATTTAACGTGACAGTTTAATTGCAATTTCCTTTAATTAACTTCTATTAAAAATGTCCCATGTAATTCCCAATTTTTTTATGCACAAACATAGTGTCAAACAGAATTGGAAGTACATCGACAATTCGATTACAGTTCGCAGAGTTATTACCCATTACAACGAACTGTACGGTAAAAACTGAACATAAAGAATGTTATCCAATATTAAATATTAGTGCCTAGTATTTGACAAAGTAAATAAAATTTGCAGACCGGTCTTTCTTCATTTTATCAGGTATCGCCAATTAAATTATTTTTTTATGAAACTATATTTTGCCACGATTAAAAATATTTTATAATTTAGTACCCAATACATTTGTACACTTCCCGTAGGAGTAGGAAAAGACCACTTCCTTCCACTTGCTACGGTTCTTACACACATCTTTCGCTTTTTCTATTTTTATCAGCGTTCTTATAAATGCTCGTTGGTTGTTACTCTTGACCTGGTCTTTCTTCAAAACAATGTCGATCTGGTTGAAATACGTTCGCCAAAATCAATCTTGACCACTCACACTCGCCATATAAATTTGTTCCGTCAAGCTTCTTTCATTCATCCTTTCTACGTGTCCAAACCATCTAAGCATTTCTTTATTTATCTTTGTAACCACATCTTCTTTCACACCACAGCGTTCACTTATCTCACTATTCTTTACTTTATCTATCAGCGTCACTCCGGCTATACTTCTAAGACTACTCATCTCCACAGCATTGATCTTGCTTTTATACTTCTTTTGCCCAACCCAACATTTACTACCATACATAAGTGTAGGGACCAGCACTTCTCCATGCACACTACACAGCCAATCGTGCCTTTTTTGACACGTTCTGGCTACTCACAAAGTTATGCACAGCGCCACTGATTTGTTTCCCTGCCAACACCCTTCGCTCAGTATCACAGTTATAATTTTCGTCTCTCGTAAACTTTGTACCCAAGTATACAAATTTATACCCCTTGCAGAATGTCATGCTCTCTTTTTTTAAAATTATTACATTAACTTTTATCCCTTTTAGGGCATCATGCATAATACTAACCATCGCCTGCAACTCCTCTTCAGATGATGCTAATATGATCTAATCATTGGCGTTAAGGATGCATTTGACGTTTAAATCATTTATTCTTAATCCATAGACACTTTTTTTCAAATAATTTAAACAACCGTCTATAAATAAATTAAACATTTACATTTTTTTTATCCCTTTTAGGGCATCATGCATAATACTAACCATCGCCTGCAACTCCTCTTCAGATAATGCTAATATGATATAATCATTGGCGTTCAGGATGCATTTGACGTTTAAATCATTTATTCTTAATCCATAGACACTTTTTTTCAAATAATTCAAACAACCGTCTATAAATAAGTTAAACAGCCATGGCGAAGCCACACATCCCTGTCAAACATCTTTTTCGATGTTAAACCTGCCCTTGTAAGCTCCGTTTATCTTGACACAAGCAGTGGAATCCTCTTAAAGTCATTTTAGTGCTTGTATCAACCTACTGCTCACCCCATGCAAATACAATGTCTATCTCAATTCATTTCTCACCACTCTGTTATAAGCCTTTTTCAAGACTACAAAAACGCAGTAGACCTTTTGACTTCTAGCCAAGAAGATTTCGACCGTGCCTTGTAATAAAAAGACCTGATCTATACATCTTCTTTCTCTTTTAAATCCTGCTTGCATATACCATATCTTCTTACTGGTTTTATTCGTTACTCTTTTAATCAATACCTTTGCACACAGTTTGCCGACAATGCTGAGTAAACCTATGTCCTGGTAGTTCTTACAGTCCTGCTGCGAACTTTTTCCAGTCTTTTGGTACGCTACCGCTCCTCCAGCAAAGGTTAAAAGGCGGTACAGCAGACTAGCTACCACGCCCTTTCCAGCCTTCTGCATTTCAACCGAAATTCTGTCATACCTTGGAGCCTAACCCAATTTTTATATTGTTTAACGCTTTGTCATATTATTTACTTTTTTATTGCAACTTTCAGTGAATTTGTATCAAAAGAAATTATCAATTTTTCGATACCGCATTTGCCCATCCAATGACCCTTTTTACACTTTTTGAATGAGTAAAAAAATGATTACACGCAACACCAAAATCATCAACTTGTTTTTTATTTATCCTAACGTAAAATGATGTTACAATTAAAATATAATATTTAACAAATTTTTTAATTATGATTAAAAGGGTGCTTATTAGCAATAAAATGTTCTTCTGATTAACGAGTGAATATTGTGTAAAAAAATTTTAAAACAAAAATTAATAAGGTTTACAGAGATAGAATTATAAAACACTGAAATTAATTATTGTTTATTCCGGTTTTTTGTTAATTACCAATTATTTTATGTCCCATACATTTATATTATCAGTACCTATCACCAATTTTTTTAAATAAATTGCTTGATGGTACTAATAGAAGATAAAATAATATCTTAATAAATATTACTTCAGAATGACTACAAGATTATATAGGGTCAATACCTTTTATCAATAGTAACCCCGACTGTTGATAAATTTTTATCGTTTATTTAAAAATAAAATTTAAAAAAATTGATAAGAAATTCCCAAGAATTTGAAATTACTAATAATAACGGTAAATATCCCTTAGATATTTTTGTAATAAATATTTAAATTTTAACGTACGATAGTTTAAATTAGTTCAATTTTTCCACATTGTTCTAAATACTTATTCTATCGACTTTTTAATATATTTTTTTAATAAAACATTTTAAACTAATAATTAAGGATTAGATGACATTGCTGGTTTAATTTTTCACAAAATATTATTCATAAAATATTTCTTATCTTATGCTTTAATATAATAAAAATTATGACTAATATTTTATGTACTTACTAAAATCAGCTGAGCATATTGTGAGAAAAAACACTCCCACTAAATTATACAGAAGCTTCATCGTCGCACATTTAAATCCGAAAACGGAAGTTCTACTTTTAAAACTAAATTTGACACGAGCAGAAACAAACACTACAAGCACTGGCTCCCTAATAGTAACTAAAGAACAGTTGTGTGTACGAAAATCGACATGTTAATGATAAGAAGTTCAAAAGGTCAAAGCTTTGATTGGTTAGTGGTCAGTAAATATCAATAAAAATATTATTCTACTCTTGGATAGCGTTTAATGCAATTTTCTAGGAAACGAATTTGATTAATTTGTGATCGCTCTACGTAAATCTTTAATCTTGTATGGAATTTTTTATGAGACCGATACTAACAATACTATAATACATCAGATAATTTGGTTTCCATGCACAGTAAAGAAAAAAAAGCAGTATTTTATAAAAACAATAATTATTTATAACTTATTAAATGTAATGGAATGGTTTACTACAATCAATATATAAGTAAAAAAGTAAGAAAGGTATGAAAGAAAGACGCGTTTTTTCTTGAACTAGAATACCTTACTTTGTTGAGTAATTTCGCCGCACAAATTTACTATATAGGTATTTTAAATGGAAACATGCTAATTGTTTAAACATTTTTTAGTTTTCTAATGCAACAAATTACAATAAATTTTCATTCTGGCATATTCTTGATTTAAAATTAATTTTTTTTTCTAAACATTTTTTAAAAATAAATAAAACATATGTAATAAAATAATATCAGGTCTATGTTATAGGAATAGTAAATTATCCAGTAAAAATGGACTTTTCCTAGATAAAGTCGATTCTTACTAGTCTTTTCAGTAAAAATTGATTAAAAGCGAAAAGTAATGACTTTGGATCAAAATTTACTAGTCATAGTTGACTTTACGTAGGAAAAGTATACTATTACTACTTTGAGTTGGTAAAAGTTGACTTTTTCCTGAGAAACTGTCTACTACCTAATAAAAAACAAATAAAAATGCCAAACAGAAAGGTAAAGATTTGTGACAGAGCACATCTTTCTTCTTAGACATGCACTTCTTGAATTTGCATTTAGTTGCAAGAGCGTTTAAAAAATCCTTGTCCACTTCAAGTAATTGTGAAGTTAAACAGTCTTCATAGCTATTGTTTTATCCATAGGTACTTTATTTTTAACATTAACATGGTAGTCATTGCTAACTCTTCCTAGTAAAATTTGATCAGTTTATTTTTAATCAACTTTTACTGATACTTTTAGTAAAATATTACTCTTCCTAGCAGAGTCAACGCTACCTAACATTCTAATTTTTCTGTTACATCTACATCTACAAATTACGTGTTTTTTATATAGTTTAGAATAGCTATCAGACCTTTATAAAAATTTAAAACTTTAAAAGTACTAATTACATCAAGGTCTTTTCAAGTATTTTAAGATATAATTCTTATTCCGCTAACTAGCAGTTTTAAATTTCTCATGTGATTTAAATGTATGTATATTATGGTCGTCTCCACAACAAATCTTAAGAGATAATGATTATCTTGCCTACCAGCAGTTTTATTTTTCGTATAGGGAATACTTGTTTACACTTTATTATTTTTTAGTTATAATGTAGCACTCATAAACAAAAGATGCATTATTTTAATATTTATCAAAGTTAATTTAAAAAGAATTACGAATGCATGATTTTTAGCGTGTTGAGGTGTTGTAGTCAAGGATCTTCGAAAGTAACGATACCGGAACAACAATGCAAATGAATCTGAATGAATCTTTATATTAACCCTAATAAATTTTAATATACTGAAGATATTTTAATTTTCTCATAGAAATAAATAAGTATAACTTTTAAAATATTTAGACGATACCCCTTAGAGTATCTTCATGTGATAGAGTTGGTATTAAAAACTTTCCATTAATTTACATTTACCTATTCTTAAAACTAGGTCTTTATCATCTAGAGTGAATCCAATGATGTCTTCCAGATTTTTCTAAACTTTACACTACACAAGATCGATTGGCTTTTTTCTTTTCAATCTTCGGATATGAGGTTGGTCGTCCAGCAGCTGAATTTTAAAAATTTGATTTTAAACATTTTAAATTAATTAATTTAAAAATCGATAACTCCCAGTATCTAAATCTGAATTGAACGTTTAATCAATAAAATATTCTATCCGCTTCCACTAAACAGTAGCAACATCTGTCATGATTTTTTCTCATAATATTAATAAGATAGTTTTATCCTTAATTCAAGTAATACAGTAAGCTTTAATCGTTTCTCCAAACTCGATAAAGATCTACCGTACACTGCTTAGGTAAATATTCGTTATATTTTACACGAAATATTTCTTTAAAACACTACGCTTATTTAAATATATGTATTGTAGGTTCTAGGTATTACCAGATAAACTGATTTTAATTAGAAACGATGGTAAAAATTACGCTCAATAAAAATTTTGAGAATATTCATGAACAATGGGACTAACCAAAGACGAAAATACAAACCAGTTGAAGAAACTCATCGCCGTGGAACATTAATTTAAGCTTCTTAAAATTTAAATATTTAGAGCTAACGGTGGTTAATAATAAATAAACTTTCCTCAAAATTTGGGAAACACTTCAACATTGAAAAATCCACAAATGCGGTAAAGTTAGACGGTTAGTTGCAAAATCTAAAGTTACTACTGACAATTAACTTGGAAAATAATTTTAAAATCATACATAATATATGTTATATCTCATAAATTTTCAGCAGCATTACGGCAGTTGTCTGACAAACTTTTAGAACACTTTTATGATCTTTATAGAATAATATAATATAAAATAAAATTTTTCTAAAGTGCACAAAAAGGAAAAAAAAATACCCAATTTTATTGTTTTAGCTATTACTTATAAATTATCCAACAATATTTAACAACAATATTAAATTTTAAAATCACAAAATCACAATCCGTGAAATATCATGTAGGTATGTTATGTTAATCCATTCTGTAATTTGATTTTTTATTTTGGCTCTCACTTCTAAATTAATTTCTTTTAATTAACTATGGTTTTTGACTAAAGAAACAACATCTTTAACAAACTGTCGAAGCCATCCTGAAAGGCTAAAGACCTAATTAATCTTTTATCACGAAGGAAAGTAACCCACAAACACATACCTACGTATAATTCATATTGTACATGGTTTTTTACTTTACTTACTGCACCAATTTAAATAATCTATTTGTATTAATAATGTAACAGTAGTTAATTTATGTACTTTTGTCGAACTATATAATTTTACATTATATGTATATCCGATGTATTAGCGACTTCTATTTATATTTCAATCTTTGCTTTATTCGTCACAACGATTAGATTTATTCTAAGCTTACACCAAATTGTTTGTACTTGGTCGATATCTTTTGCCTTGTTAAATAAGACTTGAAATTATCTTATCTTATCTTAGTTACACATTATTACACAAAGACAAAACAAGGGAAAAAACAAATATAGATATATATATATATATATATATATATATATATATATATATATATATATATATATATATATGTGTGTGTGTGAAACTGACGAAACAAATTAATAAGGCAAGTGTGAATGGACAAGTCGGTAGATGTCGACCTCGGCGAACATATCTCGATCAAATCAACATTGTTTTGATAAAAGTAGAGGAAGCAAAAGATGTGTGTAAGAACCGTAGCAAGTGGAAGGAAGTGGTCTCTGCCTACCCCTATAAAAAAGGCGTGACTTTATGTATGTATATATGTATTGTTGGTTATTTATTAGCAGGAATAACTTTTTACTAAACTTCAGAAAAATATATTTTGACAACTTCAAAAACCTAACTACTTATACATAAAATGTGTATATAACAAAACATAAAATATCACGTTGCTAAGTTATGTCCAATACCCCTTCTCAACGTGGATTATCTTATAATGCCTAAAGTTTTCAAATGCTTAGTTAAAGTAGGGCTGCTAAGCGATTTTGTAGAAATATCAGCAATCATGTCTTGCGTTGGCATATCTATTTGCTTCCGGTTGAAAACTTCTCGAATGTGGTGGTAGCGAATGTCTATATGCTTTGTCAGAGTGTGGTAAACAGGGTTATGAATCAACTTTTGTGCTCCCTGATTATCACAGTAAAATACCGTTGGTTTATCGATTTCTATAGGAAATTCCAGCTCACATACAAAAGTTCGGAGTTTAACAACTTCTTTGGTTGCTTCAGACAAAGCCACATATTCGGGTTCAGTGCTTGATAGAGAGACACACTTTTGCTTTCTTGCCTCCCAACTAATTAGAGAATCGGACAAAATAAAAATAAAGCCGCTGTAAGATCGTCTGTCGTTCAGATCTCCTCCCCAATCTGCATCAACATATCCATGCAATGGTTTGACAATCTTTCGGAATGTCAGATTAAAATCTTGAGTTCCTTTTAAATATCTTAATAGTCTTTTTACCGCACACCAATGTGCTGTTCCTGGATCATTATTAAATTGACTGAGTGCGCTGACGGGAAAAGATATGTCAGGTCTTGTGGTAGTTGCTAGGTATAATAGCGACCCAATAGCTTGTCGATATGGTACCTTCGTCATTTCCATTCTTTCACCATTAGTTTTAGGGTTCATATCCTTTGTTAGTTTAATGTTGACATCCATTGGAGTAGTAACTGCTTTAGATTTCATCATATTGAATTTCTTTAAGATTTCTGTGGTATATTTTTTCTGTATTATGACGATAGAATTCAAGGTTTTATTTTGGTTAAATTCAATACCAAGGCAATAATTAAGATACCCCAGATCCTTTATCTGAAATTCTGCAGCTAAATCTTCTTTTAATTTCACATAACTGTTGACGTCATTTGTGGCAACAATCAAATCGTCAATATATTCCGCCATTATTAGAATAGTGCCATATTGTTTTAAAATGTAAACGCATTTATCGCTTCCCAAGGGTTTAAGTCCTATGACAGTTAAAAGATAATGGTCTAATTTCTTGTACCATTGTCATCCCGACTGTTTCAAACCGTAAAGGTATTAATTTTTCCCAAAAGACTTGTTATTCATGGGACCACAAATGTCGGAGTGTATGAGATCTAATACACCTTTCGTTCTTGAGCACGATGTAAAAAATGAAGAGGTTACTTGCTTACTTTTGATGCCAATTTCACATTCATTTAGGTTTTCTGAAGGATTAAATTTCATACCTGCTACCAAATTTTTCGAATTGATAGTTTTAAATTGCTTTTCATTAAGATGGCCAAAACGACAATACCATTTTTGAATCTCACTAAGATTCGACGATTTTGCTACAAAAACGGATTCTTCAACTTGCTGGATTTAATATAGTTCACCTCTTCTTTCAGCTTTTAAAACAATTTCACCATTTTCGTTAATGATTTCAGCATGACTTTCCAGAAACTTTGTAGTTCTTCCTCTAGATGTCGCCTTCGAAATTAAAATTAAATTTGTTTTCAGTTCAGGTACAAACAGAGTTTTTTCCAAATTTATTGTTTTTCTTCCTGATGATTCATTATCCACTGTTATTCTGAGGGTTTCTTTCCCAAGAACATTTGTTGTTTTATTGATAGCCAAACAAACCTTTTAATTATTCAACGTATGAAAATTTGTAAATTTAGATTTGTCATTGCACATATGTGATGTTGCGCCGCTATCTAAACACCTTTCATTTCTTGTAGTGTTCTCCACCCAATTTGCTTCTGCTATATTTGTACCTTCCGAAATCATAAATAATTCATTTACTTTTGGAATTTCTTCTGCCTTGAATGCTTAGTGTCTTTCTTTTTAAACTTTCAATCAACAATTTAAACTTTTATGTCCATATTTGTGACAGTAATTACATTTAAAAGGAAAAAAAAAATTGTTTTCTCTACTGCTGTTACTATTGTAATTATTCTTGCTTTTCTGTTCATAATTTCGATTCTGTTTACACCACTTGGTATTGAACTTCGTGTATAGAACATTTTGTGTTGCTTCCTGACTATCGGATTCTCTTCTTGAATTGAATTCGTCAAAGAGTTTGATCTTTAACACCTCGGGATTAGGTAATTCGTCCCTTGCTTCATAGCACATCGAAAATTTTCTTATGTATTAGGAATGGAATATAACATCAGTATGGATAGGAGGTCATTTTCAACACTGATTCCGATTTCTCTCAGTTGATCGACTACATTAAAAAAATTATTTAGATGATCTGTCATAGTATCATCTTTTTTCATTTTCGTGAAAAGTAATTGTTTTCATAATGTTGCTTTTGTGGCTGGCCCCTGAGATTTGTATGTTTGTTTTAATTTCTCCCATACTTCATTTGATGTGGAGCAATTTTTGATATTACAAAGTTCTGACGGTTGCATTGCCAAAACAATGTCAGCTTTCGCTTTTTGATCTACTTTCTTCCAAATATTTTTATCTTCTTGGTCCTTTAGTTCTTTCAGTTCATCATTCACACACGACCAATGATCATTTTTGATTAGAATTGCTTCTATCTGCATACGCCAGGTATCAAAAATTTTTTTACTCAATTTCTCAATGTGTGCGAATGTAACATAACCTGTTGGTTATTTAATAGCAGAAATAACTTCTTACTAAACTGCAGAAAAATATATTTTGACAACTTCAAAAACCTAACTACTTATACATAAAATGTGTATATAACAAAACATAAAATATCACGTTGCTAAGTTATGTCCAACATATATATATATATATATATATATATATATATATATATATATATATATATATATAAAATTTTAATAAAAATTTCTGTGACCCGTTAACTGTTACGCCATACAACCTTAAATACATTCAACCCTGATGATGATAATAAAAATTATCGAAAGCAAATAGACTACTTTTTCTATATATATTTATATACATTTTCGAAAATATTTTTTCGTATCAAAATCTTAAATGAAATTTTCCCGATTAAACAATTCTTTCTAAAAAAATTTATTATATTTATTTATTTTTCTAAAGTACCTTCTAATTTTACAGGTAAACTCATATATTTAAGTACCGGGTGAACAAATAAAAATGAATTTCGTCCATATTCAAGAAACATTCATCGTAATAATTTCAGGAAAATAATAGTCTAAGTAAAGTGACCCTTAAAGTTATTGTAGATGACAATGTATGGAAAATGGCAGCTATTTTAAGTAAATTACATTTTTGCGGTTGGGCCATTCGTATAGGCACCTATGTCACTTAGATCTTTTGATCCTCTGTGACTACCGCTGTGCCTTCAGGGCATTAGAATTCCAGTCCGCTGGTTTGGTCAAACCGCAGGATTTCTGTTGGCCCTGTCTCATTTAGATTACTTGGATCCATTATCATGCGGCCCCAGGTTTGATACCTGTACACCGCTAGCATCGGGCAGCAACACAGACTATGTGTGCTGCTCTTTTTAAAGTAAATATATTTATAATGTTTTATTATCTCAGCTGTAAAAACATTAAATAATTATATAAAAACGTCTTTAGAAATACTAAAAAAAATATCTATTTAAAAAAAAATGGGTTAAAAAATTTACTAGCTGCTTGCGAGAAATGCTGATTCCATGTTACAAATTGGTTTAGTATAAAATTCTGAAAACTGTCTGGAAATATGTCACACAAATTAAGAAGACTTGATTGGAATAAATCATAAATTAATCAAATAATTAAAACCAATATTAATGGAAATAAGTATTAATTTTAATGTTAAAGCAAACATTGATTTTAAATTATATATATTTAAAAAACGCAATCAAGTATGTTAGCAATAAATGACACATTGATCATTTCTAATGAACACAATGTTAAAAGTAAAATTCTTTAAAAAATTAATTGAAATATATTTAATAAAGTATTTAAATTAAAATAATTGTTAATATTTAAAATTGTTTTTAAATTTATTTATTGTATACATCAAGTTTATTTTGTTCCTCAAGCCAGTTCTGCACTAGTAGTATTTGAGCATTAATTATTATCTATTATCTAGTATTCTCTCTGACGATGGTTGTTTACAATTTTATAAACCAAATCTAATTTACACAGCTTGAAGTGCACTTTCAGTGGCTTATTTATCAGCATGTATAATAAAGATATATTTATTGTTTAGTTTCAACTAAGGAAGTGTAATTCTTTAATTTTGTGAAATATTAATACACGTTGATTAGATTACATATTTCGAACAATTTTTCTTAAGCACACATACATTGGAAGAGCTAGACTTTTAAACATGAGAATGGTTATTTGTAAACAGGGCCTACATATAAGAAAACTTAAAGTTTTTTTTAAGTAATCTACAACTTTTATACTACTACTAGTATTAACACTTACTCCTCAGATACCCATGGCACTAGTGTGTACTTAAGCATCACCTTTATGAAATTTTATTAAAAAGAAAAAATTAAATACCCAAATTATATCGTGTTCATCACTAGAAATTACCTCACATACTTTCAAGTTTGTGCTTTTAAATGTGTGCCATTTTCAAGCCTTTCGTCTACTACTTGTAATAATAGTAAATGTAAAGTAAAAGTAAAGGAACTATGTAAATTTTATAATTAAAATATAGGTGCCTATTTGGTTTTGTACATCAAGAAGTAGAAGAGTCAGTAGTATTTGTAACGTTATAGTTTATTGATCCTATATTTTTTTAGATTGCAAATTTAATTTCTGTGTTTGAAAAAAAAATATTATGGATATTTTTTTATAACTTAAAAACCTTTAAAAAAAAATTCCTTGCATCAAAGTAGAAAAATGTATAGAGAACGAACTGAAACAACTCTAATTTATGTTTACTGTTAGGTAAATCTTAACTTAAATTGTGGGAGCATTTTACAATAAAACAAAAGTAAAAATAAACAAATAGAGCTGAGAATAGCTAAATGATTTTATTAGACATTTTAATTTTTTTGGCAAATATTTTAGTAAAACAAACTACACGAAATTTATTTTAATTAAATGCTAATACCGTTTTAAATACCTTTATTGGCATTTTTTGAAGTAACCACGATATCGAATAAAATAACTGGTGTTGCTAAACAAATTTGATTAAAAGAGCGTTATTTTTCTAGTAATTTCCAATATGTTTAATGAACCCTACATTGACACTACAAGGACCAATCTTCATCAAGAATCCTTCTTTTACAGGGCTGCTACGGAATGGAATAAGCTTCCAAAATCAGTTTTTCCAGAGAACTATGACCTGCAACTTTTTAAAAAGCGTGTCCACAATCATTTCCTTTCTATAATCCCTTCCCCTTCTAATAGTCGCAGTGCGGGCCGTCCGCGGCCCACACGATTGGTCTACCCTTTTTGCGACTATTTTCAAAAAAAAAAAAAAAACCCTAATCAGTTGAAAAGTACTTTATTATCTATAAAAAGACTAAAAACGTATCATCAAAGCTATGCGTATTTTTGATACGGCAGATCTAAACAGTTGGCAATTGTTGCAATTGTACCATTCTCTTAAGTTTTTCAACCATGAATTCCTTCTTCTTCCTATGTATCTTTTGCCCATTATTTTTCCCTGGATAATAAGTTGCAGTAACTGGTATTTATTTCCCCTTATAACATGTCCCAGGTATTGCAGTTTGCGCTTCTCAATAGTAAGTATCAATTCTTTATCTTTCTGCATTCTTCTCCAAATATTTTCAATGCTCTGTAAATTGTTGATTGTTTTACTTTCATGCGTTGTGACTCTTAAACTTGGGTAAATCCTTCTTCGAGGAAAGCTGTAACAACATCACACTCTTCTATTAAGATATTTTTTGTAAAACGTTTCTAATTATTCATTTTATGAAAAAAGCTAAAATGTCTACAGATTTCTATCAGAATATCTTTTTTTAACACTTTACAAAAACTGAAGAAAAAAAAAAGAAAAGAAAGAAGTCATAGAAAAAAATTCCTTTAAAACTTGATAAGAACATGAATGAACAATTATTTAACCATTAACGTACTTTCAAAATACTCAGTACTTTTTTTTTTCAAAACTATATATGCGTTAATTTTGCGACGAAGTGTATTTAATCGTAGCTACTACGTGGTCGTGCCTTGTCTTATAGTCATATTAGGGATGTTACAAAATACTAGGAACAGTTATTTGGAGCAGTTCCAAACAAGGAACAGATTAGAACAGTAATCAGTTTAATAAAATACCTGTTACTAGGCTGTGACTGTTTCCAGTAACAAAACAAACGTTTTGCGTTTTTTCCACATTAAGAAACAAAATTGTTAATTGTCAACATTTTTACTTTGTACACAAAATCGATTTTGATATCACACCATAACATTAAATATTGCATACGATATCACACCTTATTGAATACTTAATATTGAATCTATATTACCTATATTATTTTTTGCTTTTAGGTTATTTTTGTTTTTATTTTTTCGAATAATTCAAATAATAAAGAGTATGTAACTAGTAATGATATACCTACCTACTTCTTTTAATATTTTAAATCCGAAATTATTTACACGTACGTCCTAATTCTGTTGATTTCAAATTTTATTACCGTTGCATGTTACAAGTTATTTTTATAAACAGAATCTCAAGATTCTAACGTTAGAGCTTTTAAAAATTAACAGCTTTTTGGAACTGTTTCATAAATAGAAGAGGAACGTAAAGGAACTGTAACTAAAAAATAAGTTTGTACCACCACTAGTTGTCATGTTAAACAAGAATGTCAGGATCCAAAACCTTGTTATAGAGTTTTAAATGTATGGCGCATTAGTAACATTAAACCATAAAAAACAATTTTTCTTAGTAGATTTCATGGAAGTATCAGTAAAAGGAAAAAGGTCCTTTATTGCTCAATGGTGAGCCAAATATGGTAACAATACTTTAATCAAGGTATTATTTAGTCTTTATACAGAGTTGGTTTATTAGGAGACAATAAGTACTATCTGGCTCTAAAAAAGGTGTATACCTAATGGGGTTTCAACCTATTTTATTTAATTTAAGTGATCAATTTCGTAACACTAATCTATAAATTCCATTCATACCCATCATAAGCTATACATTCTACATTTCAAAAATAACATTGATACCAACATGTAAAACAAAGACTTTTAGGGGACTTTTAACATTTTAATTTTACTGTCCTGTACAATAAAAAAGAAACAAGTTATGGATAAATTGCTTTATTAATATTTTTATGTTCTAGATTACAACCGTTAAATTTATTTCATTTCATCAGCTTATGTAAAGGTAAAGGTAAATTAAATATTTTTAATATTTATTATATATTTTTAGTTTAAATTGTCACAAAAACTAATATTAAATCATTAATAAATCTGACATTGGATTTTAAAAAACGTGTGATATAAAAAATTTAAATTTAATTAAATTTTAGTCTACACTTTTTAGGCACTACAGTAAAGAACCATTTAAAATAAAGACATGTATTTAACAGTAAATATATCAGTTTAGTTAATATTTCTTGGTATCTCAGTTAAACGATTAAAATACGCCGGTAATAACTGAAACAATAAAATCATGGCGGTTCTTAAATGATCGTTTCCGTTAATTAAAATCATGACAAGTGACAATTAAACGAGTTGTAGACGGCATTTAATGCGGAAAAATACTTAAAGTCACTTCATTCATTCATGCGTATATTTCTAATCTAAAAATTTAAATTTTTCTTCATATTTTTTTGGTAACAAATAACGATTAAAACTAATTATAGGCCAGTACCGAAGCCTTCGAGAATGGTAAAAAGTGAAAATAATAAAAGGAAAAATAATTTACAGGCAATTTGAGGTCAAAAAGTGAGAGGGGGTGAGATTTTAAGGGTGAAAAACGGTTTATCATGATTTCCGGCTAAAGTACAAGTCCTATTGAAAAAAATTAAATGGCAATTAAAAAATCTACAACTTTTGTATATAAACTTTTTTCACATAACCTTAAAATTTATGCAAAAAATCCCAAAAACCGTCTTCTTGATTTTTTATTTTTATCCGCCACAAAAATATTTTTTTCACGAAATTTGGTAAAAACGTCGATCTTCCTGTCCTAAAACCCGTCTCTATGTCACTGTTCAATTTTATTTTTCAGAAGTTTGCCGTACATCCTGTTAACTGTACTCGTAACTGCAATTCCCCTATAATTGTCGCAACTATCGTCTGCCCTTTGCGAATAGTGGATATGTGAGACGTTTTCCATTTTTCCAATATTGCCGTACCATTTAAAAACTTCTGAAATATATGCGTAAGATGTTCAAACAGTGTTTTTGGGTAGTATTTTATTAGTTCTGCCGGTATATTACCAGGTCCCAGTGCTTTGTCGTTTTTAAGTAATTTGCATATTTTTGTTGTATCCACCATATTTAATCTGACGGGAGATGGTATTTTTGTTTTTCTTTAAATTCCTTTTGGTTTTCGGCTAATAGCTGCGAAAAGTAATTATTTTAATGGTGCACACTAATTGGGGATATATCATCTTTCTTCATAATTTGACGCATAGATCTTAGTACTTATCAACTTTCGGTAAGAATGCGGTAATTTTTTTACATTTTATTTCCGAAGATTTGTTTTTCCTCTGGGCTATTTTTTAGCACTATTGCTTATGTTTTTTATACTTATGTTTGTTTGAAGTAAATTTGGAGTTTAAGTATATTTTGATTTTTTCCTTTTTTCCATATACCGTGTTCTATTTTTTGGTCCAGCTAGTAGAGTTTTTGACAATTAGTTCCTTTGTCGCAGCATATATGCACTACTAAAAGAGTTGGTAGTGGTCATCTTTATTTTCTAGTATTTGGATATTTAATATTTACTATCCAAACTATTTTGATAAAGGACCTTTAGATATTGACTTGGTTCTTCGCGTTTGTTTATGCTGGAAACATTATCATACATTTTACTAGATGGTGATCACTTCCGCATGTTGCTCCTTAAAAGACTACATCCTGTAGGTACTCTGAGTTTTATTTTTTGCCTAGTTATAACATAGTCCATGACATATTTTAGATTTCTTGTCTGTTGAATGCATGTGTACTATGTATTGTTCGATGTGGATAGAATCTATTGCAAATTCGAAGTTCGCTTTGCTGCGATCAGTCTTTTATTTACCATGACGATTACCCTCACATTTTTTATCTTTGTTTAATCATATTTTCGACTTGCTAGGTACCTTCCTTAGATTTAATGCAATACTGCTTAAAGTTTCGAATGTAGATTATAGTAAAAATAACAGATTGTTCATTAATAAAATATCGTATGATAAAATTTTCGCCGGTACCGATCGATTAATTAAACAAAAAAACTCTCAATTGGAAATTGTGTGAATGCAATTTTATAATTGCATTACATTGGAAAATTTGTACTACATTTTTTCTAATGATTGTTTTTATTGTTAGCGAAAAAACATTGAATATGAATTCCTTTGTTAAATTTTTAATGTCATGATTATTGGTCAAGAAACAGCTTATACAGATATGGAAAAAGTTTGGTGAGAAATAGAAATTTTAGTACAAAATCTTAAAATGTATGACAAACAGTCGACCAGCAAAAAATTTAATAAATACTCGTGACAAACACTCAAGTACACGACTCTAATTTGATCTGTCGCGACCTTGTCGACATAGTTTATGTCGCTAGAAATTAATGAAATCTCTCAGTATGATATTTTTGGCGTCGGCGTACACATCGGACCTATTAGGAAAAAGACTACGACGCATCAAGATATTAAAAAGTTTTCTCTTCTAAAAATGCGTTTACCCTTACCCCAACGCCTCCGAAAATAAAATAAATAATCTACGAATGAAAAAACATAACATTAACTTCTGAAAAATAAACTAAAAATTTAAACTCCAAAAAAAGAACATTGCAAATTCAATGCAATAAAGGTTGAAACAAACCACTTTGTTGTACCAAACAATAGCAAAATCTGTAAAACATGGAACGTTTTGTATGACCCTTTATTGCATTGGATTTGTAATGTTTTTTTTTTTTGAAGTTCAAATTTTTAGTTTATTTTTCAGAACGCAATAAAGGTTCAAACAAAACGTTAAAAAAACTTTATTTTTGTTTTGCTTCTCCATCATAGTTTAACAAAATTCCAGGTTTTACAGATTTGGATATTGTTTGGCACAACAAGGTGGTTTGTTTGAACCTCTATCTTCTTGGATTTGTAATGTTTTTTTTGAAGTTTAAATTTTTAGTTTATTTTCCAAAAGTTAATGTTATGTTTTTTAATTCGTAGATTATTTATTTTATTTTCGGGACCGTTGGGGTAAGGGTAAACGCTTTTTTAAAAGAGAAATTGTTTGATCTCTCGATGGGTCATAGTCTCTTTTCTGATAGGTCCGATGTATATGCTGACGCTAAAAGTTTTATTCTGAGAGATTTCATTAAATTCTAGCAACTTACACAATGTCGACAAGGTGGAGACAGATGAAATTAGACTCGTGTAATTAAGTACTTGAGTGTTTGTCGCGAATATTTATTATATTTCGTGCTGGTCGACTGTTTGTCGTGCATTTTAAGATTTTGCATTATAATTTGCCAAACTATTTCGATATCTGTACACCAATAATACATATTTGACATTTTTATCTCTTAAATACTTAATTTTTTACAGATTTGGCTATTGTTTGGATTAACAAAGTGGTTTATTTACACCAAGTTTAAATTTTTAGTTTTAGAAGTTAATGTTATGTTTTTTAATTTGTAAAATAATTATTTTATTTTTAAAGCTGTTATGGTAAAAATGAACACAGTTTTAAAAAAAAAATAATTTAAACTCTTGCATAGGTCGTAGTCCCTTTCCTGATAAGTCAGACGTACACACCAGCGCTAACAGTTTTATACTGATTGCTTAAGTCTCTAACACATGTCGACGAAGTGGGGACAATTCAAATTAGAATCCTGTAGGTAATTACTTTATTATTTTACGCGAATATTTATTATATTTTGTGCTGGTTGACTGGTTACCGTACACCTCAACGTTTTGCATTAAAAATTTTATGTTCCACAAATATTTTTTCATATCTGTATAAATTAATGGTAAAATTCTGTACAACTTCAACAAAATATCCCCCTTTTGAAATTTAAATATGCATGAAACACTTGGGCAGTAACTAATTGATTGTCCATAGGGGCTTCGCTATTTGTTTTTTCATATTTCCTAAATCACTTGGATGTTGCGAAAAAAAAAAAGTTTATCAATAATTTAATTTCAATTTTATATTATTTGTAACAATTTTTGAAAAGTAGAACAACCACAATATATTTTTTTTATTTATTTCATTTTTACAAGCCAGAAAATATGAATTGAAAGTTAATAAAATATTTTTTAAAAATAAATGTTTTTTAAAATAATGCTACATAAAGATTCAAAAATAATAGTTTCTTATATTTAATAATATTAGTGGTTGCTTGTTGTTGAAAACTTTTGTAATTAAATTTGTATAAACGTTAAAACTTACATTCTTGTTTAATTGTCTATTTAAATTAATTTCCGGATGGCCAGCTAAAATTTACTTTGGGCATTTTAGCAAGAGCTTATCAGATATTAAAAAAAATAATTTTACTAGGTACCTTTTTTCCTTTCTGACGTATTAACCCACTATTATAAAAGGAAAACGTAATACGTTTGATCTCACTGTGGATTACATGCAGAAAAAAAAAGTAAAAATTATGACTTTTTAATCTTGTGATGTTTCACATTGGATTAATTCGAAACGAAACGTCACATGATTAGCAAATATTTTACGGTATAATTTTTTTTTAAATAGTTCAAATCACTTGGCACATATTTTCAAGGGACATAAATAATTAAGACTTATGTCATAAACAAAATAACATAAAAAATACAGAATAATTTTGATGAATTAATTTTTTTTACTATTGGAAAGTATAGATTGATTTATAAAATGGAGTAGTTTTTAAACCTTACAAATATTTTCTCACGTATGTTAAGCTAACACAGCCGTTTTGGTACAATCAGTGAAAACTGTCACAGTATTTTCTTACTATTTTCTTACACAAACTAGAATTTTCTAACTCAAGTGGTTAGCAAAAAAATGGTGTCAAGCTGGTTGTGCCTAGCCTATCATAAACACAAATACAAAAGATTTTTCAGAAGTCTCGTTGAACTTGCCGCAACTGCACAGATACATTTAAGGTGGTTTTATGTCAGTTAATATTTTATTTTTGCACAAGAAAATAACGTATTTCAAGGCCGTTTTGACATAATCAGTGAAAACCATCACAGTATTTTCTAACTATTTATTAACCATTTTCTAACACAAACTAGAATTTTTCAACTCAAGTGGTTAGCAAAAAAATGATGTGCTAGCTTAACTGTCAAGCTGGCACAACCATTTATAACTTTTTACCCAAAATAGTTATGAAAATAATTTAAACGCTTAATTTTGTAACTTTATATAAACTCTTAAATGGTATATCAAAAATTTGAACTCAAGTGAATTTAAAGGTTTTACGAGTGCCAAATTCGCATGCCTTACATACAATTCTCGAAAATTCCTACTTCCGTCATCCTACTTCCGTCATCCTACTATTTAATAACCTCAGCGCAATTGCTTGCAATAAAAAAAAATTCTATTTTATTATGCATTTTTAACAATACTACAGTTTTTTTAATACAAGCGATTGTGCTGGGGTCATAAGATGGTAGGATGACAAAAACGCATTCCAAATTACTATTTTGCCATTTCCTAGCACTACAACAATTTCTCTTCGGGTATTTTTTACCATAACTGTACTTTTGTTAAAAATGCATAATAAAATACTGAGGCACTGCATAGCTTTATAAGCAGCCAGAAAGTGTCAAAAAAAGCACGTCTGGCTGTGCATAGAGGAGTGCTAGTTCCTACACTTATGTATGGTAGTGAATGTTGGGTTTGGCAGAAGAAGCATGAAAATAGGATTAATGCTGCGGAGATAAGTAGTTTGAGAAGTATAGCCGAAGTGACTCGGTTGTATAAAGTAAAGAATAGTGAAATAAAAGAACGGTGTGGTGTAAAAAAAGATGTGGTTACAAAGATATATAGAGGAATGGTTTGGACACCTAAAAAGGATTAATGAAGGAAGATTGACGAAACAAATTTATAAGGCGAGTGTGAATTGACAAGTCGGTAGAGGTCGACCTCGGCGAACATATCTCGATCAGATCAACATTGTTTTAAAGAAAGACCAGGTCAAGAGTACCAACAACCGACGAGCATGTATGAGAGCACTAATGAAAGTAGAGGAAGCAAAAGATGTATGTAAGAACCGTAGCAAGTGGAAAGAAGTGGTCTCTTCCTACCCCTACGGGAAAAAGACGTGACTTTATGTATGTATGAAGCTTAAAAAGTAAGAAGTCGGAAGTAGGAATTTTTGAGAATTGTAGGTACGGCATGCAGATTCGGCTGGTTGTGCCAGCTTGACAGATAAGCTAGCACAACATCATTTTTTGCTAAGCACTTGAGTTGGAAAATTCTAGTTTGTGTTAGAAAATGGTTAATAAATAGTTAGAAAATACTGGGATGGTTTTCACTGATTGTGTCAAAACGGCCATGTCAGCTTGAAATACGTTATTTTCTTGTGCAAAAATAAAATATTAACTGACATAAATCCACCTTAAATGTATCTGTGCAGTTGCGGCAAGTTCAACAAGACTTCTGAAACATCTTTTGTATTTGCGTTTATGATAGGCTAGGCACAAGCTTTAAATACTGCTTGTATTATTTTAACCTGTTAGATATTTTGTCATTAAATCTTTGGCCAAATATAACATAAACACATCCAAAGTTTTAAATGTCTGACGATTTTTTGCAACTAATAAGAATATTTCTTTTCATAAAATTACTTAATATGTTTTTTAAATAAATAAAAATAACTATTTTTTTTTTATCAAAAATGTTAGGGGTTATTCTACGTATTTTCGAACAAATTTCTTAGACGACATTATTTTAAATAAAATATAAATAGAGTAAAACTAATAATTTACTATTTTAATTTCTTTTTTTAAATGTATTCGATAACGATTTGACACAGCTCAATTATTAATTACAAAATTGATTTTTAAAATTTTAAATTAAAAAAAAGTTACTCAATTAAAAAAGGCACACGGTTTTGTTCAAGGAATAAAAATCTTATATTAATCTTATATTTTAGTAATAATTTTTTATCTTTCCAGTGGGAAGTTATAGTAATGGGTCCGATTTTGCGAATCCCGAGAGTCGAATACAATAATTTTTAAGTGGACGTCTGTGTGTGTACTGTGTGTGTACGTATGTGCGTATGTTCGTATATGCGTTCGGAATTATTCGTCTCGATTATCTCGAGAACAAAAAATGATAATGACGTGGGACCAATTGCATTCGACGCATAATTACGCAACTTAAAACTGATTAAATTTTTAGCAAAATCGGTCAAGCTGTTTTTTATGGAGAATAAAAAAATTGAAAAAAATGGTAAACTACCTGAATTTTGCAATTTATAAATTATACTATTTTTAAAACAGAATTTTAAGATCTTTTAAATAATATTATTATTGCATGTTAGGAATATTTGTATGAAAAAAAATGATAAAAAGTTTGAAGGAATACGGTTGACATAAACAGAATATTCTTAATGACAATTATAATTTGTTATAAACAATTAAGAATCGTTTTTTATAATAATTTTAATAATAATAATTATTATTATTACATCAATACATATGGTATTTTTTCATTCTTTCCACTGGGAAGTTAGTCGTGTGGACTTCTCGGGTCGCACCCAGACCACTGATATTTTCTAATAGAATTGTTCTTTTAAAAAAGTAGATAGATAATATTTTAAATATTGAAACCATAAAATATTTGTATTTAAAAAATGCGAATGCTTTCACGATCAGAGTCAGTAGAAGAAATACGTTTCCTCTTTCGGAATTTAACCGTGTACATTTTTTCACTGGGATTTACGACATTTTACATTCCATTGCAGGTTTTTTAGGTTCGTTAGTAGGTACAGGTAAGGAAACAAAAGTATATAATTTAAAAGTTTTAAGAACTAATGTAAACAAAAGGGGTACCGATTCAAGAATAAACCAATTCAAAAATAATTTTATGTTTTGTGAAGTGAGGTTAACAAGATAGAAGTTGCCGATCAAATATTTTTTTAGGGAAATAGCAGTACATAGTTGTTACGTTGACCTGTCCCGAAATTTACGGGTAGTGCAATATCAGAGCATAACAATACTTTGATGTGACGCCTCGATAATATTTACCATGTTACGGTATTACGCTTCAGACTTGTGCGATGGTGTTACGAAATGACGATATGTTGCGACTTCAGTATGCACCATAAAAGACTTTTAAGTATGCATGCATCATAAAACATTCATAATAAACGCAAAAGAGAGCAAGCATTATCTGGAAATTTTCAACGTAACAGGGTACGTGTACATTAGCAGAAAAATTGCACATTTTTTGGGAATGTACGCTAATATTACCAATTTGTCGATATTTTGAGTTTGCTTTTACTTCATCCATAACAGTTTTTCATATTTTTTGTAATTGAAATGCCTGAATTTTACAGAAATAAAATTCATCTCGGCTTTAGCGGCAAAGTTTTTAATATCTGCCAACATTTGTATTGCGTACCTAGCAAAGGTTTAATAATTAGGTAAAGTATGACTTGAACCTATCGACTGGATAAAATTACCAAAAATTTTGCAATGAATCTTAAGTTATGATGCATTTATTACCAATGTACATAGTGAGTGCATTATTCACTTCTACTCGTTTTTAATAAAGACGAGAATTTTTGCCTCTAGCTGATGTGATGTGATGACTTTTGAGATTATTTTCATTGGTTTGAAGATACTTTTTATTTTTGACTTATGTATCTTTAGATATGCTATCTATCGGTGATATTTCAGATAAGGGAAAGAAAAACAATAAAAACGTTATTACAGTTGAAATTCATATTTGCTGTGAAACTAGATTTAATAAAATAAACTATTTAAGCCTTATTCTTCAATTCTTTCGGATTTCATAGAAAAAAAATGGACGTGTTTGAAATCACAAACAACTACCTCCTACCGACGACAAATTAATGAATTGCAAATCATTCGAGTAATAAATTCTAACCAAAACTAGTTATTTTAATTTTTTAACTTTTTTACCTGACTGATATTCACCTAATTAAGATATACCTAATATATTTCAACAATGTCATAAAATCAAAGCCGTCAAATTGTTACAAACTAATTTAATACAAAAACTTATAAAGATAATAATTAAAAAACAGTTTTTAATGATGTTATTATATCTTTTAGGAAAATATAAATTACATCTAAATTAAACAAATTAATCTTGATTTTTAAATGATGAAAATTGTGATAAGAATACTTTTTAGTAAACTATTTATAACATCCCATTTTTGGTTCACCTCTAGATTATTTATCCTAAGACATATTAAATAAAAAATTTCCGAACAAAGAAATAATTACAGACAAAAGAGCTGATTAAAATATTGTGTCAAACCGATAGTAGTGACATCCCTTATTCAACTGCTAAATGGATAGTAGACGATCAATAAATCTATGGAAGTATTTTCCTGGAATAAACATAGCAGGTAAATAATTTTACGCTAGATGGAGACTAATGTATCGGAATCAACATTTTGTAAAATTTTCCCAATGACAGGAAAATGTAAAACTTTTTATTTTATTTACGAACGTCATACTAAAACCGTATAGATTGTAATTATATCGTATTCGCAGTCATCTTGACATCGTTTTCATATAATCGTTAAAAAAGAAACAGCAACCACAGTCACTTTCTTAGACGTGCTAAAAAAATAGTATGCACCCTTAGTTCGTGCAGTTCCACACTCTTAGCACTTCATATGTGAACTTGACATTTAAATTACGAAACTCACCCTCATGTTAAATTATTTTTTTTACAAACCTTGAAAATTGAAATTGTTGAATAAATTTAAAAAAAATTACATTTCAGTCTTGGTCTAAAAGAAAAATATACTTAGACCAACTATTTACCTAAATTTCATCGATTGACTATGTCATATATTCTGAGATTCAAAATACACACAACCGCAATGTCTAACGGATATTTTAAAAATATGCCCTTATTTTTTTTATATTTTGGTTTTACTTATTTTACTGGTATAGTAATAAAAGAAAAGAAAAGCAACCATTTTTTTTTCCAAGAAAACGAAAAATTTAAAAGTGGAAAAAAATTTACGAAAACTAAAAAATATTCTTCGATTGGATACCAAACAATAAGACAATATAAGTGCGATTTAGTATTGTGTACAACCTCCTCAATTATTTACAACTTTCAGGCATCATCTGGGCATGCTCATAATTAAATGATCGATGTCTTGTTGAGACATTTTAAGCGTGTCCAAGCCCTAAAAAAGAGTAATTGTCTTTTAAATTTTCCATACAAAAAACTCTTCTTTAAAGCATATACAATATGTGCTTAAAAGAATTTAGTTCTGGGAACAATGGTGACCATGGTAAAGCTTCAATATTGTTGTTCTTTAAAAATTTCATTGCAACCTTTGATAAATGTGATCTGACAATATTATGCATATAAGCAAAGTTGGCATCAATAGCTGCTGCATATGGAACCACAACTGATGCCAGTATCTGATCCACGTACGATCTACCAGTCAAAAAGTTTTTCAACGGAATGAAGTCGGTTCTTCCGTCCATACTGAATTCTTCCCAGGCCATAACTGTTTCCCCTCGAAAAGAGTGCACTTTTTGAACGTTGCGGAGACGGTTTGCATTCACAAGCGAATCCTTGTGGAGTCAGGATGAATAAATTTTCAACTGGGATTCATCAGTGAAGCGCACAGTTGCTCGATTTTTATTTGGCCATACATAAAATTCGATTCATTAAATGTTATATAATGGTCAGTACTCCTCTATGGGATGAAGGGATTGACGTTAAAAACAGCAGCAATAAACAAAATAAAAGCATATGAAATTGACTGCACCGCAGTTTACTAAAGATACCGTGAACAGCAAAAGTTACAAACAATGAAGTTTTACGACGAGCAAATAAAGAACCACTGCACGCAATAAAAAAAAACATACTTTGGTGTATGTGATGCGCAATCAAAAGTACCAACTACTACAACAAATAATAGAAAGAAAAATTAAAGGAAAAAAGGGAATGGGAAGAAGAAAAATGTCTTGGTAGCGAAATGTTAGAGAAGGGACCAGGGAATATAGGGAAATTGATCCTCACAGCAAGAAACCGAATAGAAATGGAACAGGTGGTCGCAAACATTCATTATTAGATATAGGCACTAAAAGAAAAATATAAATAATGTTCCTTTTGTACATTAAAGTCATACTCCTCGATTGTCCCGTTATATCGATTGAACCATTAGAGGTCAACGGATACTAAGGTTTTTTTATGCAATCGACGACGGAGAGCATCAGCCAAAACTTAAACATTATGTACTTGTTGGAGTATGGCATGTAGTACTAGTGTTGTTAGAGTAGAGCATCTATAAGGGTTTAGTTTGTAAAAAAACTGCCGTGTACAGGGATTGCAATACAAGCGCTAAATATTTCGCTTTTCAATAACGTGCATTTAAATCACGCTTTGAGTATCACGCAACCTGATTTCGCCTCATGCTAACATCCAAAAGTCCCACTGCTCTCTTCAGTCATATGTCTGTACTGTATGGTTTACAAACACTATACCTACTTGCATGCATAAAATAAAAAAGCTATCGTTTTTATTGTAGTAAAATAAAAAAAAATTGACGAAGGAATGTTTTATTTATCTCCTGGAAAAAACCATAAAGTAAAAAATAATAAGGTAGGTAGTTTACATCACAAAATAGTGATAAAGTGGGTAGTGATATTTTCATAATTATACTGAATACATTGAAAAAAATGTCAAGCTAAAATGTCCCTAGACATTGCAGTAGTGTGTATTTGTTAGTGATCGGAATTAAATTTTTTTAATGTTTCATATAATGTGTCAGAATATTAACATACTAACAAAGCATAGTATCATACAGGTAAAAAAGTTATAAACATGATTGGCCCCATGCAACCTTTGACTTAACTCTAATAAAACAACAGGTCTTAAATAAATACATGTACAGTAATAAACAACATTTAAACTTCAAGTCGTTTAAAAAAAGATTAAAAATTTTAATTACAAATTGTCAAAGGGCAATTTTATGACTTAGCAATGACATCTTAAAAATCTATCTCAGCCTCACAAGCATCAATTTTAATAATAATAAAATTTTAGGTATTGGGAAAGGTATTTATTAAAGACGTAAATAGATTAACATTATTCTCAGCAAACCAGAGACGTACTATTTCTAATTGATAACGTTCCCAAATGTTTACAAGGAGTTTAAATATTTTATACTAATTTAAAAGCTAAACATTTATTTTTTTGTAAAATAAATAATGTGTCGTGCAATACAAATGCAAAAAAAAATTATTTGCAATAACATTATAATTATCATCGATCTTTAAAACTACCAAAGAATTATTTTAATTTGCATTAAATATTTAATAAAGTATTAAAACAATAAAATTCAATGCACAATTTTGTAATTTATTTAATTAAAAACTTCTTTTGGAAACATCAGTAGGTTCATATGTATAATGGCAACATTTTCAAGTAAAAACAAAATTTAAATGATTAATTTTTTTAAAGTTCCAAATACACCTATAACAATAACAATTTGTCAAGGTTGTGCATCATATTTTGTATTAAATTAACTGTAGGTTCTACTTGAACACGCTTTTGCGAAGGGTGTTTCTCTACATTTAAAATAACCTATTTTAGTTTTATTGTAATCGCAGTGAATTTAATTATACCGAAGTATTCGTTCATGTTTTTACTACGATAAAAAATATAGTAAAGCTAACTGTTGGGACCATAGAATTATAATAAACAAAACTTGGATAAAATAAAAAAATTACCTCTGCTGTAACCGTAAAAATTCTCCATAACGTAATGCCGTAGAAAAATCTCCAAGTTACGAAAAGTTTCCTTATTTAGTGGTTACCTAAATCGTAAAATGTTTTGGTTTACATTTTAGCCGTATAAAAAAAGAGTAAATTAATTAAACAGTTGAACAGACTTAATTTTCTCCTTTCAAAAGCCTAATTGCTTTACCAATAAAAAAACTAACCAAAAAATATTAGTGAAGACAATAATAAAATAACCTGTACAGTGCCAACTTAACTTGTTTTTATTAATTTATTTACAGATTAACCAATTTACAAAAAACATAATATTTAAAATACCCACAAATGTAATCATAATTAATTATATTAATTTGCGACAAATTATTATTTTTTTTTTTAAATAAATCTGGGAATGTACCACTGTGATATTAAACAAAGAAACTTTGCAGCAAATGAATAGGGCCCTGCATAACTTTATGAGCCAGAACGTATAAAAAAAACGACTGGCTGTGCAAGAAGGAGCGCTAGTCCCTACACTTCAATATGGCAGTAAATGTTGGGTTTGGCAGAAAAAGCATAAAAGTAAGATCAATGCTCTGGAAATGATTAGCCTAAGAAGTAGAGCTGGAGTGACTCTAATGAGTAAAGTTAGGAATAGTGTAATAAGCGAAAGCTGTGGTGTGAAGAAGATGTGGTTACAAAGATGGATGCTTTAAAAGCACTAAGCTCCAACAAGATAAATTCTAAACTTGTATGGAATTGCATCAAATCCCTAGAGTACCTTGGTGCGAACAACTTAGTGACTCTGCTGTGGGTACCTGGGCACCAGGGGGTGGAGGGAAACGAAAAAGCCGACACCTTTGCAACACAGGAGGCCGAATCTGCGTTCAATGGACTAAAACCGATTATTGGAGTCACTACAAGTGCCGCCAAAACAATTATTTCGGACTGGGTATAGAGGAAAATACTCACGTACTGGTCCGATATACCAGGGTTGACTCACTCGAAGGCGTTCTTGCCTAAATCCTCGAGAAACAAAACTAAGCAGATCCTAGAATGGAGCAGGAATGACCTGCGAATTCTAACGGGACTGTTTACAGGACACTTTCGTCTAAGATACCACCTCGGAAGGATATGTCTGAATCAAAAGACAGACTGTCGGTTTTGCTGCGTGGTTACACCAACCTGGAACCTACCGATTTCACAAAAAGCTCACCCCATATAACCATAAACTTCGTGAGAAGCGCTGGATTGTGCGGTGAACTGTAACCACTAGGGGTAAGCCACAAAAGACCTACTAAAGGTCGCAGTGGAGGGGCGACCTACGCCCCACTCACATGATTCCAAACCTAACCTTACCCACAAAGATGGATACAGAAATGCTTTAATGGTTTTAACACGTAAATAGAATGGATGAAAAAAGATTGATGAAACAGATTTATAGGCCAGTGTGAATGAGCAAGTCGGTAGAGGTCGACTTTGGCAAACGTATCTCGATCTAATCAAAATTGTCGTGTGGAGCCTCAAAATTCAAAAGTAAAAAAAAAAGATAAAGCAACAAACAACATTGTCAAAGCAAAATTTATATCCATAAAAAAGCAGTAAGGAATTGCTAGCTATTACATTGTTTTCGCAGAACGATCTTTTTCAAAACTCAAAATAATAAAAAATTATTTAAGATCGACCATGGGGCAAAACCGACTGAGTAATCTTAGTATCATTCCAATAGGATCGGACCTGCTAAAAGAATTAAACACCGAAGATTAATTTAAACAATTTGCAAAAACTAAAGCACGAAAAGCTCAATTCACTTAGCTAAAATTTTAATAACAATACCTAATACCTGGATATTTACCTTTACAAGGTGACATGTTGCATGATTAAAATAATACATTGTTTTGTTTTTATTTGTCGATCAGTTTCGTCCTACAATATATAAACGAGTATTTTTAATGTTTTAAATATTTTTTTTATTTTCTGTGCTGTTGTATCATATATTACATTTGAAACTAAAATACAAATTTTTTGAGTTGTAATACTGTTAGAATATATTTCTGTTTTCTATAAGTTTATAATTATGTTATGTGCCTCAATGAAAAAATACTTGTATGGCTTGTACTTGTAAAATATCAAAATGAAAATAAATTTATGAAAATACTTTTTAAAATTATTTTTCAATAGTGGATAATAATACCTAACTTAACCCGTATCTGTACTAACATATGAACGCCATACAAATTTGGGGAGTTATTTTAAATTTGCACAAGGGCGCCAAAAGTTCTAGGCGCAGGCCTGCACTGACGAACATGTATAAAAGAGCTAATGAAAGTAAAACAAGCAAATAACGTGTGTAAGAACCGTAGCAAGTAAAAAGAAATTGTCTCTGTCTATCCCTGCGGGAAAAAGGCGTGACTATATGTACGTATGTAAGTACCGAATTTATTAATTATATTACATTTTTATTTGTTAATTAAAGTACTCGTGTAATTGAATAATTTTGGTCTTGGTTTGTACTGTGATGAGGGACCATGAACAGCTCTTAAATCCTTATTTTTTTGGGATTTACATTAAAATTAAAATTAAATTCGGACAACTTTATTTATAATCTTGTGCAGAAATATTTAAACTATTTCAGCTCATTAATGTTCCAAACTTGATATGTTTAAAATGTTCAAAATTTCAAAATATTTATAGTCTCCCTTTTGATAGTTTTATGGTACTTCAAATTAAAAGTTTATTTTGAACTTTCTTGATTTTATGAATATCCGTTTAATAAAACGGACACCATATCATACACTTATATTCAATAACTGATCAAACTATGCAGCAATAGAGCAATGGAGCAATATTTTAGAAGCGTAAAGGGAAAATTAATCTAAAGATTTTAAAATGTTTTTAAAGGGTGTTTACCAACAATATTTAATTTATAGTTTTACAAAAACAGAAAAACTAAATAACGTTGTTTTTTAGTTTATTGGATAGCTTAGTTATTTGTTGCAAAAATACACTGTTAAAAATATACTACCTGCTTAAACGTTTAGTTTAATTACTATTTAATGTAGAGGCCGCATTTGGTCTTTGCTACTTTGTTTACTGCCTCTTTTTAAAGAAAATTTTTCAAATGGTTATTAAATATTTTATAAAATGAATAGAATTAGGAATGGTCGCAGCCCTTACCTGTCTCTCAACTTTTAAGATCAATACACCTAAACATTCCCTTTCTGTAACCTTACTGCTACGAAAATGCATAGCGCTAGGGATTCTAGTATTTACTGAAATAATTGAAAATAAAATAAAACAAAACCTGCTATATAATATAAACCAACAATTACTGACAACGATTTCTAAGGTTACTTGTTGAAGTAAACAATAAAATAAAGAAAATTTCCTCACCAATAAGTTGGTTTTAAAGATCAATGCTGTGGTGTTATAAAAAGGTTTTTTTAATTTTTAAAACATCTTTTTATAGCTATCTTAATTAAAATATTAAAATACGTACAATATTTAAAAAAATATATATTTGAACCGCAGCTCAAAAATTATTTAGGAAACATTTTTAATTCCGGTAAATGATTTTTGACCGTTAATTCTATTTTTTGTAATAACAAAACAAAAGTTTGCAAGAATAAACAATAATGAGATGTAAAAATATAATTTATTGTTGAACAAAACTTTGATAAGTGTACAAACTAAAATTAACACCTTCCGTTAGATGTTTTCGGAAAAGAAATACAAAGTTGATAACCTGTCTTTACTCTTTCAGCCTCATTGTGGACTTTGTAAAACAAATTTCTTGATATCCCTGTCGCAACCAATACCATTTGACGATCATTTTTAATTGTAACTTGCTAGACATGTTTTGCCTAATTGCTCATAAATTTAATTACATTTGCAATTATTTTTTTTTAGTTTCTGCAGAGTAGCTCTTCTTATTTTGCGGTCTACCAATTTTAAATAGAAAAATATAACAGTAACAAAAAACATCCATGCACCCACGCACTTATACAACTACTAACAACTAAAAATAAAACTAAACCATACCTAATAGCCCCTTCTACATGATTACATATTCCCGCTTAAAAATATTCGCGCGTACTTCTTTGTTTCCCTTTAAGCAGAGTTATTTGGCAACTGCTTGTATCAGGATAAACAGAGCTTGCACGGAATGGTTTAACATCGAAAAAGGTGTAAGACAGGGATGTGTGGCTTCACCATGGCTGTTTAACTTATACATAGACAATTTTTTAAATGATTTGAAAAAGAGTGCGTATGGATTGAAAACGAATGATTTGATCATTAAATGCCTTCTTTACGCCGATGATCAAGTCATATTAGCGTCATCTGAAGAGGAGTTGCAGGCGATGGTTAATGTTATGCATGATGGCCTGAAAATCAAAAGTATAAAAATAAATGTAAGCAAAACAAAAGTAATGGTTTTTGAAAGAGAAAAAAGCACGACAAACTGTGGAGTTTCGATTAAGGGAGAAAGAGTGGAACAAGTAAATGAATTTGCGTACTTGGGTTCAAAGTTTACGAGAGATAGAAAGTATGACAGTGATATTGAGCGAAGGGTGTTAGCAGGAAAAAAATAAATGGGGCACTGTATAGCTTTATGAATAGCCAGAAAGTATCAAAAAGGCACGTCTGGCTGTGCATAGAGGTGTGTTATTTCCTACATTTATGTATGGTAGTGAATGTTGGGTTTGAAAGAAGAAGCATGAAAATAGGATTAATGCTGCGGAGATGAGTAGTCTAAGAAGTATAGCCGGAGTGACTCGGTTGGATAAAATAAAGAATAGTGAGATAAGAGAACGCTGTGGTGTAAAAGAAGATGTGATTACAAAGATAGATAAATGAATGCTTAGATGGTTTGGACACGTAGAAAGGATGGATGAAGAAAGATTGACGAAACAAATTTATAAGGCGAGTGTAAATGGACAAGTCGGTATAGGTCGACCTCGGAGAACATATCTTGAACAGATTAACATTGTTTTGAGGAAAGGCCAGGTCAAGAGTACCAAAAACCAACGAGCATGTATAAGAGCACTGATGAAAGTAGAGGAAGCAAAAGATGTGTGTAAGAACCGTAGCAAGTGGAAGAAAGCGGTCTCTGCCTACCCCTATGGGAAAAAGGCGTGACTTTATGTATGTATGAATGTTTTTGGCAACCGTCGTGTTTTTGACATTTCTTTCTTCTCCAACTGATTTAACCGGAAGTTGTCCTTATCAATAAAAATTCTTTACGTACACTGACACTAGGAAGTTACGTTCGGCTGTCGTGTTCTTCATACGGTGCTGCACTGTGGTGATATGACCCAGACAAACGTTACTTGTAAAATAAACTTTTGGCGTATCTGCTCTGCCGCCACTAATTTTTTGATAGTGTTAACTGACTTTCCGTGTTAACATTAAAAAAAATTTAAAGTCCGCGCAAAGTTACTGCAAACAAAAAATGTTTAGTGATTATAACTATTACTACTTCGTGTTATGGTTTTAAATACATTAGTTTAAAAATTAATGTTTTTAATAAACCGATAAAGCAATGAAAACTTAAAATTGGAGTTTTTACCAAATATTTACTAAAAACTTAATTTAATGGCGAATTCGCCTAGTAGCATTCACCAACTTTAAATAATATTTAATAACACATTAAACCTTATCTCTTTTCAGGATTTTGGTGTAAACAGTTAAGTAAATTTAATCATATTTAATATTAAGAACTAAAACAATTTAAGTACAATATTATCTTTAAAAGGCATAAAAAATATTCTTAAAAAAAACGCTTCCCAGCTAAGCTGGAGGTATTTTCTTAAAAATTCTTGACAAAATTTTCGTTTAAAATATTAATATTCTTAAAGCAGAATAGCAGAAACGCGAAAAAATAATTTTTTAAAAATTCTTGACAAAATTCACTTTTAAAATATTAATATTACTGTAGGAGAATAGTAGAAACGCGAAAAAAAAAAAATTATTAAAAATTCTTAACAAAATTCTCATTTAAAATATTAATATTTTTAAAGCAGGATAGCAGAAACGGGAAAAAATAATTTTTTAAAAATTCTTGAGAAAATTCTCTTTTAAAATATTAATATGTTTGTAGCAGGATAGCTAAAACGCAAAAATAATAACTAAAAAATTCTCTTTTAAAATCTTATTATTTTTGTAGCAGTATATCAGAGAAGCAAAAAAATTTTCTTAAAAATTCTTGTCAATTTTTTTTTAAAATATTAATATTTTTGCAGCAGGATAGCAGAAACGCGAAGAGATATTTTCTTAAAAATTCTTGACCAAATTCTCTTTTAAATTATTAATATTTTTAAAGCAGGATAGCAAAACAGCAAAGCGATATTTTCTTAAAAATTCATGCCAATTTTTTTTTAAAATATTAATATTTTGTAGCAGGATAGCAGTAACGCGAAAAAATATTTTCTTAACAATTCTTAACAAAATTCTCGTTTAAAATATTATTTTTTTAGCAGGATAGCAGTAGCGCGAAGAGTTATTATTTTAAAATTTTTTTTTTAAAATATAAATATTTTTGTAGCAGGATAGCGAAAACGCGGGGAGGTATTTTTTTTAAAATTCTCTTTTAAAATAATATTTTTATAGCAGGATAGCAGAAACGCAGAGGTATTTTTTTTAAAATTCTTGACAAAATTCTTTTTTTAAATATTAATATTTGTGTAACAGGATAGCAAAAATTCGAAAAAGAAAATTTTTTTAAATTCTTGACAAAATTTCTTTTAAAATATTAATATTTTTGTAGCAGGATAGCAGAAACGCGAAAATATTTTCTTTAAAATTTTTAACATAAATCTCTTTTAAAATATTAATATTTTTGTAGCAGGATGGCAGAAACGCGAAAAAAAAAAATTTTAAATTCTTGACAAAATTCTTTTTTTTTAAATATTATTTTTGTAGTGGAATAGCAGAAAAGCGAAAAGATATTTTCTTAGAAATTCTAGACTAAATGCTTTTTCAAATAGTTTATATTTTTGTAGCAGGATAGCAGAAACGCGAAGAAATTTTCTTAAATCTTGACATAAATCTCTTTCAAAATATTAATATTTTTGTAGCAGGATAGAAGAAACGCGAAGAGATATTTTCTTGAAAATTCTAGACAAAATCCTTTTTCAAAGTATTAATATTTTTGTAGCAAGATAGCAGAAACGCAAGAAGGTATTTTCCTAAAAATTTTTGGCAAAATTTAGTATTTTCTTAGCAAAATAGCAGAAACGCGAGGAGGTTTTTTTTGAAAAATTATTGACAAAATACTCTTCTAAAATATTAATATTTTTTTACCAGGATAGCAGAAACTCGAGGAGGTATTTTTAAAAATTCTTGACATTATTATCTTTTAAAATATTAATATTTTTGTAGCAGAATAGCAAAAACGCGAAGAGACATTTTCTTAAAAATTTTCTTTTAAAATATTAACACGGTGTGGCGCGAAAATTTTAATTACAATTAATGGCGGATACAGTTATGTTAAAAATCTGAATTTACGAAACTGTAGGTTTTGGATGACGTTGGATTCAAATATAATGTTTTCCTTAATGTGGCACTTCCAGTTATACCGAAAGTAGACGTCAACTTTGTTATTTTAAATAAAATTTAATATTTTTTATTTTATTTGTGAATTCTTTATGAAATTATAGATAAAATTTGTGCACAATGTCCTATGCCAAAAATAAAGTAAGAATTAAGTAGTGTTATGTTTTAACTAAGATAATAAAATATCTAAAACGTGGTTGAATTTAAGTATAGGAAATACCGATACCAAACGAATTGGCTTAAAAAAATACTGCGAAAAATGTAATAAAATACAGGGTGTTCTATTTAAAGTAAGGAATTTATAAATGATTTAAATTGTGCATGTTGGCGGCTAAGTTTAAAACACCCTGTATGAAATATCTATGAGTTGAACATAGGGAGTTAACGGGCAAGCGCTTGTTGTTTATTGGTTACAATTTCACGTCACTAAATTCGTTCTTAATGGAGATTTCGTTATTTAAAGTGGACTACAATTTCAAAAATATGAAAATAATCGAAATATGTTAAAAATACTTCATTTTTGGTGGTATATGACATTGTGCACAAATTTTATCTAAAATTTCGTGTAGAATTCACAAATAAAATAAAAAATATTAATTATCATAATACAAAAATATATTTTGTGATTTAAATTCAGATAACCGTTGGGTTGGAATTAAAGGTTAAGAAAAAAATAACATCATGTGCTGAATCTAAATTGTAAAGCGCATTTAAAGCTGGATTTTTAAAACTTTTTAAGCATTTTTAGAAAAAATTCGTTAAAATCAATTAAAAGGTTTATTTATATTCAGTGAATTGTTACAAAGTAGCTTATTTTTTAAATTTTGTTATTTTAATTTTGCCTAGCGTACCTAAATTTTCGTACATTAAAATTTCGAAGTACAGAAAATTAACTTTACATTTTAAACGAGGTAAGTTTTTTATTTCACATCTATTAAAATTATTTGTATTATAAATAAAAAATAATTTTCAATTACAATAATAAGCATAATAATCACAAGAAATTTAAAACTATATATTTTTTAGTTGACTATAAATAATAATGGTTTACTACAAATTTTAAATATTTATATTTAATATCCCATGATTTACTGTACTTATTTATTTATTCAGTAAAACAATTAAGTCTTAACAAATAATTTTTTAATATTTAGTACCTTTAATTTAATTATTGTATCTACACTGAAAGAATACCCATTATATTACTAATTCAGATCATTTTCTTCCACTTCGTTTTTGATGTGTTCTATTCTCCGTAGTGTGATTTCAACTTTTAATAAAGCCTGTAAAAAGTTTTAAGATTTATTTGTAGTCGATACGGTTTGTTATTTTTAGTTTGGAAGTATTTTGCTCAAAATTAATTTAATACTAGAGACAAGACACGTAACATTTTCAGGCTGCATTAATAATGGTGGAATTAATTTGTTTTGCAATAGTTTAAAAAAACATTGCAAACTTTAGAAGTTTATTTTACAGCAGTTTGTAAATCCATTATCTAATAGTTTTATTCTTTTATTAGCACATTTTTATTTTTCAACTTTTTATCAACTTTTTTTACATATTATTTTAGCTTATGATAATTTAATTTTATTGCATTAAATAAGAAAAATTAATCGTCAGTTTTTAATAACTTTTTTATATTAAATAAAAAAACTAACACAGAATTACCTTAATTTTTTCAACAATATTAACATAGATAGTAAAAACAATTTAAAAAATATTTGTATACACTATGATACTTAAAAAACAATAATAATTTATAGTAGTGATAGACTGGTAAAATATAAACATTGTAAGATGATTAAAAAATATTTTTTTAAAGAACTAAAAATTTTCGATTTATGTCTCATCATAAAATTTATCTGTGTGCTTTGTTTTTGATAAGTTTGAGTATTAAAAAAAATAAATTATAAATAATCCACACTTTTAGGTACTTTTAATTTTTGACTGCTTGTATCAGGATAAACGGAGCTTGCACGGACTGGTTTAACATCGAAAAAGGTGTGAGACAAAGATATGTCGCTTCGAAATGGCTGTTTAACTTATACATAGACGATTTTTTAAAAGATTTGAAAGAGAGTGCGTATGGATTAAAAATGAATGATTTGATCGTCAAATGATTTCTTTACGCCGATGATCTAGTCATATTAGCGTCATCTAAAAAAGAGTTGCAGGCAATGATTAATGTTATGCATGATGCCCTAAAAATCAAAGAAATAAAAATAAATGTAAGCAAAACGAAAGTAATGGTTTTTAAAAGAGAAGAAAGCATGACAAACTGTACAATTTCGATTAAGGGAAAAAGAGTGAAACAGCTAAATGAATTTGTGTACTTGGGTTCAAAGTTTACGAGAAATGAAAAGTATGACAGTGACGTTGAGCGAAGGGTGTTGGCAGGAAAACCAATAAATGGAGCACTGAATAGCTTTATGAATAGTCAGACGGTGTCAAAAAGGCACGTCTGGCTGTGCATAGAGGTGCGTTGGTTTCTACACTTATGTGTGGTAGTGAATGTTGGGTTTGGCAGAAGAAGCATAAAAATAGGATTAATGTTGCGGAGATGAGTAGTCTGAGAAGTATAGCCGGAGTGACTCGGTAGAATAAAGTAAAGAATAGTGAGATAAGAGAACGTTTTGGTGTAAAAGAAAAAGTGGTTACAAAGATAGATAAAGGAATGCTTCGGTGGTTTGGACACGTAGAGAGGATGGATAAAGATTGGCGAAACATATTTATAAGGCGAGTGTGAATGGGCAAGTCGATAGAGGTCGACCTCGGCGAACATATCTCGATCAGATCAACATTGTTTTGAAGAAAGGCCAGGTCAAGAGTACCAACAACCGACGAGCATGCATGAAAAAACTAATGAATGTAGAGAAAGCAAAAGATGTATGTAAGAGCCGTAGCAAGTGGAAGGAAGTGGTCTCTGCTTACCCCTACGGAAAAAAGGCGTGACAATATGTATGTTTGCATGATTTTTAACAGCAAATAAAAGAATATGTATTATAAAGTTAAATAAAATCAATTTGTAAATTTATCAACGCTTTTATTTAAATGTTCATTTGGTAAAAAAACTAAAAAAAAATCAAAATTTTATTACTAATTATTAATTACTTTTTCATTTTATATATGTTATTGGAGGTAGTGATCTGAGTTAAGCTGTGAAAACGTACTACTCATACATACATACATAAAGTCACGCCTTTTTTCCATAGGGGTCGGCAGAGACCACTTCCTTTCACTTGCTACGGTTCTTACACACATCTTTTGCTTGCTCTACTTTTATCAGTGCTCTCATACATGCTCGTCGGTTGTTGGTACTCTTGACCTGGCCTTTCTTCAAAACAATGTTAATCTGATCGAGATATGTTCGCCGAGGTCGACCTCTACCAACTTGTCCATTTACACTCGCCTTATAAATTTGTTTTGTCAATCTTCCTTTATCCATCCTTTCTACGTGTCCAAACCATTTAAGCATTCGTTTATCTATCTTTGTAACCACTTTTTATTTTACACCAAAATGTTCTCTTATCTCACTATTCTTTACTTTATTCTACCGAGTCACTCCGGATATACTTCTCAGACCACTCATCTCCGCAACATTAATCCTATTTTTATGTTTTTTTTGCCAAACCCAACATTCACTACCATACATAAGTGTAGAAACCAACACACCTCTATGCAAAGCCAGACGTGCTTTTTTGACACCGTCTGACTATTCATAAAGCTATGCAGGTTTTCCTGCCAACACCCTTCGCTCAATGTAACTGCCATACTTTTTATCTCTCGTAAACTTTGAACCCAAGTACACAAATTCATTTACTTGTTTTACTTTTTTTCCCTTAATCGAAACTGTACAGTTTGTCATGCTTTCTTCTATTTTAAAAACCATTACTTTCGTTTTGCTTACATTTATTTTTATCCCTTTAATTTTCAGGGCATATTGCATAACATTAACTATCGCCTGCAACTCCTCTTCAGATGGCGCTAATATGACTTGATCATCGGCGCAAAGAAGGCATTTGACGATCATATCATTTATTTTTAATCCATACGCACTTTTTTTTAAAAATTTTAAACAATTGTCTATGTATAAGTTTAAAAGCATATGGCGAAGCCACACATCCTTGTCTTACACCTTTTTCGATGTTAAACCAGTCCGTGCAAGCTCCATTTATCCTGACACATACAGTGGAATCCTCGTAAAGTGATTTTAGTGCTCGTATTAAACTACCAATTACCCCATACACAGACAATGTCGACCACAATTTACTCCTCACCACTCTGTTATAGGCCTTTTCCAAATCTATAAAAGCGCAATAGACCTTCTGACTTCTAGCCAAGAATTTTTCGACTATACCTCGTAATGAAAAGACTTGATCCATACATCTCCTTCCTCTTCTAAATCCTGCTTGCACATCCCATATCATTTTCTTAGTTTCATTCGTTACTCTTTTAATCAATATCTTTGCATACAGTTTGCCGACTATGCTGAGTTAACTAATACCTCGGTAGTTTTTACAGTCCTGCTGCGAACCTTTTCACTTGTAAAGTGGCACGATAACAGCCTTGCACCAGTCGTCTGGTACGCTAATACTTCTCCAACAAAGGTTAAAAAGGTGGTGCAGCAGACTAGCTACCACGTACCCAGCAGCTTTACCCAATTTCATACTGTTCAACGCTTCCACAATTTCTTTCGTACTAATTTTACTTTCATTGCAATTTGCACTCATGTCTCCGGGGCCTGTACTTGTTTATTCTCTCTCTCTCTTAAATAAACTTTTAAAGTATTCCTTCCATTTCTTTAATACGCATTCCTCTCCTTTTTTCATACCACAATCTTGGTTTCTGATTTTTTCCTGTTGCGAGGTAGTATTTTTACCTCTGGCTGTTCTTATGGACTTTCAGAAGAGTTTAATATTGTTTTGGAAATCGTCAGATAACCTTCTATCAAATTCATCTTTATCACTTAACTTCTTTCTTGCCACAACCTCTTTTGCCACACCTTTTAACCTTTTATACTCATTCTTTGCCTTGTTTACATCCTTAATAGTTACCTTTTGCGTTTTTTGATTGGCTTTTGTAGCCAGCCAATCCAGCCAGGCTTTTTTTTCTCTGACACTGCTTTTTAAACTTCTACGCACATTTTCTGTAGCCTGCATCCTTTCCTTCTTTTACTTACACCACACACTTCAATAGCAATATCCAAGATTCCTTCCTTAAATGGCTTTCACAATTCTTCAACCTCACATGCTTCATCTAAACTGTCAAATTTCTCGATCAATTTATTAACGAACTCCTCTTTTATATCTTCTTTTTGCAAATTTTTAACTTTTATACGCTTAGAACACTACTTGATTCCTGCACACGATGGCACCACCGCTTAAAGAGACCTCTTATTCGGCTCAATACTAAGAAGTGGTTTGTGTTAATACCTGCACCGTGGTATGCCCAAGTGTCCATCGCCTTCTTTTTTAATCTTTTATCCACAATTACAAAATCAATTATACTTCTCTGGTATCCTTCTTGTCTTGTGTAAAAGGGGATCCTTTTATGGTTAAACATTGTGTTTGTTACCATAAGATTCCACTCCAAACATACTTCAAGTATACTTTTCATTTACTCTGCCGTCACCGTACATTCCCAGAACACTGTCGTATCCATCACGCTTTACTCCTACCCAACTATTAAAATCACCCAACATTACAATTCTTTCATTCTGGTTACACTTATTCAGAATATCTGTCACACTATCCCAAAACTCCCTCCTCTCTTTTTGGGCTTTTAAAGATTGGTTCCACTGCGCATCTTGTCAGTCAGTCACACATTCATTCATTCTAGCAGAGAGTATCACACCAACGCCCTGAGAACCTCTGCTGGTTTCCGGAACTCCTGACCAGTAGGCTGTATAAGGTCCATGTGTTGTGGTTTCACATCCTTTTCGCTTAGTTTTATTCACACAAAGAACATCAATCCGCCTTTCTTCTATCATCGTGTTAATTTCATCAATTTTATCAGTCAATCCTCCCCTTACATTTAAAGTAGCAAAGTGATTATTCGCAGTCCATGTTTCGCCCCCATAGGAAGCATGATATGACAGTTGGCAACTCCTATCGCTATCGTTTAGTCAATACGACTATAACTCATAGCTTCCATGAGATAAATACAATTTATACTAAATAAAATACATACAAATTAAAAAATTAACCTTAAATAAATGTCAAAAAATTTTGATCTGATATAATAAAATAAAATTTATACTCAAATAAATGTATATAGTAGATTTAATCAAACCAGAAATAAATTAAACGTCAAAAAATTCCAAGTCGACAAACAATATAAAAATTCCTAAAATGTTCTAGATAAATGTATTAAATGTACTTACGAGAAATTCCAGGAAATATTTTGATAAAATACACACTTACTCTATGGGATAATCCATTAAATCTTTTTCTTAAAATACACTTATTCTTCCGTAACACAAGGCACTTCACTAATTTAACATAAATCAAAACTCTTATTGTTTTTCTGTAAATATAAAGTGTTCCTATATCACAATAAATAAAAATATTAGTTTAATGTTCAATATTTTTTTTAAAATTCGGGAATTTTTTTCTGAGCGAACGTACTGTCAACGTTATGTTACGTATTATTTTTTTTTTATTAGAAATAAAGTTATACTTGGTTTGAATTTTATTTATTAAAATTACAAAGCGCTTTAATCTATTAAGTAACTTACTTGCAGGTAATAACGCACTAATAATGGTTAACAGTTTAGCTTAACAGCTAAAAGTGCTTTGTAATTTTAATAAATAAATTTTACATGAAGTTTAACTTTATTTATAAATAAAGGTAGTACCTAAGCATAAGTTCCACTGGATATATTATTACAAACTTATTTACGTCAAAACGTACCTGGTGAACTGGTAAAAGTTTATAAAAACAATTGTAAATTTGACTGTCAAATGACTATATTGACTTTGTTAAAAGCATAAATTAAGAAGTTATCGTCCCGACTATATCAGTAACGTTAAAGAGTCAAATTATACCTGTGTTAATTAAGTATTTTACGAGTTGTGCAGAACATTATATTCTTAAATACATTTTATTACAAAAAAAGGGTTTTCTTTAATGTCTTTATATTTTTTAATTTGACCTTTATTCAAAGAAAATAATCCTCAATAAAATTTAATTAAAATATGTACCTATTAAATTTTAAACAAAAGTAAATAAAAAGAAAATATAAGAATATTACCCATTACATTTTACAACATTTAGGTATTACCTACATAAAGTTGTTGATTGATGTCCTGAGAAACGTGATTCGTGCAATTATTTTTTTATACACATGTTTTTAGTGCCTTAAAAGCACTGTTATTTTCTTGTGAGTTTAATGACCATTATACGAGTACACAGGTAAACATTTTATATTCAACATGAAGACTGAAAATTTACATAAACTCTAAGCTTACTTAAACGGTTATTTTAATAAAGTAGCCATTAAATAGCCTAAATAATA